>BSAI01000030.1:16038194-16156665 GCA_036245035.1 Adrianichthys oophorus | reverse complement strand
ACACAGAACAGATCTTGATTTGAGCGGCATGAAAAGCCAATTTTAGACAAGGAGAAACAGGAAGCATTTGGTTGCCAGATACCACTGGCCAAAAAGTACATTAAAGGGCATTGGTAAAAATGTTAAGAGAACATGTGAATGAACTATGGCAGCTCGATTTATCCCGCATGTGTCAGTATCTACGCAAATTTGGGTTTTGATGTTCTCCTGAGAGATTAATTCAGATCACTGGATTTAGAGTCCAGTGTGCTAACCATTACATCATAGAAACCTTTATATCCTAACACCATTTACAACACTGGCACTCAAGGTGTGGAGTTTGACACCTCTGTCATTGGGCATTTGTAATATCAATTAAAAGAACATGTGGATGAACTATCGCAGCAAGAATTATTGTCCATCTTGGCAATTTGGGATTTTGAGGTTCTACTTAATTTTGAACTCAGATCACTGGTTTCAAAGTGCAGAGTGCTATTCATTACACCATAGAAACCTACAAAGTTAAGGTAATGTAAAAACAACTTGTTATTTTTAATGATGATCTCCCAAAGCTTATCTTTGTTTCTTATAAATCTTTTAAGTTTACAAAATATTTTTTTTCCAAATGTGTTTTCCCAAACTGGAAACTTATGTATGCTGCTAACTCTGCAGCAGATATTATGACTTGAACCCATGCCTGCAGGTTTTCCGTTGCTGGATCATTTGCAATGTCATCACCAGGGGGAGCCATGGCTTCAGCTCCTGAGCTCCAGACAGTGGAGTGCTGAGTCACTGTCAGAGGGCTGAAGCAAAACACCTATCCAAATCATCTTATTTCTCACCAACTGTTCATGTCTCTCTTTGGCTCTCGTCAGACTGACTGAAATGCACATTGTCCATTGTTGCAGACTGTATTTGGTTTTCTCTATTTCAGTTTTTGTTTTATCCAAGGGTAAAAGAGATTAAATTGCGTGAAATCAGCATGTGCTCCTTCATCTTTTCTAGACTTCATTTTTACATTGGTTTGGTGCTGACAGTTTACACAGATACCATCTTCTCTGTTGCCCACTGAAATGTTCCAACTCAGTGTTAACATGAAAAGGTCAGGATGCCCTCTCTTCCTATTAAATGTCATCTGGTTGTCTTTGAGAATCATTTATTCTTGATTTTCATTGGTCTTTTGGCAGAAGGATCTCTCACCTACTTTTCATGTCCTTCGCTTTGTGAAAAATCCTAACAGGCAGAGGAAATAACAGCACTGAAACTCTGCTGGTGCCTGTACTGTTTGGTGGTGGTAGAGCTGTTGATCCACTAGTTATATGTTTTTTGGTATGATATGCGGGTTGGTCATGGTTCTCAGAGAGGTTCAAGTCCTTCAGAGATGTTTGGGTCCTTCAGCACTCAGCAAAACGGGTGTCCGTTGAAGGTGCCTTGAAAGTCAAAAAACCAAATCAAACTTTGCTCAATCAGGGACTCAGATTTGGTAGTGACATGTGGGTAGGGTTCTTTTCATTCACAGAAGTGTCAACTGTTTGAAAATTGGTCATGGAGGAGAAATTGAGGTTTGTTCCGAGCTAGAATTTTAAGACGCCAAGTCTTTCATATATCGGAATAGAGCCATGAAAGAAACAGCTTGGATCGTGACTCACCAGACTTGAACCACTTTGACATTTTACAACAAACCTCTTCCAACAGTAGGTGGCAGACATGTGCCATGTATTAAACAGTAGCAAAAGAAAAATAAGCACCTTCCTGCTTCTCAAGTGTGAACACCATTTGCTAAATGCTAGGGATGTTTCGATCAATTGAATAATTGATGAAATTGATTTCTATGCCAACCAAATCGATCTGTTTGAGGCAAAATTGAATTGACCAATGCCATTATGAAAAATACCATTTGAATTGAGGCATGTTAGGTTTATCTTACAACAACATAAAAATGTGTCATCAGAGTGGACAACACACATGTAATGTCAGCAAAAATGATCAACATTCATTACAGTCCAATATGTGGAAACACTTTGAATTTAGCAAAGACGTGTGACCATACATTGTGGTATAATGTTCAAATAATATTCCCTTTTGTATTATTTTGATATGAAAAAAAACAACAGTGGGCTGAACTTTATCAAACTGAAATGTGAATGGATTTGACATTAATTTTTATTTGCACTATGAGATCTTTAATATAGGATGGGGCCATACCACTCAAGGCCTTATAGGTTAGCAGGAGGATTTTGAACTTTTATAAGTTTTATAAGCCTGTAATATGTGAGCCTTAAATGATAAATCCTGGTCAAATGAAACCCCCAGGTTTCTAACTGTGGGATTGGAGGCTATATTTACACCATCCAGGGAGACCATCTGAACAGGTAGGGCATCTTTTAGGTATTTTAGACCTAGTATAATTAAGCATTTGTTTGAAGCAGACTGTCACCCAACAGTAGCCATGAGGGTTCAGGAAACCCCGCTGTCCTGAAAGTGATACATCATGTTAAGAAAATGAATGGAAGTTCAGGAGTTACGATCTGCCATTTTGGATATGTATTCTACCTCAATTTGCATCTAAACCATTGACTTTACATTGAAACTGTCCGCCTCCGCAGGGCAAATTGTGTTCAGTGTGTAAGTACCGTAAGTGTTTTGTACCTGTCACTATCTGTAGCGGGCTGCACGGTGGCGCAGTGGTTAGCGCTCCTGCCTCCCAGCAAGAAGGTTCCTGGCTCAAGTCCTGAGGGACCTTTCTGTGTGGAGTTTGCATGTTCTCTCTGGGTTTTCTCCGGGTACTCCAGCTTCCTCCCACCGTCCAAAAACATGCTTCATAGGTTAATTGGTTACTCTAAATTGTCTGTCTGTGTCTGTGTGTGTGTGGTTGTGGCCCCTGCAACAGACTGGCGACCAGTGCAGGGGTGTACCCTGCCTTCGCCCATGAGTAGCCAGGTTAGGCTCCAGCAGCCCCGTGACCCCAAAAGGGATAAAGCGGATTGGAAAATGAATGAACTATCTGTAGTATTTTGCTTTCTTTACGGCTGCTCTCATCTTCATTATGACTATACTCATCTTCTACCTTTCCAGCAGGATTTGTAAGGGATGATCTAAGGGTCGGGGGCTGCACGGTGGCGCAAGTGGTTAGCGCTCCTGCCTCACAGCAAGAAGGTTCCCGGTTCAAGTCCTGGCTGGGGGACCTCTCTGTGTGGAGTTTGCATGTTCTCCCCGTGCATGCGTGGGTTTTCTCCGGGTACTCCGGCTTCCTCCCACCGTCCAAAAACATGCTTCATAGGTTAATTGGTTACTCTAAATTGTCCCTAGGTGTGAATGTGAGTGTGCATGGGTGTGTGATTGTGGCCCCTGCGACAGACTGGCGACCAGTCCAGGGGTGTACCCTGCCTTCGCCCATGAGTAGCCGGGTTAGGCTCCGGCAACCCCGTGACCCCGAAAGGGATAAAGCGGATTGGAAAATGAATGAATGATCTAAGGGTCATTCTTGTGGCCATCTTAAAAAATAACTGCCATTTAGGATTTTCAAATTGGGCTGAGTCAGTCTATTGCAACTACTGTTGCCAATCAGGAATAATCTTGTTTTTGAAGTTCACACCCCTTCCACTGCAATGGGCTGGGGAGAATCTGTCAAATGTTCCAGATGGGGCCAGTGAGCATCACATGCTTTTACTAAGGTATCTGATTGGTCAAGTTTATATTTTGAATAACTTGTAATAAAGAATAAATGGGAAAAAAATGTGATTTGCAAGAAAATTAAAAAAAAAAAGGTATCAGAGCAAGAATGGTTATACTGACAAATAGAATAAGTAAAAGCTGTTCATTTCTCTATAAAAGTGATTTGTAGGTTTGGTTTGAACGTAGAGCCCAAAAACAGACTTAAAAACGTGAATAGCGACACATAAATGCAAACGCAGAACCCCAGCCAAGGCCAGTGTGTATGTAACTAGAATATAGGAAAACAATTACAGCAGAAGAATGGAAAATGGCATGTCAGATGGCATGGGTCATAACTGGAACAAATTCTTGGCACGAATTCCTTTGGAAAAATGTCATTCGATTTTTTTATCACTCCATTTTAAAAACAAGAGCAAAGCAGTGGAGATAAATGCTGAAGATCTGGAATCAAAGAGGTCAATCGATTTTATATAGGCTATTTTGAAACTGTTCAGATATTCAGAAATACTGGGTTGAATTCATAAACATTTACGGAATATGTTTATGATTGAATTTCCATCTACATTTGAAACAATGCATCTTTGTAATCGGACTTTTGATGGATTAACTGTTATGGATAAAAAAAAACCTACTACATTCTACAAGCAAGTAAAAAGGATATCCAGGAACCTCCAACAATAGAGGAGAGGATCACTATTATCACTAGTACTCACAATTATGGAAAATCTATTCTTAACTCTAATTCAGACAGAAGAGTTTTATAAAATGTAGTAAACATGGACAGAATATGCTGAACCTATTCCGACAGATTTTTTGTAAAAATTAACTTTTAGCTTGTAGATATTTAAAACTCCAAAGTTTTAAATAACCCAACTCTGAGGTAAAAAAAAAAACTAACCTTTTTCTGGGTCATTTTAACTCAGAAAAAAATAATAAATTGGGTTAAAATGAGACCACTAAAACCCAAAAAGTTTGTATTGCTCCAAAAAGTTACCCAAAAATATCCCATTAATAACCAAAGAATTGGGATGAAGAGATAACTTGCGTGTTTTAAGAGTGTATGGCCATAAACTTATGGATATTTTATATTGTTCTTATTTTTGTCTGGTTCTTTTTTCCTTTTAAAGTTACTTATTTGGTTTTGGTATAGATGAAAAGACACAACTGGTGATGTATAATTTAGCACTGTAAAGTCAAGTGTGATTGTTTTCCGCAAGGAAAAAAAAGGCCCAAATGGGGCCTGAACTTTATAGAGACACTGCACAAATCTTACCTGGATTTGTTGTAGCAAACAGGGCCCTTTTTAAAGTTTAAAATAAATGTATAAAGTAGCTTTGAGTTGCTTAAACTGTCAGGAAAAGGTGGTGTGGGACCCAATAGAGCATTAAGAACTAAAAACCAGACACTTACATACACAGAGGGTAATTAACTGAATAAAGACAGCTGTGGATGATCAACCTGAACTTGTGACTGCTGTCACTAAAATGTCTCTGAAACTTTGACCCAAAGTGCACAATCCTCTCATTAACAATGATGAGTTAATAACTTATCCACGCATCAATAATAATAACTCGAGGGACAGAAGTGTTCCTATTTTTCCTTGTGACTTCTTAAAGACTAATTCCAATGAAAATTGTGTTTTTGGTGTTTTTAACATGTTTTTTTTTATAATGGAGGACTGCACGACGGCGCAGTGATTGCACTCTTGCCTTGCAACAAGAAGGCCCCCAGTTCAAGTCCCAGCTGGGGGACTTGAAACAGTGTCACCAATGGGGGACCTTTCTGTGTGGAGTTTGCATACTCTCCCAGTATATAAGTGGCTGGGTTAGGCTCCGCCAGCCCCGTGACCTCAAAAGAGACAAAACGGGTATAGTAAATGAATTAATGATTTTGTCATGTCTCAGTTTTTATTTTTTCTTCTTAAATATCTTAGTTTCTGCTCCCAAGCCTGGTTTCCTGCATTTTAGATCCTTCGCCACCATTTCCTGACACTAGCAGCAGGGTCAGGTCAACTGCTGCAATCATCATGTTTACAGCAACATTAATAAATTGTGTTGCACCAACATAATTGCATTCAGATCTCCCAACACACATGTTTATTGCAAAATTAACACATTTGGTTTATGTGGAAATTCTTTCCACCATTGTATTATGTTCACCCAACAAATGATTTTTTTGAGTGTGTGATGTTTCTATAGTTTTGTGGCTGAGCTCCTATGGTGCTTTTATAAAGTTCATATGTGTTTCACCAAAATAGGACCTATCAGGTAAAAGTATTTTCCAAGTTTCTGGCCCCCTGTGTGCATCGTGACACTTTTCGTCCTTTTCTGTGAGACGTGGAGGTTCTTAGCAGCTGTCTTTTGCTCTCACTCTCCTCTGCCTCACCCCTCACCAGCTTCATCACCCTCCTCACCCCTCCTCCACCCCACAGCAATCGTTCCCTCTCTCACACCGGTAGTTGTCATGGCGATGGAGTCGGCAGCGGCGTCGGCTCCTGATGTTGTTGCCATGGAGATTTCCGCAAGAGGCACGCTCTCGGTGGTGGAAGAGGACGAGGGCTCCAGTGCTCCAGGGTCCGAGGAGAGGTTTCGATATCGCCGAGGAGGAGAGAGGCGACGCCGTGGGTTGCCGTTCAACCGGAGCGGTCACTACATGCTGATAGTGATCGGGGAGATCGGCACGGAGCAGCAACTGGAGACCGCCAGAGCGCAGATAGAGCGCGGTGAGTGATGGATGAAGCGCTGCTCCTCATCAGAAGTTGCTGTGCAGCTTCAGTGCTCAGCTTCGGCACGTTGACCTGTGGGAAAGGCTCCGACATGCCGACAGAGTCAGCAGAGATGGTTTTGACGCAATAAGAAGGTAGAAATGAAAGGCTGTGGCAGTTGCTGCAGCATTGCACCACGGTACTCTGCAAAAGCGTACTCCCCTCCACGATTACTTTAACACCATCGTCTTTTACAGGCTTTAGCATTAAGTTTTTTCTTACACTTGCGAGTTACATCTGAATATTTTAGATTTTATTATGCTTTCTATTAAAGAGACTCAAACTGAGCAACAAAACCAACAGAGATAAATAAGAGATACGCAATTCAGTTTGGTGAGGTCATCTAACTTGTTTTTAGTGTCCAGCTATTTATAAAATGAGAGATAATGTCAGGTACAGGACTGTGATACATATGTGTTGTTGTAGAGGTGAGCTCTTCCTCCTGCTGTCATTACTCAGCTGAATATCTTGGCTCTGACCAGGCTTCATCCTTGCTCCTCCTCCTCCCCCTGGAGAACTGCAGCAGGCTGCAGGCATTCCTTCCTCGCAGAGCTGTCCTCAGAATGTGAATGGATCACTCTGTTTTTTATGAAGTTGTGTTTTTACAGGAAGACCAGTCAGCAGTTTCCTCCTTTACTGTATTGCTCCATCTCTTCTCTCAGACCTCCTCTTACTGTGCCTCTGTTCGGGAGCTGACAGCTCTGTGGCAGGAGGGACCACTCGCTCACACAGGCTTATTGCAGCATTGATCTTTTCGCCCTGGTCAGTGTTTCAGCATGACTCAGTGAGAGTGGCCTGCAATCCACCCTCATTATAAACACTTTACTCCTGAGTTATTATTCAGGAAAGTCCTTTGGCCTTCGGTGAGGCAGACTCACTGCAGTATTCCTGTCAATGCAAAGCTATGCAAGATGTAGTGTTGTTGTTTTTGAGCAAATCTATGCTGTTGCTTTAAGAAACATAAATAAGCCAGCAGTAGATGTAAGTGAGATTAGTCAACGTGTCCTTATTGCAGGGGTTTGCAACCTGAGGCTCATTTACCCCTTCATTGAATCTCTCTGGTTAAGGAAAATAAAAAGGTTTTGAGTTTAAAAGTGACATATTTTTCTCGACTACAAGGCGCATCAAGAGAAACAAAACAGTCAAATGAGTCAAGCTTTATTAAACTTATTCACAAAGAGTTGAAGCATACAGCAGTACGTATCACTCTGGGTACCAAACTCTGGCTCCTGACTATGGTAGCAGTAATGCTCCAACAATCCATCAAGTGGTGTGGCTTTTTAGTGTACTTTAGTTGCATTAAAACATGAAATCATTAGAGAAAATATCAGTAAAACACTGAGAGATTTTGGAGTGCCATGTATCACAGACAATCACTTGGAGATGAGTAAGCATAGCCAGAAATCATTCAACTCCTACAAAAATTCAAGGATTTAAGTGTGCGTCATGTTTCATAATATACTGTAAGGGTCATTTAGTTAGTCTTGATTTACAAATTCCTGGCTGAGACACACCAACAACACTAAAGAAAATTGCAAAAATGTTTTAACTGCTGACATTACTTTAGCCACAACTAAATGTGCTGCATTGAGATGATCCTACAGGGTACATGGTGTCTTTTATTTTGGAAAGAACCTCTGTCACAAGTAATAAACTATTTCATATTTTTTTTAAAAAAGTCTATTTTTTATTGTATGTTTCTGTTTTGCATATGCCAAAAACTAATAGTTAATGTATACTTATCAAATAACATACCATAAATAAAAAGCAATGTCTTATTTTTCTAAAGGGTAAAGTAGAACTTTGTGGCTTCTATTGGGTTTTGATCTGCTGCCAATTGATGTATTTACTTTTAAGATTTTCTTTTTGAGGCTTCCCTTCATTACCATGTACTTAGTAACATGTTTTGTTGAGTGGTGCATCATAACACCAGTCTGAATGATACTGAACAATCATTTTCAGACTCTCAACACAAGTGTTTAGTTCTTCAGCTTAAAAAAAAAAAAAAACAGACTGTAACCACACAAAAAACATCAACAGACCCATTAATAAAGGATGTTTGCTCATGGACAGAATGACAAAACCCTTTTGTTGTTTTTCAATTGTGCAGCTAAGGTTTTACTCCATTTATAACATCTTCAACAATAGAATGCTCTTTTTAATTTGATAATTTCCTTGTTTGTTTAACTGATTTTAGATTACAGTTCATTATTGGAGCAGGTAACAGAAAACAATCCAAATAAGGAAAATTAGACAGGATCACAGTTCTGCAGCATCCGACTGCACTGTGCAAAAATCACAATGGTATTCTCTTTGAAGGGTGAAATAAGATCTGTGAATAAAAAAAAAGGCTATATGGGAGTACATGTTCTTCCAGGAATGAAAGTCTGAAAACCTGATATGATTTG
Organism: Adrianichthys oophorus; assembly: GCA_036245035.1. Taxonomy (NCBI): domain Eukaryota; kingdom Metazoa; phylum Chordata; class Actinopteri; order Beloniformes; family Adrianichthyidae; genus Adrianichthys; species Adrianichthys oophorus. The sequence continues at coordinate 16,147,839 of BSAI01000030.1, read as the reverse complement.
ATTCCTCCTTGTAGCTGAATTAATTTATAAAAGAGAAAGAAGGTTTCTGTCCTGACACAAGTATCCACTAAAGTTTGACTCAGATGAGTGTGTGCCCACATTTGTGCTTAAGTGATAGAAACTGAGAGACAAACAAGTGTGGGTGACTGAGCTCTGATCTGTTTTCACTGAATCATTTCTACTGACCAAAATGTTCTTTCTAAACAGAGGAACAGCAATATTTCGTGTTCATATTGATGACATAGTGATGCTTTAAACATCTGGTATAATTGCATTACTGATGCAATAATAATAAATGATGTTATTACTGAATAATCTGTTAAAAGTATGTGATATCTATTTTAGTAATAAAGCATCTAATCTGTGATTAGAAATATCAATTGCCATAATAGCTGTCAGTACTCTGAGGTATATTCAGTGTGTTGTGAAGACATCATGCTCTTCATCACAGGACTATTATCAACTGAGTGGTAAAAGATGCCAGGGCCCTGATGAACAGTAATTTCACAGAAACTGTTTGTTCTTTCCCTGCAAACAACCTGCTACTTATGAATAGACTGTGAAGAGAATTGATGCTCCTACAGATGTTTATCATTTTTTGTTAGCAGTTGAAAACTTGGAAAAAGGTAAACAAAAATGAAACAGAAAGATTAATTAAAATGTCATGAAAAGATATTTTCATAAGGGATTTTTTTGGTTTTACATTTAACCTTATTTGTAGAATTATAGATTTGCATTATTTGACAATGGTCATGAAGGTCATGGTGGATCTTTTTTCTATTTTTTTTTTTTTTTTTTTTACATATAATTTGACCTAAAAATAATTTTTGTACTTAACCCAGCAATGTGTCAAGATGGTTGTAGACACTTGTGAAAATATTGTACAGAAGGAAAGAAAAACTTTTCAAGACCCATGAAAATGGCATGTTTAACATGCTCTTGTTGCATTTTTCTAATGATGGAGGACATATATAAAAAAAATCAGCTTAAAATTGCATTTCTGAGTATTTTTCAGGAAGTGGTGGTGAAGGACCTATTATGCAGGAGACCAGGAGAGGTGGCAGAGAAGTAAAACATTTAATAAGTAAACTGAAACATGACAAAACCATGGAAGAAACAAAAAATGTGACAGGACACAACAGATGACCTGACAATGGTTAACTGAAAACCAGACACTTTAATACACTGAGGTTGACTAACGAAATGAGGACAGCTGTGGCCTGTGGATGATTAGCCTGAAACTGGGGTGACTGACAAAGGGCAACGTTGAAAATGACCAAACATAACAAAACCCAAACTAAACAACGGAATCGTCACAGTATTTCTTCATTCAAATTGTTGCGAATCAGGAGCAGACTCAAAAATTATGTTAGAAAAGGTTTGCAAGTGTGAGTACAAGTTACTACGGCAAGCCAAAAATATATCCCTGTATATCTTTGTTTTTCTCATCTGAGCTGGAATCTGGCTCAAAACTGTACGACTGGATGGCTCCAATATTGTTAGCTATTTTTGTTGAACTACTATAATGTTTGGTTGGAGTTGTGAGGGTCTGTAAACTGGTGGGAAAATGTGTAAACAGATGGATGACGGGAAGTGGGGGTGGGCTTAATCTGCACCAACAGTCCCACCCACAACTCAGAGGCAAATTTCTAATGAACTCCTGCCACCCTGCTGACACTATGTCCCAGAAAATGACACTTTTTTTTATTTTGGCTAAAAACAGCATCATAATAAAAAGACCATTGGTAATGCTTTGAAAATAGATAGATCAAAAGAGGACTGGAGTGGGATTTTTATAGACTTAAAAGATACATGCATTAGGAAAAGGTAACTGCAAAAAAGCTTCATACAAACCAGGAGGTCAGTAGCCATGATATAGTTTTAGTGTAACCAACACTTAAAAATTGTGTCAGTCTTTGGTATGTCAGAAGTTTCTGTGCATCAACCTTCCCTGAATAGCAAGCAGAATTTAGAAAGACGTGAGCAGAGCAGGGCAGGGAAGATGCTTCAGCAACAGATGGAAGAAGGTTAGCTTTTCCTTGGCGTAAACAAAACAAGGAAACCGTCTTGTACAAATGCATGCACACTGTGATTCAGGGTAACAAAATCAGCTCAGACAGGCCTCACTGATGTCTGTTTCTCCTTCAGTGCTTTTGCTGATGCTCTCAGTCACTGGGCTTCTCTTTCCTGGCAGGAATTCGATCCTGGGATTTGGATCTCCGAAGCTGTGACCTTGATCAGCAGCTGCAGCTCTTTATAACGCGTCACTCTGCCCACTTCTCCTCCGAGGTCAGAGGTCAGTTTAATGCGTCTCTCTGTGAACATAAGGGAAAGAAACATTTTAGAGCTTGTATTGGAAAAAGGCTGGATATTTCCAGGTTGACTAAGAAAACATCGAAACTTATTGATAAAAAATCTTCCTAAAATAAATGTTATATTGTTTATATTTTGTCTGCTGCAAATGTGTATGTTCTGTTCTAAGAACTGAAAAGTGGTGGAGATATTTGGTGTGTCCATATGCAGATCAACTTGTGTCTGGAATGTCCTAATCCTCACAGATGCAAATGTCTGACCAAATCTGACCAGAGGTGCCTTTATTACTTTTGGTAATTTTAGCTACAAATGACCCAAGTCCCTTTCTTTTCTCATTACTTCATTTTGTGCTTTTTAAATGTTACTTAAGTAATTGCTATAAAGTAGTTGTAACCCGTTACTACCAAGCTCTGAAAATGAGAATCTGTGGTAAGTTTAGTTGATTGGACTTTGTGAATTTGAGCATCTTCATTTTATTGATATGTTAGAAAAAATGTAAATTTACTTGATACATTTAAAAAAGCTGACATTGTAGTCCTGTTAGAGGCTGAATCTTACTCATGTCTTAGTTACAGCTGCTCTTACGGGTGGATATGGGCTGACTGCAGATGAAAAATGGGAAAACCGGAAGGGGCATGCAATTGGCCCAAACAAAAAAATTCAGATCATAGAATGCTCTGTGAACCCGTGAAGCAAAAATGTTCATGCGCATTTTTTTTTCTACTGGCATGCTGCAAGTGACAGGTCAAAGCAAACACTTGTACAACATCCAAGGGTATGTAGGGGTACAGTAGGTGAGAAAGAAGGACGTTGGATTTTTCATTTTTTCAATCCGCCCAATCCTTGCGCCTGTTAGTGCTGTTCATGTGATAAGTGCATGCTCCTTGTGCTCATCCTGGCTGTTGGACATTTTACAATCAGAGAATAGTTTGTGTGGACATCTTACGGGCATCCTACAGGCACTTATGTATCACGCAGTCAGTAAGGAGCCAGTACTCACACCTTACCTAGGACTAACTAGAGGGCACTGTACCTCAAAAGTGTGTGCAACTTACATTATCCTTACAAATATTTCACAAATCACTTAACACAGGCTCCACCCTCCACAGGCCCAGAAACCCCCAAAATCTGTCTCTTATTAAGAATATTACAGCTATGGAATTGTAAAAGCTCAAATCTTTGATACATTTTCATTGTAAAGGTTTATTTTGTTGAGATGTAGTTTAAATGTGAGTGTTATCGCTATGGTAACTGAAAATGGAGGCTTGGCCCTGCAGTGTGAGGTCTACCTGAAAGCATTCACAGGCTAGTTTTTACTGTTGTTTTCAATCGTTCACATTAAATTGTATGAGATGTTCAGATACCTTACAGGTGAGAGCTGGATGAAGTCACACATGCACACAACAGAATAGAAGAGACTGCAATCACCAGGAAATGACACAGCATTTCTCCTCACATTTGTTAAACAGAAGAAACACTGTCAGAGGAACTGAGGAATTCCTTTGAAGGACTACAGATAATTATGCGTATCCTTCATCCCATCTGTTATCCCGTCTGTTCACATGGACTGCTTTTACAAAAAAGACTCCTCCACACTCAAACAGTTATTTTCTCGAGCTTACGACCGCTGTGGCTGAACTGATGATTCATGACCTTCCTTCAGCTCTGCTCTATCTGCAGCACACGAGAACATTAACACCAGAGCATTTACTTCAGATTGTGACAATGCACAAATCTTTTTTTTTTTTGCCTTATTTGTTTTCTTTGCTCATGCAACTATTATTCTTCCATTTTATGGCTCTGAACTGATTATAATCAGAGTGTTTGAGGTGGAGCTTTATTGATTTTAAAGGCAATGAAATGAGATACAGTACAGAGTGACTGGCTCCAAGAATCCTGCCTGCAGATGTTTGTTCTGAAAATGTTGTGCAGGAATGGCTGAGTGGGATCATTGCAACTTTCCAGGATTTCTACCACAGTGTAACTTCATTCTGATGTGCTGGCATTTCATAAACTCTAAATACCAAAGGTTTGTTAAACTACAGGCCCAACATTTACATCACACTGCCTCTCTCATTTTCAGCTTCTTCATAGGAAAGACTTTGCTGTGGAAATAGAGGGAAACCTTCTTCTTCTTGTTTTTGCTGATCACGCCTCCAACATCTCCTTTTTCAGAGTGAACTGTTTACTCTGAGAAAGGCTCACCAGTACAGAGCACCAAAGAATGTAAACTCAGTCACTGCAGGCCCCTAATAGATGATACCAAGGAGATGTGGAGCACACATTCACTCACCTGGGTGTTTGTATTCCAACATGAAATTTACAAACACTCTGTCCTTCAGGTAAAGATTCAAAACTGTGATTTGTTTTACAAAAGTGACAGACTTGATTTCCCCAGTTGATCACTGAGGCAGCTGAGACTGAAGGACAAAGATAGAAGCTGACAGTATGGATTACCTTTGATCACCCCACCCTCTTCTTAGCACACAAGACAAATCAATAACCCTTCAATGGAGGCTAATCCAATTGCTGCAGTGCAGAAATAAATATGGGGATCACATTGCTTTGGGTTGACAGCAACATTTCTGAAGCAGGAAAGCAGCAGCAGAGCTTCCTGCAGTCTAATCTGATAAGTCTGGAAACGAGGTGAAAAGGAGAGACCCAAACTGTTTACCCATCAAACCAGGTGGTTGGGGGTCTATTGATTATCCTGGACTCTCTCTCTTTGCCAGTTTGAATTGTTTCAGGTTACACTTTCAAAGACAGGCACCAAGCAGCTGTTTTTCAAAGATACAAATTGCCTAATTTCTCTCAAGGGGCAACCCTACTTTCTATTTGAGGCCACGTTCAGACATAAGCCTCATTCAAGCAACCACTTCCAATGAAAAGTCTATGTGAGGACGCGTAAATACACATTTCTGGTTTCTACATTCAAAATTCTTACATGCAAGTGTTGCCATGATAGTTTTTAGATCCGTTTTCAGGCTATACTTTCAAAACGGGTGGCAAGTTAAACCAGTTAAACTTTGACCAATCAACACTTTACGTTAATCAAATGTTGCATATTGGTGCAAAGCCCGATGTGAAAAGCTGCTTTTCTCCTCATCATCGTCATCACTTGATTCATGTTTGTCAAAGAGGGTCTGTTGTTAGGTATCACCAGCAGCATTTCTGATGTTAAAGGTTAAACCCTCAGTCACGGCCAGGTGCTCACTCCTTTAGTTTGGCTGGATTATTCCTTCCTATTTTTAATTTATTTATTGGTTACTCTTCTTATTTATATCAATTTTTCTTTTTCTTTATAGTTATTGTTACAAGTTCAACAAAAATGCTATCAAGGGCAAAATTTAACTTCTTCCTTCTACCTTGTTCCTGACTTGTTCTTCTGGTGTCCCTCTTGTTTCCTCAGACATTTTTGAGGTGCTAGTGCCTTCATTGGTCAGTCTCAATAACTTTTACCAAATCCATTTCAAACTTGCTGTCCAGTCATTGAGCTTTTTCCTGAACCCCATTGGCTCCTCCCTTTCTATTATGTAACCTTGTGTAGCCTCATGTAAAGGTCTATTTTTGAACTTATGCCAATATTTAGGCTAAGGCACTCTGAACGATAAGGCGCATTAAGGGATACAGAAGAGTCAGATACATACACAGTCAGTCAGACTTTATTAACTGCGTTCACAGTAACTCTAGGGCTTGTTTATTACACGATACACATTTGCCACGTTAGCATTAGCCATATTAGCATATTCACATTACCTGAAGCTCTCAGCCTCCTTTGGAGCACATAAAAAAAGAGAACGATACTGATAAAACAAACATTACTGTGACTACACTTACTCCCTAATCTAATGTGATTAAAAAAATCACAGTCCAGCAGCACTATGTTAGCCACATTTGTGTATTCACAATAACACCCAACCTAACTTTTAGACAGAGTGCTGTGTACTTCTTAAAATCGCTTCAACATCAGTAAGCACAACCATAATGAATTCATATATACTGTAAGGTTCTCCAGATGATAAGGTGCACTGTCATTTAAAAAAAAAACAAAAAAAAAACAAGGCTTTTATGTGTGTCTTATAGTGCGGAAAATATGATTGTGTGTCCTTTGGACAGATTATGTGCTCACAGTGAGACTGTGGTTCACAAAGAAACGTCACCTCAGTTGATTCACATCATTTGTCTTACAACTATGCAAAGATAAAGCGTTTGGAAGAACATCTGAACAGATGACTCAATTGACGCACTAAGAAAAGTGTCAAATCTGTCAGTTTCAACTAGTGTAGGTAATAAAGTATGCTTGCTGCTTTAGTCAGTTGGAACAAGAAGTTCTCTGAAATGTTTCCGAATCAACAATGAGTTCCTATTGGCTTATGACAAAACAGACCTCAATCTCCCAAAGGCTCAGAGATCCTTTGAAGTGAAATAACACCACATCCTTTTTCTTTTTGATGCTCCCTCCCTCTCTTTAAATCTTGCTGAGGGAGATGTGAGAGGAAAGAGAGAAAACGAAGTGTGTAGATTAATTTGATGTAATCGTTACATGTGGATCCTGCATGCACACACCTTGAACGCACGAACGCACACACATTCACACGGGTTTTGATCTGGGTCCAGGTCTACTCAGTCGAGGAGCTCAAGAATGACTATAGTAATGATCAAAGCCCTCTTAAAAAGCTTCAAAGGTGATCTGCAGCTGCTCATTCATGCAGGCTGCCATGTTCTTGCTAATTTTCTAGGTTTACATGAACACATACTTCAAATTTTATTTCACCTCAGCGGTGTGTACTTGTGTATAATCAATGTTTAGCGAAACAGACATAAAGAAATCTGCTCCCTGCTGTATCGTCTGATGTGGATGTAGCAGGGGTGACAGTTGCCCTGGGGGCAGGACAAAGTGATTAATGATCCACATTCACCGGTGGAGCCAATTTGTCCTGGCACCTGGGGAACATGTTGTTTATGGTGGTTGCTGTAGAAACCACTCCGACATCAACTGAATTATGTGAAACTTAAAACTTGCTAATGGTAGTAAAATGGGGAAACAGCTCTATATGTCAATGCGTCAAGACTGTTTGACATGGAGCTGGAAAATGGTCCTAATTAAATCTATTTTAGCATCAGAAGGGTATTTTACAATAATGTGCACAAATAATGTGCACAAGCACTAAAAGTTGCAACAGGTTTTTGGAGCCAAATCAAAGTCTCATTTTAAATGAAAAGCTGTGTAAAAACAACAGTGTTAACAAAATATTCAACATTTCCAATCCCCTGTATTTTATTTAATCCATTTTTTATTTTGTCCTGTTCAGCAGATGAACACAAGCAGCTGAGTGCCTCTTGTGATGGACATATTTTGCTTTTAAAATTAAAGTTGTTTATTACTCCTTCGAGTGTGTTTATTTATTGAGCTTAAGCCGCTCAGACAGGACAAGAGGAGGGAAGACAGAAAGAGAGGGAGGTGGTGATAATTTGATGATAATACAAAATCATGATATGAGATGAATGTCATAAGTAAATTGTATGTGATGCTGCTCATGCACACATGCACACACGCAGCATCCACACAATTATTTACAAGTATTAAGTATATCATATATGTACAGTGTTTATAAAATAATTATGTAATAAATAGCACCAACTGATATTTCCTCATGAACACAGACTGACAGACATATGATTGCCTATCCAACATTCTTGGAGACAGGTCTAAAGAACAACAGAAACAACTACCATGTCCGTGTTTGTACAAAGTGGATGAGAAGATGTCTTGAATGACTGTGTGTTTCCTGGATTGTACTTGATCACATCGCATGCTCCAGGGAAGACACCAGCCCCCCCAGGGCCCATAGCAGACAGTGCACTTGCCAGGTGTGATCCAGCACTCAGGGACCCTCCGACAAACAGATGCCAACAAAAAGAGCAACTACCCCCTCCCTTACTAGGTCCCCATCCTGGAGACGGAGCAGGACGTCACGCCCCGTGGGGGGGCGTCCCCCCACATCCCAGGTCCAGACCTGAGCCCCAACCACTGGAAGCCCACCTTGGTGCCCATACCAGAGGCACATCAACGCTGGGGAGTCCTGAGCCCCCCCGCCACCACTCCCAGAGGCGAGCCAGAGCCACCCACGACCAGCACACACTGCAACCCTGGCAGCTGCCCTGCCAGCCTCCCCAAAAACTGACAAGGGGAGGCAGCTGAGATTAGCCACCCAATAGGGGAGGCGGACACCGATGACTGACAGAGGCCACTGACAGGCCACAAGGGTGGCAAACCAGAGAACAGGGCTCTAGTTGCTATGTGCAATGATGGAAAGATTGGGCAGCCCGGCGCTCTGATGTAGAGAACCCCGCCCACACCCAGGAGGACACGGTCTTCCAAGCTAAGATTTTATGGAGTTCCCAACTGCGCAGAAAAAGAGTCACTAGGCCAGGGTTACAGGACACCCCAGACATTCCAACCACCCCAGCATCGTTAGCTGGCCAAAAGGAGCTTGCAAAAATAACATATTTCTGAAAAAAAATTGTTCTTTAGTGTTCCAAATCTAATATATGATTATATATGTGGATGTAGTTTACTTTAAAAGGCTTAAAATAGCATAATATAGGCACTTTGATATCAGGGGTTTAACGATTTATTTTAATAATAATTGATTCATTTGTAGTTGATGATATGATTCATATCTATATTGGTTCATTCTGAGCGATCCCCTTGTGTCCGCTTCACTGACCTAAAATTTATCCAGACATCTTTAGCCAAAACTTCAACCAGTGTTACTCAGAGATACCTGATCCTGAACAGTGCAGATGAAGTTTTCCAGATTCCTTTTATTTCTTGCAAGATAATCAAGTGTAAATTAAATATGTGTACAAAAAAACAGGTAAACAAGAATTAATGGCAAATCCATTCACATTTTAGTTAGTGAAAGCTGATTCCCTCTGGTGACCCCTGAGGGGATGTGCTGAAAGGTGAAGGTGAAGTTCAGCCCACTGTTGTTTTTCCACATCAAAATATTATCATACCGCAATACAAATAATACAATCCCATCCAGTACACTATATGGTCACATATCTTTGCAAAAATCAGTGTTTCCACACATTGAACTGTAATGATGCTTTCTCTTTGTCAAAACTTGGGTTGTTTTTATGAAAGAGTTGTAAGTTTCTTCTTCATTACTAAAGCATATTGGAATAAAATGGGTGTCTGCAGCCTCCTTCTTTTGCACAAATTTCACCAAACGGCCCTCCTGTAAATCTGCTCACATCCCGAATCCTTTACCTCTGACTAACACTTATGAGAGAACCATGTGTTTGTGCTGACACAGTGGTTTTCACTGTCTGCACTGCACAGCTATTATAACAGCGTCTGAGGGCCTGTCGGTTGCTATTTCTCCGGCTCCGAGTTAAACCAGTAAAAAAAAATGCAGTTTGCACTTAGTCGTCTGTTCTTTCTGCCTCCCTGCACATCGTCTTGTCTTGTGCTTTCTAGTAAAACGCTCCCTGGTTCCTGAAAGCAGCGAGTGGGCTGAAGCTTGACAGGCTTCAGCCAGTTAGCAGTTTATGAAAATTTAAAATTTGTTTCTTGTTGAGTGTTGTTAGCAATTACAATTGCCTCATTCCTTCAGAATCATTACCACGGGCGCGCCAACGCTGAAGCTGAACGTTCCTGCTGCAGTTAGTTGCAGTTTGGGCATATTTGCAATCCTTTCAGCTCCTTGTGAACATGAGTTGTGAAGATGGAGATAAAATGATTTTCTGCTCAGACTGTTGGTGAAGGAAATTCAGGGACAGAGTGGACATGACACCTGTAGATTAAGGAATTGAACCAAATTAAGCCCCCGGTGGAGAAAAGCGAGGGATTAAAGCTTAATAAAACTCTTGGAGAAGATATTTGGCAATGGGAACAAAGAAAGATAAATGGTGACATGCGGCAGCGGTACAGCAACATAAAACATGAATATGTGTCAATAGATGACAATGTCTGAAGTTTTCAGAGTAGTGAAAAACATTCCATGTTGCAGGGTTCAAACAAACTTTTAGTTTAAAGATGTTTCAACACACTGAACCACCAAGATGGGTGCTGTAATCATAAAGTTGTGCTAAACTAAATGATATCAGGAAACAAGGCAGAATTTTTGAGCTCCAAGTAAAATTAGCAGCTAAGAAATATGACCTTTTTTTCAAATAAATCACAGTTTAATGATTTCTAAAAAAAAAAAAAAAACTAGGAACTAGGGTTTCACAATCCTGATTTTAATACAATAATTTTCGCTTCAAATCTTAAACTGACCTGTGTTGAAATTTGTAAGTCAATACAATTTATGAGTTGGATCAAATTAATAAACTTTATCCTAGTAATTCAAAATTTCATCTTGAATTTTGTCATTAACACAATTATTTTTAATGAAAACATACTGTTAAATAAATCAGGATTTTTTAAAAGTATCCTTGACTTTTTAATCTATGTCAGAATTTGATCTTTTTTCCCCAATATTTAGTTTCTCTCAATATTCTAGTTTTCTCCTTATTTTCTCTTTCATTGATTTGTGTTAGAAACTTGAAGTCTAGAGCGACATAATTTTAGTGACTTACAGAACTCGTGCATGACCCTGGTTTTAATTTTTTTTTCTCAAAAATTTAATGATTGACTGGATTTTCCTTTGTTGGATTCTGGTCATGCAAACATTTACAATCTGAACTATTGTTTTTAACATTTTGAGGTTTTTAGTTGTGAATATTTTCTGACCTTTCTACACAAAGCTGAATGAATGTAATTGAATCCACAATAGTGTGTTTACTAATACTAATCCAAACGTGCTTAAAGTGCAGCGTCATCACAGACAGCCCTATAATCTCTTTGAGATTGTGCAGCCCGTCACACATGGGTGAAAGCAGCACATGCATTTGTTGCAGAGCAATGTTAGATCTAATGCAACAGCATTCAAAGATACATGCATTTAACCCGATTCATGCTCACTCAAGTTTTGCTTGATATGTGATGGGGCTACATGGTGATGTTTTGGTTAGCTCTCTCTCTCACCTAAGAGTTGGTGGGATAGGCTCCAGCATCTCTGTGACCCCACAAGGCGTTAAGTGGGTTTGAAAAATTGATAAACATGATGGGACTTCATCAGAAATACTGACAGTTTGATGAATCAAAATCATTGTTTAAACTCTTCCAGAGTATTTACTCTCATATACTCACTGTATATTTTATGGAACAATGATTACTTCATATTTGTCTTCATGACTTGTGTTTTTTTTTTTATTTCTTTTTATCAGTCTTCCTGAAAAAGAAAGGCACTTTCTGTTCATTTAATGGAAAATTGTGCCTTAAAAACTGTGTTGATCTTTACATCTTTACAGTTTTGCAACTGCAAATCAAAAACTTGTTTTAAAAAAAAATTCAACCTCTTCATATAGATCAGAGGTGAAAAATCCTGGATCAGATTTGACTTTAACCACGTGCTACTTAAAAGGTGTTTTTGTTGCTTTTCATGGATAAATATAACTGCATCTTGACCCACCCGACAATTAAAGAGAAAAACTCCAAACTAATTTCATTTGCACTCCTGGCTCCTCATTGGGGTCAAAGGGAAAAAAAACCCCCCAGCAGTGGTCATTTGAGGAACTCCAATACTGGTAAAAAAAAAATAAAAAAATAAAAAAAAAAGGTTACACTTATCCTATAAATCCCACTACATCAAATATTTGACAGAAAATTCAAACTTATTGGAATTAAAATGTTTTTGAAAACCTTTGATTAAATTCATTTAAAAAACATTTGCAATGTAATTTTTTATGAGACATAGATGGTATCAGTTATGATATGTTTGGTTATTTGGTAAGTCGTTGCTCACTACGATGTTATTTTAATATGTAAAAATATTGACACGAGCGTTCAGGGGAAAAAACCCTATTCACCCACTGTATCAAATTTGATCTACGCATTTTTAAAATGGTGTTAACTGTATAAAGATAAATAACAAGAATTAAATATCAACACATTTTACATTCTACAAGTAGTCATTTAAAAAAAGAACAATGATAGATTACTTTTGTCACCATAAAGTTTGGAAAATTAGCAAAACTTTTACCGCCAAAAGTGTTTTTGAGATTTCATGGAAACAGTCATTTTGAAATGAGCAGGGGAAAAAAAAGCCCTTCTACTGCCCCTAGTGGAATAATGATGAACCACAGGGCAGAAAACATGGACCAAGATATATTCAATGGGTTTATAAAGAAAGTTTGGATCAGGCTAACGAGATAGGGGTCTCAGAAATGCATATATCAAATATGATATGAATGGTTATAGAGTTAACTATGATTGGATTTATTCCCCTTGATCTCCCAGTTTCAGGGTGGAACATTGAGCTTGTTCTTTAATTCCTGGTTTGCTTCAATTTCTCTTACAGAAAGTTGTGGCTCAGTTCTCCTCTGTTTGGGTTTATAGGTTCTTCCTTCCTCTGTTGTCTAAAAAGCACACATTTTTAGATGACTGGCCTTTCATGAAAATCCCTCCTCATTTCCTCACAGCTGGATAGAGATGGAGGAGAAAAGGAAGGAATGAAAGCTTGAAAGTCACATGTAACAGGTGATTACTTGACTAGAAAAGGGCAATGAGAGAAGGATCTTCTGAAAGTCTTAATTGAGGCAGCGGCTGAATTATGCAAAGCTGTGATATTGATCTCATAGTTTGGCATTACTGTGGTCTGAGGGATGAGAGGAAAGTGAGGGGGAGACAGAAGAACGCAGCAGAAGGAAGATCTGATTTGGACAGATTAGGCGTCTTGGGAGATGAGACTGCTGAGACGGTGCGGACAGCCCATTAACAGGGAAAATAAGAAACCAATGAAGTTTTTTTTAGGCCGCCCATACAGTTCACGACAGCAGTTTTGCATTCACACGGTTAATTTGCTGTTTCACAGATAAAAATAGCCAAATTTAGAAGTCACTCCGTGGGTGGGGGGGGGAGAGTGAAATCTTAAGAAATGAATCATTCTCCTGGGATCAGAACTGCTGTGAGCTCCAGAAGGACAGTCGAAAACACAGCACCCATCAAATCTGAGCAGACCCATGGATCCTCCATGATCTGACGTAAACATGGACTCCTTTGATTTCACACACTCTAACATCTGCCACTGTTCACAATCCCAGTGATGCTGCTCAAATGTTTTTTCCCTCTTAATGAGCCATATATGAATTAGCATTTTTTTTAACGCTGTAGCTTTAATCCATCCGTTGAAAATATTTCAGCTTCACACAAACTTGTCAGAAGGAAACCTTTGGGTGATGATGCTGAGCAGGAAGAGTTCAGCATGTGTGCTGTGGATCCTGCACAAAATATTTCCAGGTCGTCCTCAAAGACCCACTCTGATAAAAAAAAAAAAGTTTTTTAGTGTTACTAACATGTTGTGGCATTTAATGATGATGATTAAAAATGTTTTTCTTTGTATTTTTGTATTAAACTCGTTCTGAATTATGAGCAGATGCAAAAATGCTGTTGGAAAAAACGTGTAAGTGTGATGTAGATAGAAGCTACAACAGCAAGGTACAAACTCTCTACTTCAGTCCATTCTGCTGCATCCATTTGTAGATAATCAGATCTATGTATATCTTTGTTTTCCTCGTCTGAGCTGGCATCGGGCTCCAAACTGCACTGCGGAATTGCTTCAGTATTGCTTGCCATTTTTGTTGCACCCTTAATGTTAGCTTGGAGGTGTGAGGGGCTGTAAGCTATCAGGGGTTTAACGATTTATTTGAATAATAATCGATTCATGTAATAATTTGTGGTTGATGATAAGATTCATATCTATATTGGTTCATTCTGAGAAAACCAACTGTAGCCGATTCACTGAGCTAAAATGGATCAAGGACATCTTTAGCCCAAACTTCAACCAGTGTGACTCAGCGATAAATACCTGGTACTGAACAGTGCAGGTGAAGCTTTAAAGATTCCATGTATTTCTTGCAAGATAATCAAGTGTAAAATAAAAATGTGTTCAAACAGACAAATAAACACAAATGAACGACAAATCCATTAATATTTTAGTTTCATAAAATTCAGCCCCCTACATGTAGCCACAAGGGGACCTGGGTCTGGGTCTCCCAGTGCCCATTACCAGCCCAGATAAAACAATGTTGTTTTTCCACATCCACATAATCCAAAGGGAACATTATTTGAACATTCTACCACACTGTATGATCACATGACTTTGCTAAAATCAAAGTCTTTCCACACATTAGACTGTAATGATGGTTGATCATTTTTTGCTGACATCACGTGTGTGTTGTCCGCTGTGATGGACGTTGATCATTTTTGCGTTATAGTAAAGTAAATCTGCCATGTCTCAATCAGAATGGTATTTTCTGATAGCAATATATTATTTCATTTTTTTTAAATTATATAATGTTAAAGATTGATTCAATTCACAACGTCTCTCAGATGGATCGATGTAGGTATATACATCAATTTGTGGATTAAATTGATTAATCATTCCTATACTCAACAATAAATGCAGAAGTTGTTCCTGGATTTTCTGCACTGGACTTTTGTCATTTTTGGGGTTTCATTGCAGTTTTAAAATGTGAAAAACAAGAGTCCCCGAAATTAATGAACGCTGATGTTTTAATGAATCCTCATGCCACGCGGCAGTGATGAGCACTCACACAACACACCACTCCTTTCTCTCCCTCTCTGCGCACTAAAGTGGTGCACCCACCCTCTGCGCCCTGGCACCGAATGAGTTACTACTGGTGCAGTGTGTGAGCCTGGTGCGCCCCTCCCTGGTTGGAGCGCTCGTCGCTGGTCGGCTGTTTTCAGTTGGATGTTGCCGCATCCCTGCGCGCTGCGCTCCTCTCCAAATGTGCCAAATCTTCTCCTCTGTCCCGCTGTCTGGGGTCTGAAGCACTCACGCGCACACTCGTCTCCTGATTGTAGACGCGCGCCTCACCGCTGAAGCCCCGTAGAACGGTATGTAAACAGTTTCTGAATGATCCCAGCCGCCTGGCGTGATGCTGCATGTTTGTGTCTTTTTGGAGGGGGGGTCGCGTTGACTCCATCTTCTTCGCGCAGACGTGACGTCGCGCCACTGCGTATCAATTGGGTCTGTGATTGCCAGTGTTCGTTGCGTAATATCAGCGAGCATCCGCCGTCCAAAAATATATATATATAGTTTTATGCGCAGTTTTGCGTATGGGCCGGGGAGGAGGGGGGCGTCTACGCGGAAGTGGGACATGAGACAGAACAAACTCCTTAAACAATCAGACCGCCTTACTCTGAAAAAAGAAGCAGCGTGCGGGGGTTCAGCCAGAGGATTTAGTCAAGTCTCATCCTCATCCACTTAGTACAGGTGACAAACACCGGCGTCTGCAACCCTGGTCTCCCTCCTCTGCGTGAGAGAGAAATCAAAGACAAAGAAACAGTTGTTTTGTTGGGTTAGTCATGAGAAGTGGACAAAACAGAAGCATTTTAAAGATTATTTAGGAGGATTGTTCTGGAAAACTGAGCTGATTTCTACTTAGTCACTGTAAACTGCTCAGGATGTGAAAATTCATATGCAGATGAACTCAATGACCTCACCATTTAGATGGGAAAATAACAGCAACTTGGACATGCTTTGTGTTGTGATATTGTTCAGGCGATTTTTTCTGCTGGTAACAATCATAAAATCAGGCTCATCATATTTTATGTATCTATATGTTGTATGCCTTGTTTTTGTTATTTTTGGACAGAACTGTGTAGAGACGACGTGTGGGAATTTTTTTTGAGTGGCAGGTAAGGGTTTTTGTTGCAAAAACAGCATCCACCATCTATACTCTCACAGATATCTGTGTTTCTGATGATTCATTCATGCTGAGGATGTTGCAGTGAAGTTTCCCTTTGTGCGCGCTCACTTGCGTGTGTGCGCGCGCGCTGGTGCGTGGTGGGTTGTCCTTTGCATGTCGGTCCCTGCTTGAAGCTGGCCCTTCATCACATCTATCAGCTTGCATAATGCATTTCTGCTCGTTTCCCTCACAGTGTCTCTAAGCATCATCCTGATAATGAGGTTGCAGCATAATCTCTGCTTTAATATTTGAAACATTTGCTGTGATGCGCAGTTGGGATCTCTGTTGTCTAAAGTCACTTTGTTGAAAACTTACTATAAATAGTATTCTTATATAAAAAATAATATATGTTTTTCATATACCGCTGTGTTGTTGGGCCTTGTGTTTTATTAGTGGTTCTTGTTTAAATATAACCAGTTTAAAGTCTCATTCCAGTCATCTTTTGAGATACTGAAAAAGCATTCCCAGCGGTCTTTTAATTATTGTAATTCTGTTTTAAAGCCCCCCCAAAAAACTGTGTTGTTTTCTTGGACATAGTTTCTGCAGAGCAGCAGGTGTTCATTAGAAATTCACCTCTGAGTTGTGGTGTGGTGTAAGCCTGTCCCTACTTCCCATCATCCATCTGTTTCCATGCCCTCGCGCTAGCTTGCAGCTACTCACACCCCCAAGCTAACATTAGCGATGCAAGAAAAATGGCGAGCAATATTGGAGCTATCCAGTCGTACAGTTTGGATCCAGATACCAGCTCAGACGAGGAAAACAAAGATGTACATGGATCTATTTATCTGCAAGTGGATGCATCAGAATGGGCGGAGCTTGTGGCTCGCTGACTGTAGCATCTACTTCACTGCTACAAACAGCATTTTTTGTGTGCTCCTGATTTACAATGAGGTTTTCTTCATATATGTCCTCCATCAAGAGAAAACTGCTATACAAGAACATGTTAAAAGCACCAAAAAAAACCACAATTTTCATCGAGTGGGCCTTTAATGATCATTCAGAAATTATGTATAATTTTATATTTAGCCAGCAGCTCTGTTGGTCAGGAGGCCTGAGCTTCTCCTGCTCCTCCATGGCAGCTATAGAGAGACGGCCTGTCAGTCAGCATGCTGCTCTTTTTACTCTCAATGCTGTCTTTTCTTCCATTATGTGTCCTTGGAGAGGATGCTGAAGTCCATGTTGACCCCCATTGTATTTTTCATCTGTCATTGAGCTTGGACAGCCTATTAAATCAGTCTAGCACTACCTCAGGTTTTTTTCTTCCCACTAAGCTGTAAAACACTGTAATAGAGAAAATGGAGCACATGTGCCCACAGATTAGCTGCTGGAAAGCTTACGGCGTCACTGGGTGGAGCAAACATCTGGGTAAATGTGTCACATGACGGGTTAAAAAGCACGCACCAGAGACATATTCACACACGCCGCAAACACACCCCAGATAACTCAGACTGCTGTAATTATGGATTGTTAAAAACCCTTCCGGACTCCTCTCCTGGCAAAGACCTCTGCGATTGTTGACACACCTCATTCGGCCACCTTAATAGAGCATTAGCTGGTTGGCTTGGGGTAAACACTCAAATAGGGGCGTTAGATGGCTTTCTAATTAGCAACCAGATGGTTTATGTAAATGCAGCTCTTGAGATCAGAACGTTTCTCGTTTTCACAGTTTACCCTTTAACTGACTCACAGGGGACTCTGCTCATTGCAAATGGTCACATTGTCCTAAAAAGTAAAAGATCCAGAGGCCATTATCTGCTCCCTGCAGACGCAGCAGCACAGCTCAGTTTTAAAGTGGCAGACAGAGAAAGAAAGTCACGGCTTTGATGGCAGCTTCTGGTTTATGAACAGCCTTCTAACCCACACCTGTTTGGTTCCGATAAGAGCATCAGCTTTTGCCAAACCATGTGTTCAAAAAAACACAGGCACTGTGCTGAGTTTTTGGAAGAATGCAAATATATATATATATATATATATATATATATTGTGCAGTTTGCTGTTACTCACTTAAAAATAATTTCTAAGAATTTAGTCGCATAACATGCACCTTCTGTGTGTCACGACTACTAAGATTTCTGCCGGAAAAGAAATTTGAAGCAGCTTTTTCAAGGATACAAGGATCTTTTATTGTCATTTCACCAAAGGAATGAAACGAAATTTGTGTCTGGTCCCAGACCAGCAGTTTACAGTGCTAGTAAAAAAAGTGCAAGTTAAAACTATCACACTCTTGTTAAAACATTTATGGCTTTGCAATCCTTTAACTTATTGAAATATGTATTAATAATTTAGAACTCATGAGTTTTTTTTAAACTTCATTTGTAAATGAATAAATGCTAAAGATAATTAGGTGTAGTGCTGCACGGTGGTGTAGTGGTTAGCGCTATGCCTCACACCGAGAAGGTTCTGGTTTAAGTTTAGAGTTTGCATGTTCTCCTCATCTATGTGTGGGTCCAAAAACATGTTTCATAGGTTATTTGGTATTTCAAAATTGCCCCTAAGTGTGCATGTGAGTAAGTGTGTGATGCTACAACAGACTGGTGACCTGATGATCACCCAACGTAGCTGGTTTGGACTCCAGCAACCCCACGACCCTGAGAGGGATTGAGTGGTCTCTGAAGATGGATGGATGGATGCATAGTTGGGTGTTACCTCTCTTTTGGTTTCATGTTTTTTTTTTCTATCCTGGACTTGTAAGCAGTCTGGAATGCTGTAAATTTCCCTAGTGAGGGATAAATTTAAGCTTGTCCAATCTAATCCAATCTAATCTATGGTTGCAATTTGCAGACCAAGCCCAAATTTGTGAGACTTAGATGAATGAAACAACATCTTTAGCACAGAAGTGGCTCGCAGGCTTCCCAAACAACTTTGCACGTCTATATTGCAAATCAGAGTAGTTGTTACAAAATATTTGCACGTTCACCAATCTTACTCTGTTCTTACTCTGCTCTGCATTATTTAGCTACAATTTTGTAATTATTTTTAAATCATCCATTTTCTTAGCCAGCTATATCCCATTCAGGGTCGAAGGGGTTGCTGGAGCCTGTCCCAGTTACTGTTGGGCAAAGGTGGGGTACAACCGGGAAAAGTGACATGTCTATCCCAGGGCACACATTCACTCCCACACACACACACTCACACATGTACACTCTATGAAGCATGTTTTTGGACGGTGGGTGGAAGCTGGAGTGCTCGTAGAAAAGCCATGCATGCACAGGGAAAACATGCCAACTCCACACAGAAAGGTTCCAATCGGGATTTCAACCAAGGCCTTCTCGCTGTGAGGCAAGAGCGCTAACCACTGCAAAACCACGCAGCCCTTGTTTTTATTTGGAATTGTATTTCAGATTGATTTGTTTGGGCATTAAATATTGTAAATTATAGGATGTGAAGTAAAACAATGTAAAAAACCAATTAAGGATAATTACAATTATTGTGTGCTCAATTCTAGATAGTGCTGATTTTTTTGTTTTTTTTTTGTGTCTAGTTTTCTATTTGAAGTAGTTTACAAGCTGCAGTGGAAACAATGAAAACTTCTCACAAATGTCCGAAATTGGAAGGTGCTAAATGACCTTGCAAAATTGCAACTGGACTCTAAATATATAGCATTAGCTGGATTTAATTTATGGTGAATTATCTTAAAATATTGTATTTATTGTTAATAAAAGCATCTCAGCTGTCATCGGGTGAAAGCACGTTACGTCCTGGACAAGTCACATTTTCATTGCAAAACCACACACACTCACACTCATTTTGAAGGAGCAATTTAGGGTCACCAATGAACCCATACAGTTCAGAGGGGGCTCAAATTCAAGTCCAAGTCCCTCTGAGATGTCAGGTTAAGGATTATACTATTGTGTGGTCTGTTTTACCATATTTTGTTGTAAATAAACACATGATTGACAACAGCAACAAGCAGTATGGAAGATGTGCAAGACAACAATTTTTCCTCAAGATTTTATTATTATTTATCATCTGATGATAGCTGGTGTTAGAGTAGAGGATGAGGAAGACAGGGTTAACTTGAGGAAGCTAATTCACTGTGGCGAGTCCTGATGGGAAAAACCGAAAGGAAGAGAGGAAGATCTGATGGTATTTGTTCAATGAACGAAATGGGAGAAAAGGATTGAAAAAATAAAGTCTACACTCCATTGCTCCACTCACAGATGAACATAAACTTTAAATATCCCAGTGAAAATATTATACTAAAAAGTTAAGCATATTTCTTTTGCTGAAACTTATGCAAACTAATTATTCAGAATATACCCAGAAAAAAACTTCTCATGGGGAATATGTTATGGATCTGATCTGCTTGAAGATTGTAAAAAGTTTCAAGACTGTTTGTTTTAGCGTACTGCCACAAATCCCAAATTTAGCTGAATTTCCTTTATATAAAATATCTAAATTTTGTGTTAAACAAGAGTTTATAATGTTAATGTTTCAAATTGTCAGAGGAAAATTCAAAATGTGTTTGTAGTTTTTAATAGTGAGAAGAAATTATTCACCTTAATCACTGCTGACACGGTTTGTACCATGCGCTTCCTAAGATTTTTGAGGCTTATCTTTTGACAGCTGGTTCAGGGCTGGCCAACCCTGATCTCAAAAGCCACAACCCTGCCTGCTTTTCAGCTCCCCCCGGACTGACTGGCCACCCTGGGCTAGTTGATCAAATGATCTGAGTTGATACTGAGATCTAAAAAGTGTTCTTTAGTTTCTCTTTAATCAAACCACAACTCAATGTCTGGTTGGAAGTGATGACGAGTAAACCTAAAGACTCTTGGTTTGAAAAACTGATCGTGAAATTCTAACACTTTAATAAACTAGACTTAAGAAAAATAAGATAATGAATGGATGCAGAGATGGCAACAATTACTCTACCTGATTGTAAAGCGCCCTCCAGCTTTCTCAAATAAATCACTATTTTGTTATTTTCCTGTGCGTCAGTAGAAATTTTTTAAACAGCAATTTTGTCATTTTGTTTAATTTCCAACTTGCAGTGAGTTTTTCAAAGAGGAGGCTAAAAATCCAGCTCAATACTTTTTAATGAAGTTAGTAGAAAATAACTTTTTAACATAAAGCTTGTATCATTTTTACTCAGCAATCAGCTAAACACTGTAGCAAGTGACTCTGCCCCTCCCTCACTCAGATGGGAGGCTTATTTGCAGGTTTTCTGTGGTTGTGTTTGTTGTTGCAGAGGAAAGATGTTTCTAGCTATTGTTTTTTGCAGTATGTTTGGTGTAATTTATCAATGTCTGCAGGAAAATCTGCATTCAAATGTTGCAGAAAAATGCAAAATGCAAAAAACGGCATGCAGGTGTCCTCTATACATAAATGCTGACAGCAAAAGCTAGTTTTAAGCCAACCTCTAAAATATACGAATGTTTAAAAAAAAACATAGCTGTGGGGTTACTTTAGACTCACCTTTTGACTTACTGAGCATCTCTCAACAGTATTAGCAGGAAAGAACGTTCACTTCCAGCTCATAAATAATTCACTGAAATACTGTAACTCACACTTTTTTTTCTTTTTAATTTTGGTAGGATGCCTGTAGTATCTCAGCTGTCAATGCAGAGAGCAGTCTCTCATTTGATTTGGATGGTTAAATATACATTTGTGCTAAAAAAAAAAAAAAAAGCTGAATGTAAAGCTGCAGCATTCAAACAGCTGCAGTGTGTGCATGTTTCTGATCCAATAGCTTCCTGAATTTTGAATTCTGGTTAAAACTGGCAGGGGCATAGAGAGATGGGATGCTGAGCTGATAAACTTGAGATTGGTCACCAACAATGAGGATAGAAAAGGAGAGGTTCTGGCTCACAGAATGCAGCAGTGAGCAGTCTGCGGTGCTTTTGCACCTATCTGCTTCTCTCGCTGCCTGAACACTGCTGGTGACACGGAACATTTCCAGAACATTTACAGGCTGTGCTCGTCCAATATTTACATAAAACAAAGCTGTTACGGTTGTAAGTACCAGTCTTAGCTGCAAACTCATTCTCTCCCTTCATTTGAAACAGATTCACCCTGCATAAGAAATCTGTTTTTGAAGAAAACGATCCTGAAGAGGGTCTGCCTGTGCCCCTGCTTACTCTGCTTCCTTTGCTTTCTAGTCCTTAAAAAAGCTCTTGTCTTCCTGAGTAGCTGAGCATTACTTTTCTGTGGTGCAAGCATCCCCTTCAAATGATTCATAAACATGCATTTTCCAGCAAAATAAACCAACTCAGATGGTGAGGTCTAAAAGCAAATTTTTTTTCGGCAAACTCTGGAGGTCCTTCAATAGATAAAGAGGATCAGACACGCAGAAAAGTCATTTTGTTGTATTTTGGATTTAAGGAAAAAAGCTCAGGGGAGCCAGAAAATTCATTCATTTTCCAATCCGCTTTATCCCTTTCGGGGTCACGGGGTTGCCGGAGCCTAACCCGGCTACTCATGGGCAAAGGCAGGGTACACCCCTGGACTTGTCGCCAGTCTGTCGCAGGGGCCACAATCACACACCCATACACACTCACATTCACACCTACGGACAATTTAGAACAATCAATTAACCTGTGAAGCATGTTTTTGGACGGTGGGAGGAAGCCGGAGTACCCAGAGAAAACCCACGCATGCACGGGGAGAACATGCAAACTCCACACAGAAAGGTCCCTCAGCCAGGACTTGAACCGGGAACCTTCTTGCTGTGAGGCAGGAGCGCTAACCACTGCGCCACCGTGCAGCCCGGAGCCAGAAAATGAAAATTAAAATGAGAAAAAAAAACCAAAATGCTAAACTAAGAAGTAGCGATGGAGAAACGGAGCCTAAAAACCTTCTTTAGCAGATTAATTCAGAATTCAAAAACTGGCATCCCTTGAAGAGGGCGTAGTTTTGCTGCAGCTTCCGGCATGAGCTGCAGTCACACGGAGTGTGGAGGTGATGCCTCTCTGTCTACCATCGCTCCTCCTTATGGAGCAGAACCGCAGTAAACATTGATTGTTTGGTCAGGAGTTATTCCCAGAGGCCCCCATCCTCCATCCCTCTGCTGACAGCGACACCAGCATGCAGCCAGATCTCAGACACACCCAGATTTTAAAGGCGCAGACCTGTGCATGCTGAGAGGATTCATTTCACCATTGCATCTTCTGAATACCAAAATGTGAATCTGTGTGCCAAAATGCTCTATAGAGAGGAGCGATGAACAGGTGTTGTGAAGAGAATGTGCTGCGTGTTTTTTAATCTCAGCAGTTAATCTGGTTAGCATGGATTGTGCTGGTGGCGGTCAAGACGGTTTAGCTTGCAGGATTATGACTAAAATCAACTTCGAAAGATGTTTGGAGAAGTTTATTGATCAAATCAGGAAAATTCTTATTGGAATTTGAACTATTTTGGGCAAGAGGGGCTGAAAGAAAAACGCTATGACCATAAATATAATTAATTTTAAAAAAGGATTTTTGAGCATTTCTTTATTCAACTCGTTTTGAATCAGGAGCAGACAAAATATGCTGTTTGGAAAATGTTTTATTTGTCACGTAGAAAATACACTGGGTGGGCCACAAGCTCGCTCCTCCACAACGGGGATGGGAAGGGGAGGCGGCGGTGTTGCTCTGCGCCAACGGTCCCGTCCACAACTAAGGAGCAAATTTCTGATGAACTAATGCCACTTTGCAGAAACTATGTCCTAGAAGTCATAGTTAAAGTCCACTGGAGATGCTTTTAAAATAGATCAAAAGATGATCAGAGTGGGACTTTAAACTTAGCATGATGAATGTGAACTTGTGCTGCATAAAAATAGGACTGAAAGAAGCATGGCTGTGTCTCTATGACATCAGAACTAGTCATCTGTAAGCAAACACATTATATTGAAATTCAACTTTTTTTTAAATAAATATGTTAAAAATTTTAAAGATAAAAAAGATGTTAAGATCAAAACTCTTTTTTCACTGGCAGCAGTACTAAATTATGAACACAACTACATTTGCAAAAGGAATATAAAAAAATAGATAAATAACTTCACAACTTTATAGTTTCCACTGAGAGGTTTAATAAAATTCTTATATGAGCCAAAAAAACATTTAAATTGTGTTGTTTTGAGCTCAAAGTCAGTTAAAATCCATGTAAAAGAGGAATGATCAAGTTTTCAACTTCTTAGAGCAACATTGCGCGCAGCACAAACAGCAAACCTAAATGCATTCCATCCCATAATGAAACACTAATTGCAGAAACGCTATGACATTGTTTTCCAGCATTTGTTCAGTAAGATTAGACTGTAGAGTTCTTCGGTGGGTCTAAATAACACAGTATGATATAATCTGGAGGATTTTAGTGCAGCAGAAGACAAAGACTCTGTATCTTTAGCATTCACATTTGCTGTAACTTCAAAAAGTTTTTCCAATTAAGTTAAATAAAAATAAATTTTTTTTTGCAACAGCATTGTAAAATTTCTTTTAGAACTGGGATAGGCAACTTCAGACCTTGAAGGCTGCAGTGTCTGCATGATTTCCAGATATCCAAGCCCTACTCATCAATGATTACCTGGTTCAGGTGTGTCCAGCCAATTAGAACATGTCAGAGCATGGTATGTTGGAAAACATGCAGGAATTCGGCCCTCGAGGCCTGGAGTTGCCCATACCTGCTCTAGGATGAAAACCATCCACACTTAAAATACTAGAGTGTCTCAAAAGTTAAGAGCATGTTCATACTCACCTGTTTGGTTTGCATCCATTTGTTTTCTCAGGTAGCCTTCTTCTTTTGGGCAACGGCTCACCTGAACTTTAGCGTTGATGAAAGCGACTTCTGTTCCACCTGAAAACGAAGGTGTCAGTTTGCATGCCCGTGAACTGAGGGTGATCCCTGAGAAAAGAACCAAAGGAAGCAAATTATAGTCTTTAAGGAGTATAAAGAAGTACAAAAAAAATTAAGATTAGTGGCAAAAATTAAGATGATTGTATGAATCTGAAGAAGTCTCATTGGTAAATGTGCTGTTGTTAGGAGATGCAAACTATTAATAATATTCATTCAGAGGACAGTTATATTAAGTTGTTTTTATGTGCTTCGTCTACTTCCTGGTCAGAATTCATTTCAACCAATAGGATCCCACGAAAAAACAGCTTTTTATGGAAGTTTGAGTCATTTTGATCAATGGTCTGCTTTTGAGATTAGGGGACATTCACTCCAAAAAAAGGTATTGAATATTTCAACATTCTCCTCCCATCTAAACCAAGTCTGCTCTACTATCCAAGTGCGCACACAACTTCCAAACATCTTCTTGAACCTGGAGTTTTTCTGAAGTTAAACGTTCATGCAGAACGTTTTGCAAATCATCAGCTCCTGTTTGAATCACAAAAGGTTTGAAAAATATTGCAAAATAGACAGCATTACATGTATCTGATCGTGTTTTTAGCGGTAATGAAAACTGAACTATTCCTTTAAACGACAAAACTCTGAAATTAGCACTTATATAGGAAAAACATGCAAATTTGCTATTTAGTTAAATATATTCTCATTTGTTTGGAAAGTGGGGAAATCTTTTTTTTTTTTTTTGGAAAATGTCTGCTTCACAAATCACTATTTGAAATGCCATTATTCAAATGTGTTTTGTTTTGTGTCTGCTGTTAATTGGTACTCTAGATTAGTAGGAGGGAAAGGTCTAGCAGAGAAAATTAAAGAAAAACACACAATTTAACCCTTTAACAACCATATTAAGACATATTTTTTGTTGGGTGAGTAAAACACAAAATCTTTGTTTTTAAAATGTGTTTAGCAAGCTATTAAAGGATTAAAACTAAGGACATATTCACTCAGGAAATTGAGATTAGAAACTTTGAATCTTTAAAATCATTGTTTGTGCTGTGCTATGAGTCAAACTCGAGCTAATCTAGGAACCTACAGAACAATGTTTCGCTGCCAGTCTGTTATTGAACTGCAGGCCTGAGGTGAACAGGGACCGTAAGTCTTTATTAGAGCAAACATGAAACGCTGTGCATTGGAATTTGGGGGGGTTCAGACTATAAGGGCTTGAATGTTGCTGACTGCAGCAGATTTAAAACTGCTGCAACCGGAAGATGCTAATAAAGAAGATGAACATAGTAACTAATGAGTTGTTAGCTTCAATTGTAGTCTCAACCTGAATTAACATTTTTGAAATGAAAACGAGTCAGATGTGAGATGAGACACTCATCTTTGCTTTTGTTTTTTTTTAAATAAAATGTTCATATTTTAAAGCTAGCTGTAATTTTAGATTCAAAATAGGTTGAAACCAATGCAACCAATTCTTCTTTCCTGCACTACAGAACATTTGAGACAGGGCAAAAAGTTCATTAAATGAAGGTCGCATTGTCCCCTTCATTGTTTTCACTATAACATTTTTAATTTTGACATCAATGGAGCCTTTATTTGACCCATAAAATGTGAGAAGTTTAAAAATAATATTTAAGAGTGGTGCAACACAAAAAACAAAGGGCTTTCAGCAGATGTTGAAAAAAATCATGTTTTTTTTTTCTCTTGAACTGAAACCCTAACAGTGTTTCCAGAGGGTTGAAATTGAAATAGCTTGTTAAATAAGGTAATACGAGGCAAAAGGGTCAGGTACTGCACACTGGCAGACTGAAAACCACCTTAAGCCTTAAAAAGCTGTGAGTAAATCCTCAAAGGCCATCACCTTTCACATGCACGCGAGCTGCAGCCCAAAGGAAAAAAAAAAACGTTTAGCTCGTCACGTCTGCAACCTTTTCTTGTATATGAAATGGTGACTTTTAAATGGCATTTTCTGTCACTTCCATTTCAGTTTTCTTTCTCATAAAGTTTCCCAAATGTATTTTGTTACCCCTGTGAATGGGGAGAATGTTCTATTGGCCTTCTTTTTTTTTAGATTTGTTCTCTTTCTCACTTCTATAAAGATGGTGTGTTTTGTATATGTTGGCTTTAGGAACATAGAAGAATTATTTTTAAAAAAGCTTCACCAACATTAAAATTTGCTCTAAAACTGAGCAATTCAAGTCAAATATGAATCTCTTCCCTCTGCTTCAAGCCTCCATGAAGAACATTCAGGTGTATATTTATACAAATCCAAAGATGACAGACATGTGGGGAAAATCTCCCAGTAATTATGTTTTACTGCAAGACAGATAGCTTACAAGTTGTAAACAGATTTACTGCAGCAACAGCTCGAACTCAAAAGACCTCAGTGAGCCTGTTAACAGTAGCTTTCAGCTCCATAGTTAGATAAAGACTTAAAAAGCTCTGTGTATTTAAAAGGTTGCCAGGGAAACCCCCTTTTGTCTACATAGAGCAGTCGTGTTTAGGTTTAAAAAGAATTCAGGAACAATATTTTTTAAGGCAAATGAGCCAGAAGTAGACTTTTTTTTTATTTAGGGCAACTACAGGATGGGCCAAAACCAATCCTAACTTTTGAGCAGTACCACCTAAATTCAACTTCAACAACAGAGGACTTATTATGATTTGCGATTGTTTATTAGCCTAGGGGCCCTAAAAACTTTAGAGTTCCTTCATCCTTTCATATTTTGGAAAGTATGTTTTGTTTGGCAAATATGAAGGTAAACCAAACTTTCTGTGACCAAACTAAGTTAGCTGCTGCATTCCAATGTAAAAGGAACTTCAGCTAACCATGAACTGCTCAGTATGTATGAGTATTCTAGAGAGAAAGGTGAGGCTTCTAGTCCCACAGGTGGACCGATAAGAAACTGGGTCAAGCAACAAACCCCTGATCTGAAGCATAGCGGCTCTCCAGAGTGGTAAAAAAATTGGAAGGGACCAATTAAAACTAAGACTTAACCCCCCACCCCCACCCCACCCCCACCCCCCATATAGTTTATTTCAATATAAAGTTTTTAATCTTAATTATATCATTATAACATATCTCCCAAATAATTGTAGAGTAGGTACTGTACAGAAAGGCAGCAAAAATACAAAAAGTCAATGTAATAAAAATAATAAAACATCCTAAAACAGAAATGTAGGGCAATCAAAGAAAATAAATAAATAAAGAACAACTGAAGAAAAACCCACAAATGAAACAGTTTTTAATAATAATAAATGTCAAACTCAACTGAGTTCTAAAGCCAGTGAAAAGAAGTGGGTCCCAGGTAAAGATTGAAAACCCCAAAGAGTTGCAGAAGCGCTGATGTGCAGAAGACCATTCTATAAGTTAGGAGCAACTACTGCAAATGCTCTACCACCGCCGGATTTGAGCCAAGATGAAAAAAAAACAGCTGAAATGTCTTCCTGGAGCTTATGGCTGCAACAGCTTATAAATATTTTGGACCCAGAGCGTTCATTGCTTTAAAACAACTAATAAAATTTTAAACTGCATCCTAAAAGTCAGTTTAGTGGAATCTTCAAACAGCTGTTCAAAAACCCCAAACCTCCAATTACTGATGAACTGAACTAGGAATCATGGAGCAAATGTTGCCCTCAAAAGAGACAGGTTATTTCATTAGATTTAAGTTATTACTGTTAAAAGTGGATCTCAAGTTCTTAAATCTTTACTGTTCTTTACATTTCTCACTTGCTTGCTACTCTGTTTGGCTACTAAAATTGATTGTATATGAGAACTGGATTGAGTGGCCCCTGAATTCCCTCTTTACTCATTAACTACTAAAAAACTGTATAGTGTTGGATTATCTAGTCCCTGAATTTTAAAGCGATTCAGACACCAAACTCATTAAACGGCGAATATGATGTCACAGATTTCAAAGTGAAAATCTAATCAATACAACCATTTTACGACAACTGTTTTTGAATCCACTGTGTTGTGATGAAAAAAACGATGGTTTATTTAAGAAATACATTTAAATACCTTTTTTTCCACAAAAATTATTCAAATGCAATGCATTGTGATCTATATTCCCAAATCTAGTGAGCATTAATTCTCACTGGTTTTTCGCAGAGAATTCTGGGAAATTTACAGGGCACTGTATTTTTTGGAATTGCAGGTTTGGACAGTTTTTATCTTATTAATCCCCGCTAACATCAGGTGCTTTTTTTACTGTCAGAAAAAGTTTTAGGATTCCTCTTTTTTTGAACATTTACAAAAATGTTTATTTACATAGAATTCCATAATCATATTAGTTTACAAGGTCAGAAGGAACGAAAAAAAGCTTTGTTGGTGGCTCCAACAATGTTTGGCAGTGCTTTCAGGGTCTCCTC
The DNA here is from genome assembly GCA_036245035.1 of Adrianichthys oophorus. Lineage (NCBI taxonomy): Eukaryota > Metazoa > Chordata > Actinopteri > Beloniformes > Adrianichthyidae > Adrianichthys > Adrianichthys oophorus. The sequence goes on along the minus strand of BSAI01000030.1, from coordinate 16,118,571 downwards.
AGGGCTTTGGTCTGTGGAGGGGCAGAGTCTAGGGGGCTAGCAGTGATGTCATAGTTGGCACGCTGTGGCCTGAGAGACAATGACGCTTTGCCAAAACCCGCGTGCTGCCCTTTTCTAGCAGCAGCTCTTTCTGCGCTCTCAGGCGTCTCCTCACTCCCAGGGTGGTCTGTCTGTGTCTCTTTCACTCTTCATCCAATTCTAGAATTGAACTTTTACAGAGATCAACAAAATGTATTTCAGAGAAAGCTTTGATTGATTTTTTACATTACTGTAGAGTAACAGTAAAATAAAACCCAAAATAGGTTTTGTTGCTGCGCCTTAGAAAGTTGGAGTTGTTGTTCTTTGCTGTGACATGAATATAGATGTGTTCATGAGAGCTGTCAGACATCCGAACACAAAGACTGAGTGATGCCTTTTCCAGTAAGCTGAGCTAGTTGTGGGTCCTGTCTTTTACATTAGACGATTCAAGTATGGGTTTGACTCTGAAATAAAGGGCTGCTCGATTCTGTTTAAAGGCTCTGCAGACATGACTAAAGTCTTTGTCATAGCTGCCATTACTAGTGGATATGGGCTGTCTGCAGGCGAAAAATGAGCGAATCTGTATGGGATGGATGTGGCCCATAAGGTCATACACTGCTTGGCGTGCTCGTAGAGTTAAAATATTCACGATTCATACATGATTTCATTTTCGCAGACTTTCAAGGCGTAGCCCTCTGCAGCACCTGCAGAAGACCTTGGTTTCTTCATCTGGAAAAGCTTAAACTGTCATGTAACATCTCCACTCTCATCCTTATTTATGAAGAGCTGCTTTTTCTGTTCTAGAGTTGTTTTAGAATTCACTAATACTATAATCATTATGTTCTGTCTCATTATTGCCTGATGTGACAAAAACGTTTATGATGGATCATAGTGGAAATTACCAAGTCCATATTTAAAAGCAAACATTTTTTGTACCTTCATCATTTTTATTAGTTTTGCTTTATGTTAATGAAATAAAAATATGTAGATCATCTGTAATTAGAGGTAATGTTTTAAATTTTTTTGTACAGACATACATTAAATAAATGCTTGTGTGGAAATTCTAAACCTTTAGATCTTTTGGGTGTGTAATCAGTCAACTAAGAGTTTAAAAAGGTTGCAGTGAGGAGTTTTTTTATATAGAGATTTATCACGTTCAAAATGTGATCTGTGTTTTGTGACTGTGAAGGTCAGTAATGCATGACATCCGAGTTTCAAAATTTGGGTATATTAAGACTTTTGTTTGTTCTTTTTTGTTGTGAAAACTCATCATGATGGCTACTAATGAAGAAATGCCTTTCATTCCTGTCTTTTATGCTTAATTATATGCAGTTAATTGTCCAATGTATGTAATGTTTATATTACCATCTTTATATTTTAAAGTAAACTATATTTCCTTTACCTCTTTAACTTTTATATAACATGTTTTAAAATGTATTATCCTCCCTATGCATTTTTGCACATTTCAGACCAAGAAAAAATCTATTTAATACTCATTCATTCATTTTCCAATCCGCTTTATCCCTTTCGGGGTCACGGGGTTGCCGGAGCCTAACCCGGCTACTCATGGGCGAAGGCAGGGTACACCCCTGGACTTGTTGCCAGTCTGTCGCAGGGGCCACAATCACACACCCATACACACTCACACCTATGGACAATTTAGAGTAACCAATTAACCTGTGAATCATGTTTTTGGACGGTGGGAGGAAGCCGGAGTACCCGGAGAAAACCCACGCATGCACGGGGAGAACATGCAAACTCCACACAGAAAGGTCCCCCAGCCAGGACTTGAACCGGGAACCTTCTTGCTGTGAGGCAGGAGCGCCACCATGCAGCCCCTATTTAATACTAAGATTGCAATATTTTAATTGTTTTTGAATTCCTCACATCTTTGATTCTGGCTGTTTTTTTTCTTCTTAAAAAGACTAACAGGTAACTGTTCCTGATATAACGGGAAGCTTTAACTGCTAAGCTGCTGGATGTTTGGTTACTGCCAAATCACAAGACCAGGATTAACATGACCGCCTAAATCTCTGGCTTCCTGCTGCTGAAATCTGTAAGAAGGAAGGAAAAGGTGTTGCCTCAACCTAGGACAATTTCAACAAGGGCTAACAGAAAATGGAATTTTTTAAACATTTTAAAAATTGTTTGCAACTAAAAAAGTTTAGAAGTCATTGAAATTGTAAAGTTGCAATACCATAAGGAGTGCAAACAAAGATGATTTTTTTTTTTATCTGCATGTTAGAGTTCAGCAGCAACACAAGCTTCTAAATTTGAAGGTGTGATCCACGTCTGCTGCTGACTCCCTCCTGAAATGACACAGCCCAGGCTGTTATTTCATTTCATTTTCTGAGACACTTCATACCATTTTGTCTTAAAGCGCAGACAATAACTCAGAGCCTCCAGAAAGGACTGAGCTCATTTTAGGCAAATGAGGTTAAGAATAGGGAGATAACATTTTGATGTGGACTCCAGTCAAACTCCGCCGATCTGATGGGCGTATAAATATGAAACCCAAAGCTTTTGTTCACCCTCATTAACTCACTTTTTACTTAACTCAATTTTAATTCATTTACTTTCAATGGAAAGCAGTATCAGGAGGAGGAAAACACTGATCTAATGTCGGTTATTGCTTCATTATGCTATCTTAATGAAGATATTATCCTTTATTTCAGGACGGTAATCAGGCAAAACAAAATGTATTTCCTATCTTAATTGTAATTTACTTCCAACTTTAAAATGATTGATATAAGGTGATCTTAAATCAATTGTTATAGTATTGTATCAGCTTAATTGTCCTTTGCATTTATCTCAGTCTGAGAACATGAATGTTTTGGTGAATTATGTTGCTAAATTGGTCATCAAAGCTAACAGTTATTTGTGTCCATTTGCTGGACTTCTGAGTGTGGATGTGAGCCACCAAACAAGAGACAGAATTTTATAAAGATTATTTCTGTTTTGTTTCCAGCTACTGTTCACCACATCTGTCTTTGTCCTGTGACTGAAAGCAGCTAACTTCTACGGTAGTAGTCTGAAGATAACAAAAACCAAACAATAAAACACGTTTGGACAGTTTATTTGGGGAGAAAAGAGCCAGAGAGGAAACTGAAGCAGAGCCATCAACTTCAAAGAAGAATAAAGCTGCTGTTTGTAATAATATGCTCTGCGTAATAATATGTGACTCTCCATTGATTCACTCATTCAGTTAATGGTTGCAGACACGATGGTTTCACGTTCATTATTAAATTTAGAAAATACAAGTTTTACGACGGCTGTGTCATTTTATTTTGCTTTATTTATCCATTACACCTTAAAATTCAGATGCGGCTAAAGTTAGCGTCCAGTTGTTAGCATCCACTTTGATTTATCATATTTGATGAGCGTCTGACAGTTCATTCATTCATTCATCTTCTATACCATTTTGTCTCTTTTGGGGTCACGGGGCTGCCGGAGCCTAACCCGGCCACTCATGGGCCAAGGCAGTGGACACCCCTAGACAGGTCGCCAGTCTGTCACAGGGGCAACAATCATACATTCACGCACACCCACATCCACACCTAGGGACAATTTAGATTAACCAATTAACCTATGAAGCGTCTGACAGTTTGCATTTCAAATTGAATTTTGACATGAAATGCCTTACACCAGGGGGCGCTGTTTTGCCATTTCATTTGAATTCTGACACAAAGACAGCATGGCATTTTAAAATGTAATAGATTTTAATTGACTTTAAAATTAGTTTAAAGCAAACTGTATATTGAGATGTCCATTTTAAATATTGCATTGTCATTTGACGTATGACATCAAAAACCCATGACAGTTCAAAATGCAATTGATTTTGTTTTTATTCAATATTATATTTTTTAAATTGTCATATTGAATTGTAAACTTTAATGTTGAATTCTAAATTACAAAATGTATTTTCATGTTAAAAGCCTGAAATGCATATTAAATTGTCAATTGAAAAATGCATTTTCAAATTGGAAATTGAAGTGTTAATTGAAATTTGCATATTACTTGGAATTGTGAAATAAAAAAAAACTTTTATAGTTTTTGAAGAAAGAGTAAGCTTAATGTTCAATTTATTCCAAACAAGTTGTACTTATTCAGAATTTTTCTGTTTTACAGACTTTTCACCTTTAACATAATGAATTACATTTCTCTGGTAAATTTAAAGACCCACTCCAATGAAAAGTGTTTTTTTTTGTGTGTTTTTAACATGTCCTTGTTGCATCTTTCTCATGATGGTGGACCTAATGTATATGAAAAAAAATCTGGCATAAAATAGCATTTCTACGTATGTCTTTATTTAAATCATTGTGAATAAGGTAAAGATTAAAACATGCTGTTTAAAAAAGCTTTAAAAACATTTTCATCAGACATTTCCAAGATGTAGAAACTGCAATCATCAGGTCACAAGCTCCCTGCTCCCCTCTATTCTTATGCTTCCACTTGCAGACATATAGATCCGTGTACATCTTTGTTTCACTCGTCTGAGCTGGAATCTGGATCAAAACTGTACGGCTGGATAGCTCCAATGATGCTCACCGTTTTTGCTGCACTGCTAATGCTAGGTTGGAGTTGTGAGGGGCTGTAAGCTAACAGGAGAGAGTGTAAACAGATGGATGATGGGAAGTGAGGGCAGGCTTACTCTGCACCAACAGTCCCACCCACAACTCAGAAGTGAATTTCTGATGAACTCCTGCCACTCTGCAGAAACTATGTCCTAGAGAACAATACAGGTTTTAGGAATTTGACTAAAAACAGCACAAACATAAATAAAAGATTACTGGAATTGCTTTAAAAATAGATCAAAATAGGTTCAGAGTGGGTCTTTAAGAGTTCCTGACCTCTGGTAGTAGGATTATCTTGTTTTCACACATTCCTTTCTTATATTTTAATAAATACATTTAAAAGTGTGAATTTGATGCTATCCTGTTTTTGTGAACTTTATGTTTATTTATTCATGACCAGAAATGCAAATTTAAAGAAACAGAGGTTTTTGTGTTAACAGTTTTGATCATGACTTTGCTGTAACACACAACTTTATGAGTAGGCAAAAATTAAACCTTATAAGAGCCTGACCTTGTTCGTATGTGCTCCATTAGGCTCAAATATTTCACATTTACACACCTTTACATTCAGTTTTTTCTTTCTTTTTTTTTTTTTGCTTTGTTGATTCAGAAATTAGTTTTATATTTCAAATTCAAAATGGACCATTGCTTTGGTTTTTTTTTGAGTACCATGAAGGGAAAACTCAATTTGTGGTCTGATCAGAAAGCTCCATTTGGATCTAATCTGAGCAGAATTTAGTAGTTTGCTATAAATGCTGTAGTGTTTGTTTCATTTTTGAACTTGTACCTTCGATTTTCCTTGAACCTTCCTCTCTCCACCCTTCCTGCACTTCTATATGTGGAACAGGCTAACTAGAGCAACGCAGTAGCTGGCCCTTCGGTTGATTGCTGCTCCGCTTTAGCTGCCTTTAAACAGAGCGTTCTCATTTTGGGAGTTCAGACATGGATATTTATATCAAATAGGTCAGCTGAGTAAGAGGCAAAACGAGAAGAAACACAGAGTCTGACAAATGACCCTCTTTCCTTTGGGTCCAGCTTTTATAAACAGATTTAAGCTGAAGAGAGAAGAAAAGTGAAGAGTTCACCTCCCAAAATCCTGAAGTTCATCAACTCAAGCAGGGCAAGACTTTCAGCTTTTCTACCAATCCACATCTTTTTGGTGAAGGAACTGGATCTTCATGCAAGCTGGACTAACAAAACAAAAAACAAGAAAACAAGCAAAATTATGTCTAAAAGCACGTGAAAAAGACTTAATTTTTACGTTCTAAAGCTTTGAATGAAAAAGGCTGTCAAAGGTGCAGTCTATTGTTTATCCAACATACAGAAAATGGAGACTGATCATTACTATTCCATCAGGAGTTCATTTTCTAACCAATTAAATAAATATCGTTACATTAAACTTTCATTTTTCAAAACAATTGCTTCAAATTACCACTATTATCTATTTTTACATTTTGGCTTTTAATTTAAAACCAAAGGACATTTCTGTTTGAGAGGAGAAGATACCTGCTTCAGGATATCTCAAAAATGTAAAATGTAGAAGTCAACAAATGTCAGTTTTACTTATGAATTTTTTTTTTCAATTAATTCCCAACTTTTTTTATTTCACTTTTGATACTTTAAGCCCGTTGACTTCAAAAATTATGTCCTGCTACAAAAAACAGTTTCAGTCCCTTCAAGTAGATTCTAAATCATGGAAATATTTTTAAATCCTGAATTCACTTTAAGTATCTTTTGAAGTGAATTAGAGGTAAAAGGTAGGATGAGAGATGGCATGCAGATAGTATCCACCGCTCCAAAATCTTATAAATATTACTCCTATAAGAGAAAGATGGAGTGAGAGATATCCAGTCAGCTCATAAAGAAAGCTGGAGTTCCATTAAAGCCTCACAGGTTACATTATTAGTTTTTCAAAGTAAAAGTACATTCGTATCATCCACTCTTACAATTCTTCTTTTTAAGTTTCTATAAATGTCTCCACTTGTCCACCAGCCAATGGGATGATGTGACCTCTCTGTGTGGGATGCCTGTTCTCTAAAGGGATGGGGAAATAATGGATGAGGCTGAACACTGATGCCTTTAAAAGGACTCTTTAAAAAAACACGTTTAGGATGAAGAGTGGAATGAGATCCTAAAGACTGACTCACTTCACTGGGTTTTTCAGAAACATCTCTTTTGCTCTAGATTGGTATGATTAAGATGTTTTTACACTTGATTTTCTCTAAGTGTTTTGAGTTTTTAATCTGGCTCATTTAAAGGATTTAAAGTAGGTCAAACTGATGCTGTTTTAGTTCTGCTTTACTCTAATGTTTCATCACAAGGATTCTAGCCTGGAAGGTAGACTCCGAAAAAGGTAGATCTGCTGCTGTGTAGAGGTTTGTTTTATAGGAACAACCCTGACAGGCTGCAGAGATAAGTCAGTTTCCACCTTAATTCAGGTCACTGAGAAAACCTCCAGCATCCGAGACAACCACATTTATCATCTTGATGCATCAACTTTCCCAAGTCCTTCAGATATTTCTTGTTTTGGGATCTTTCTCTTGAAACCCTAAAAGTTTATGGTGGAAATCCCAGCAGATGACTGAGACCAACTCTAATGATGTTTTTAAATCGTCTTTCTTCTCCATCATGTTGATGTTAGGCTGATTTCTGCCATGTGATTTTTAGGTTAGATGTTTGTTTAGTTAACCCCTTCATACATGACGTTATTTCCAGTTACATGAAAAACATGTTTTTCAATGTTTTTTTGGTTCAAGGTGATGCTAAATTAAGTGAATTCTTTGATTTAACGGTTTGTTGTGAATTAGCAACATACATCACAAAGGGGTTAAATGTTAGTGGTTTTAAGGAACGTGGCAAATGTCTGTTTAATCCATTTAGAAGGATTTCAGTCAGTTTTTTTAGAGGCTACATCACACTGTTTTAGTGCTATTATATTTAATAATTTACATTGGCATAACTTTTGGTTTGAAATGTTAAATTTTATTTTGAATTTATTCTTCATACTGCTGGTTAAATGTCCTTTACAAGTGGGATTCTACTATCTTTCAATGCACAGAAATACAGATGAGTGGAGAAGATTTGTAAAAAGCCAGATGACACAATTTATGAAATATTCTGCAGTAAAACCATTTTACATGCCTAACAAATCTGGTGTGTGATGTCAAAGATTCACATTTGAAAATTTCAAAATTTTCAAAAACATTTATGTAACAACATAAGCATTTATCTCAAAATAACAAAGAAAATAATTCTTGATAAGCCTCCTTTCTATTTGGGAACTGATGGATTGTTGTAGGGCTGCACGGTGGCGCAGTGGTTAGCGCTCCTGCCTCACAGCAAGAAGGTTCCCGGTTCAAGTCCTGGCTGGGGGACCTTTCTGTGTGGAGTTTGCATGTTCTCCCCGTGCATGCGTGGGTTTTCTCCGGGGACTCCGGCTTCCTCACACCGTCCAAAAACATGCTTCATAGGTTAATTGGTTACTCTAAATTGTCCCTAGGTGTGGGTGTGCATGTGAGTGTGCATGGGTGTGTGATTGTGGCCCCTGCGACAGACTGGCGACCAGTCCAGGGGTGCACCCTGCCTTCGCCCATGAGTAGCCGGGTTAGGCTCTGGCAACCCCGTGACCCCGAAAGGGATAAAGCGGATTGGAAAATGAATGAATGAATGAATGGATTGTTGTATATTAAAGACGATTAGACTAAACTGTCTTAATTGCTTGGTATCTTGTTAGTAATGAAAGGACAAAAACAATTATTTTTGAACAAAATATTAAATCGGTTGTCTATATATAAACTATTTTAAGGAGAACCAGTTTGGAGCTCTCAAGTCATAATTCAAACAAAAAAAATTCTGCCTGTTGGTGTTTGTACAGCCATTGGTTGTGAACAGAAAGAGGAGTGGTTCTGATCAGTGACTATCAGTGACATAAGTCCTCTCACACGGCTGATGTTTTCTAACAGACAGCCTTTGTCGCTGCGGTGTCTCTCTGTACCAGTCCGCAGTGTCCTGGAGCCATCACCCTGCAGGCAGGCAGCCACTGACAGAAGCGGAAGCATTCTCCTCTGTTTTACCTGAGAAAAGCACATCTGGAGGTCAGAGGGACGCTCTGTCTCTGGGACGGGCTGTGCACACAGGAGATTAGCAAACTCAGTGTAGGTGGATGAGCGAGCGCTTCCAGTGTCCTTCACCGTGACATTTCCTCAGTGCTCTTCCGTGATCTTGTGATTCGGAAGAACTGACATGTCAGTGCTCCCCGTCATTCATCCATAAAGTAGAACATTGCTGAAGTGACAGAACCCCCCCACCCAACTGCTGTCTAAGCATGCTTTTGGCATTATTCTAAACAGAGATCCGCTTTCATCCTTTTCAAATCAATTCAGATGAGTCATAGTTCATTTTTTTAAAAGTGGTTTTAGCCCATCTATTGGGAAAACATACCTGTCGGTGTGTTGCCATGGTAACATCAACAGAGGGAGCCACATCTTCAAGTTTGCTTCAATATTTATGGACTGTTTACCAAAAGTTCAGTAATCTGTGTACTACAATTAGTTTAAAAAAGTGCTTTGTTACTGAACAGTCTTCTCAAATTGTGTTTTAATTCTTGGTTTGTAAACAAATCCAATCATTCCGAATGAAGGCAGTTTGAATAACTTCATGCACAAAATGTTTTTAGATGGATGAGAATTAGTATTACTGTGAGTCATGAAAATGCATTATTACAGAAGTCTGTGCTTCACTCCAAGTGTTTAATATAATTTACAAAAATGACTTCTGAATTATGTCTAACTGGATTGAACACAACCCCCAGGTCACATGTGCAGCATATTTCATCCTCTTGCTCCATGGCAATGAGGCTTTCTGCTGACGCGTGGAAAGAGGCTCTACTTCTTAAGTTGCATGTAGAGCATTGACACTTTGTCAGCAATCAACTGAAATGAATGCAGCTTTCAAGTCTAGCTTCACCCATAGACAGGCAGGGATTTAATGTAGATATGCTGTGCTAACACTGATGGAGCTTCACTAAAACTCATGGATGACCTTTTGTTCATCATTTTGTTCCTTTGTTATTGATAGACAAGAAGAATGTGCGGTTATCATGAGTTCTGTTAACTAGAGCTTCTTTTTGTCATACCATTACAAATCATAAATAAGGATAGATGATATTTTACCAATTGTTTAAAGTCTAAGTCGCATCAGTGGTCACACACCTTCATGTGTCATATTTGCTTTCCACATTTGACCCACACCTGGAGGGAGGGGTGAGCAGCAAATGTAGCCACACCTGGATACCATTTGGTAGATCAACCACCCAATCCAACTCCGTAATGCTGAGTGTTAAACTGGGAAGCGTTGGGTTCCATTTTTAGAGTCTTTGATATGATTTGAACCCACAACCTTCCAGTCCCAGGGCAGATGCTCTCCCACTTAGGGCACTGAATTGGTTTTACCCATTTGTGATCCTCTTGTCTAAGTTCACAAATACTCACAGTTTTTATTCTGCAGATTAACCATTTGGAATATGAATGTTTTTTGTTTCATTGTAGACGTAGTTTCTTTGACACTCTAAATTTGTATTTTTTTTCCCAGTATCACAACAGATTGTGCAGCTTGTTGCCTAGCTTGTGCTTTCTGTATGGTTAAATAAAGCTTTGCAAAATGATGTTTCAGAACTCAATTTTTTATGCGTGGGATTTTTTACTCAGTTTATTTTAATAATCATAGGCTGACACTAAAAATAAAAAACATAGAAACTCCCAGTGATAGAAACTTTGATCTGCACTGAAACAAAGATCATAATAACAGCTAAGAATAACATTGTGGAAATGGGTTGTAATTGAATTTGTTCTGATGCAGAAACTACTATTTGTTTAAAATTGGCTTTTTTGTTGTTATAAAAATCGAGATTTTTTTGTAATTTACATCTGATGTTAATGACCCCTTTTCCACTCTTTCTTTCTTGCTCTGATGTGCACTTTATGATGTTTGGAAAAAGTATTGACCTCCTCATTTATCTTTAAAAAAGGCCATATTTTCACTTTTTGGGACAAATGATAGTGATACAGCTTTTTCTTTTGCTCCAGGACAAAGGACGCTTCACCACAGAAGTGATGTTCTAGAGACTGTGGTGCTTGTCAACCCTTCAGAAGACTCTGTTATATCAGAGGTATGCTTCATATGTTCTGAAATGCTGCATCACTGATGTAGGTTATGTTTGCTGTTAAATACTAAATAATATTCCTAGATTTTGTTCTTTAAGTTTAATTTATTACCCTCCAAGCATTAATAGAGGATGCATTTTTGACATTAATGCTTGGATCTCCTTTTACTCCTTTTTTCTCCCTTCTATCTGTACTTGTCAGTGCTTCATCTTTTATCTTTTCCCTGTGTCTGTCCCAGATCCAGACTTTGCTCACAGACTCTGCAGGACACAAGCTTCTGGTCTTGAGTGGCCAGAGCTCCGATCACGGTGGCCTTCTCCTGCAAACTGGGGTCTTCACCTACCAGACCTTTTCCAGAGTCTTCACTGATCCTGGGGTAAGTGATGTGCAGGAAATCCTCCATCAGTTATCTGTGGAATGAGGCTAGAACTGGAAATGCAACAAATAAAAAACCTCCCCATTCACATTCTCAAATGTTGTTTGATCCACCAAAGGATAACTGACGACTTTGTGTTTTGTATGGGTCACATCACTTACTCAGACATTTTTGGATATTTTTTTGTAGGTTACTGAGTTACTGGGAACAGCAGCCCCCAAGCAGCAGGCAACACTTACTGTGTCCTGCCGCGGGGAGGTGGGCTGGAGCTCCCTGGGACAGCTGCAGCCTCTGCGCAATCTTGTGGACTACAAACTAAATCCAGAACCTGTTCTCCCTAAGATGGACGGAGTCACAGAGTTCACAGAGTATGTCTCTGAAACTGTCGACGTTCCATCTCCTTTCGACCTTCTGGAGCCCCCCACCTCTGGCGGCTTCCTTAAGCTGTCAAAACCATGCTGCTACATCTTTCCCGGCGGACGAGGAGACTCTGCTCTCTTCGCAGTGAACGGCTTCAACATCTTAGTAGACGGAGGTTCCGAACGCAAATCTTGCTTCTGGAAACTGGTCCGTCACTTGGACCGCATCGACTCCATTCTGCTCACACACATTGGTGCTGACAATCTTCCAGGTATCAATGGCCTTCTTCAGAGGAAGATAGCAGAGCAGGACGAGGAGCGCTCACAGGGCTCCATGAACTACAGTGACTGGATGAAAAACCTCATCTCCCCTGAGCTTGGTGTTGTGTTCTTTAATGTTCCAGACAAGCTCCGCATGCCGGAATCGAATCTTAAAGTCAAACGCAGCATTGAAGAGGCCTCACTTACGCTGCAGTATCTTAGCAAACTTGGAGTCAAGCCAGAGCCTTTGTTCAGAGTTGTGAGCAACACCATTGAGCCCATCACGCTTTTCCACAAGATGGGCGTGGGAAGACTGGACATGTATGTTCTCAATCCTGTGAAGGATAGCAAAGAAATGCAGTTCTTAATGCAAAAATGGGCTGGAAACAGCAAGGCCAAGACTGGCATTGTGCTGCCAAGTGGGAAGGAAGGTGAAATCTCTGTGCCCTATCTGACATCAATTACTGCCCTGGTGGTGTGGCTCCCTGCCAGCCCTACAGAAAATATCGTCAGAGTGTTGTTCCCTGGGAATGCACCACAAAACAAGATACTGGAAGGTCTGGAGAAGTTAAAGCATCTTGACTTCTTGCGTTATCCCGTAGCCACCCAAAAAGAAATTTCTTCTGGAGCTCCCCTGCCTGCCATCAAACAAACCAAGTTAAGACAAAGAACTGACAGCAAAGAGAGTCTCAAGTCTTCTCCGAAGACCCCAGCAAAGACTGCAAAGAAGGAAAATGACTTGCAGGATAATGTGTCAGCCGCCACAGAGGCAAAGAGTGACTCTGTGATCGAATATCTCTTAGAGAAGAAAGAAGAGAAAAAGCCCACCAAGACTATCAAATCTAAAATCGAGGCTCCAGAAAAGAAGAAGCTTTTGAAGGAAAAGTCATTGAAGAAGCATTCCAAGGAGAGGTCGACAAAAATGGAAGAGAAAAAGGACAAGGAAAAGAAGGAGATCAAAAAGATAAAGAAAGATGAGTCTGCCAAAAAAGATGAGAAGAAAGATGCCAAATCCAAAGAGGACAAGAAGAAGGACGTGTCCAAACCTGAGCTGAGAAAGATCACAAAGCCTGACCTGAAACCACTTACACCAGAAGTGAGAAAAACTTTAAACAAAGCTAAGGCTTCAAGCAAATCCAAAACTGCAAAAGGCAAAGCATCAAAGGCTGAGCCAAAAGAAGAAGCAAAACTCATTGTGGTGCAACCAGAGTCTACTGAAAACAAATCTGCTGATGGCACATCTGCCCTCTCCACACCTGAAGACCTCACCAAGGAATTTGAGGAACTGGAAAAGGAAAAGCTTAAAGCTGAAAGGGAAATAAATGAAGTTTCTCAGAAACCAACAGCTAAGAGTCCCATCCAAGAGAAGATACAAGTCCAGGAAACAGCTTCAGAGATTCCACAAGGAGCAAAGTCTCCTGAAAAAGAGGCTCTTGAAGCCAAAGAAGACACTATAGACAAAGAGAAAGAGTCATGCCAGGAAAAAGAAATGGAAGAGGCTGAGGATGAGGGAGCAGAAAGTCAAGATGAGGAGGAAGTAGAAGAAGAGCTCCCAGCAGCAGAAGAGAAAGTACAAGACGAGGAGGAGGAAGAGGTAGATATGGGGATAGGTGAAGATGAGGATGACTCTAAGGGGAAGGAAGTAAAAGATGATGGGCTGGACAGGAAGCATGAGATAGAAAAAATTGAGAAATCAGAAAATCTGTCTGCCAAGGCTGTGACAGAACAGCTTAAAATGTCTCCGACCAGGGATGACGGGGAGGAAGAGGAGGCTATTGAAAAAGCAGAACTGGAGGAAGTGGAAGACTTAGATGTGATAGCAGATGAAGAAATCAAAGAGAAAGCTGAAAATGCAGCAGAAAGCAAAACTCGGGACATTTTGACTTCAGCTAAAGAGGAGGAAGAGGATGAAGAGGGCTACCTGTCACATGTCGAAGGAGTCACTGCTCCCATACCTTCTGCTGTTGAAGGAGCTGCTACAGCCGAGGCCGTCTCCTACATCCAAGATGAGACAATTCCAGGCTACTCTGAGACAGAGCAGACCATCTCGGATGAGGAGATTCATGAGGAAGCAGAGGACAGAATTCCTCATCTCCAGTACGACGTTGGTGCCTATGACATCTCTGTTCCAGATCAGACTGGTTCTTTTGTAAACATTCATGGCATGAGGGAAATGCAGGCTGTTGCCATGACCGAGAAAGGTTTTATTCCCGGTGTTCAAGAGCAAGTGTCTCTTTTCACTAACATTATCACGGCTCCCCTAGCCGAAGAAGAGCATGTGTCTTCTGCAACGTCCATCACAGAGTACGACAAAATGTCCTCCCTTCCTACTTCAATTGCTGAAGATCAGTCTGTGGCATCCACTGCAGCTCCCATTGCAGAGGAACTGACCAAAATTCAATCTCCTCTGTCAACTACACCCAAAGCTGCTGGAAGCAAAGAGCAGCCGCGCTCTGCAGAAACTCTGTCTCCACCTTCTTTGGAAGACGATCAACAGTCCAAGTCTCCAGCTGATGAATTACAGCTTCCTGTTACAGCAGGAAGGACAGCAGCTGAGACTCTACGTGCTACTGAAGAGGAGGAGGAGGAGGAAGAAGAAGAGGAGGAGGACGAGGAAGACCAAACTCCTAATGTTGATATTTCACTGGAAAAAATCCAAGAGGGCTATGCTTCATTTCAAACTCCAAAAGCTAAAGAGGCATATGAAGACAAGCTCTCTGGTTCAGGATCTCCTGGAAAGATCCACCATGGCCTCACACCCGTGCATCTACCAGTCGAAGAGGAAAATATTGACGCCGTGGCTCCTAAAGATATTTCCTCTGTCGTGCCCACCAGACCTTATGGATCAGACTCAGTGACTTCAGAGAGTGAAGAGCGCTGCTTCAGTCCAGATGACGTCACCGTAAAATTGGCTTCTCCAGCGCAGTCCGGGCCCTCGAGTGCCACTCACTCTCCCGTCCGACAGTCTCCGGTGGACGACAAGACAAAAACTTTCCTTGATTTAGAGCTACAAAAGCAGGAGAGGCTTCCCGATGGAGATAAAAGGATAAATGATGGGGGAAAAGAAGCTGACAGAAGTCAGAAAGAAAGTGAACCTGAAACTGTGAGATCTGAGGAGAAATTCAATGAAACTAGCAAGAAAGATGTTTCCGTCATTAAAGAGTCAGACACTGTATTTGTGCCAAAAGATGAAGAAGACGAAGAGGCAGTAACTATTCCTGCACCGCATTCAGCAGAAGCTGGGAAGGAGTCCATCCTCTCATCCTGTGATGCCTTTCAGGACAGAGGGGGGGAACCTCCTGGGACCACACCGGGAAAAAGTCCAGAGTGGAAACATCGCTCCTTTGGTGATGATGAAGATGATGACAATCAATCTGCACTTAAAACGAGCCATGTGGAACAAGACAAATATAAAGATGACACCCTCAATGTCAAACAAATGGAAGATGAACAGAAACTGAAATCTGTCATCCACACAGACATCTCTGCCACAAAATCCTTCATAGATGGAAAAGCAGAGAAAGAACCAGGAAAAGATGAAACTCCTGATATTAAACTCCCCAAGGAAGAAATGAAAAAAGTTGCTGCTGTCACTGATGGTGCAATTAAAGATGAACAAAAAGAGCTTATGGTCAAAAGCAGGGAACAAGAAAAGATGGAAACGGTTACGTCTGAGGTTAAACAGGTCAGAGATGAGGAGAAAATTAAGGAAGCAACCCAAGACGATCTATCTGATCTAAGTACTGGTGATGATCACCAGGAGACACAGGTCAAGAAAGATGTGCCTGATGGGAAGGTTTTCAAAGATGAGGAGAAGAAAGAGTCTGAAAAGACGGACTCATTGGATGTTTGCTCTGTTAAGACACAAATAGAGGAGGCCCAACCCTTAGATATTAAACCTACTAAAGAAGAGATGGAGAAATTTGCTAAAGCAGACACATCTGTTTCTGAGTATAGCGAGAGGAAAGAGGCTGAATCTGAAATCAAACTAGAAGAACAGAAAAAAGAGATGGAAAAAACTGAGCTGATCCCCAAGACCTTCACAGATGAGCCGAAGAAACAAGAGGCAGAGATGGGAGACTTTACCATCACTGAGCTCAGCAAAGACGAAAAAATCATTAGTAAGATGGATGAATCATTAGCAACAATGAAAGACGAAGAGGAGGAAAAAGCAAGTGAAGATATTAAATCATCTATAAGCCTCACAAAGTTAGAAGATGTGACAATTAGTAAAGATGAGACTTGGGCAGCCAAGACAAGTGAGAAAGAAAAAGAGACCAGCAAAGGAGATGGCATCGAGATCAAACCTGGCAAGAAGGATGACAACTTAACCACCAAGGATGTGTCATTCACTTTAAAACCCGCTGAGGAGGATAAGAAAGAGTGCTTGGACAAAGATATCGCAACAGCTATTAAGATTTCTTCTTCAGAAGAAAAAGATAATCTGCTTAGTCAGGAAGAGAGTCCTGCAGAGCATGAAGAAAGTAGAGATGCTTGCAGTGCAGTTCAGCCTACCCCAAAGGACGAGCCTGTACTGACACATGAAGATATTGGCTTCTCTGACACACCAACCAGAGCAAAAGCAGAAGAAACACCTGACACTGACAAACCAACAAGTGCAGGAGAAAAGGAGCAAGAGGCCACTAAAGACATCGGTCCTGAAGCCCCTGAAATCATAAAAGATGATGTAGCCACAGACAAAACTCCTCTTGCTAAAGCATCCAAAGATGAGACGGTCTTGAGGGATGCAGTGTTTGATGCTGCACCGACCACACAGGAGGAAAGACACAAAGAAAATGTATGTGATGTAGAAAGAAATGAGGAGAAAATAGCAGAAAAGGAGGAAACGCTCAATGTCATACCCGAAACAGAAGAAAAAGCAATAATTCAGGATCAAAGCATTTCTATGAAGCAACTAGAGGATAGTAAGGACTGCTCAGCAGAAATTTTATCTGACATAAAACGTATTAATAACCAGGAAACTGAGTCCACAGTGAAGGAAGAGAAGGCTGGCTCCTCCAAAGAAAAACTCACAGAGGACAATTCAAAAGAGATGATAATCACAAAATCTGAGGAAGAAATAAAAGCCAAAAAAGAAGATGAAAAAATTGATATTCCTGAAAAGCTATATCTAAAGGAAAAGGATATAGAAGATGCCTCTATTAAAACCCCTGAAGATGACCAAAGGGCAGAAACACGTTACACTGATGAGAAACAAACACAGGAGACTAGAAAGCAGGAAGATGTTGACACGACTGGCCAGAAATCCATTTTGGAGCAAAAAAAGAAAACTGATCAGGATGATTCTGAAAAAGAAGATGTAGGTAAATCTGTTGAGAAATTCATTGACATAAAAGACAGTGACCTGCGCAGAGAAGAAATGAAAGATTCATTGAAAGTAGTAGATCCTGACACTGAATTTATTAAGCAGGATTCAATAAAAGAGATTTCTGCCCCAACAAGCGAAACCACAGAAGACCTGAAAGGCTTTGATAATTATTCTTTTGAGCTTGATTCCAAGAAAACTGATAAAGACGAATTGGACAACCTTCAGCCTAAAGCTGTTAAAGAGGAGAAGGCAACAAAGGATGATCTTCCTGATATTTGTTCTCAAGATGTGGATGCAAAAACCCTTGACAGGCTTCCTGGAGCTCAGACAGAGAAAGAAACAGTCTCACCCACCCAACTGCAGGCAAAAGAGTTCAAGGTCATTAGTCAGGAGAAAGAAAAAGATGATGCACATGTTGCTGAACTGAGCAAAGAACAGAAAATGGAGAAAGAACAGGAAAAAGACTACACTTATGAAAGTGAGGACATTAGAGATGAGAAGGTGCAACCAGTAGAAGATGAGAAGACGATTGAAGGAAAGACTTTTACTCAGACAAAGACGGATGTCGTGGCAGAGCAAGAAATGCCTGAGCTTGCTGATGTGGAGTTCTCCAAAGAGGAGAAATGGGAGAAAGAAGAAGTTCAGGAGAAAGACCTGGACAAAAGTGTTAAGCGGCCACCTTCAGAAGCAGCACTTTCAGTGTCCAAGTCAGATTACAAACCTGCCTTCTCTGTTCAGTCGTCAGATGAAGACCGGGATGATGAAGAGGAGGAACATATTTCTATGGGAGGAGCAGGCTCAAGACCTCTCACAGTGGAGCCTCAAAAATCTGAGCCTGACCTTCCCTCTGTGGGTTTGTCTTTCACCAAGACTCCTCAAACAAGTGATGAAATGAAACTGCTTCAACAGCCCACCGTGGTTATACCAACACTCACCATGCAGGAGCCCTCCGTGGATGAAGACCTCAAAGAGTATGGAAAAGACGCATCCAACCTTTCATCTGAAGCAAACAAAGAAGTTGTGAAAACAGAAACAGACTCCACACCGCTAGCCCAGCCAGAACCACCTTTTGATGTAACATCTAAAGAGGAGGAAACACCTCGTGTAACTGCAGCTGCAAAAGCAGAACAACTGTCAGAGTCAGCAGAGAAAAAACCCGTGCTGTCAACTGTATCCAGCACTGACAGCCAACCAAAGAGCTCCACACTTTCTAGCACTGAAAGTCAGTCTAGTTTAGAGGAAACTCCACATGATGTGAAGCTCACACCACCATGTATAGGCTCAGAGGTGGCCAAGCTGGATGAGAAGATAGGAAAGGAAGCAGAGAAGGAGATGGAAAGAGAAAGAGAAGTTGCCTCTCCAGGACTATCCCAACATTGTTCATATTTCATGTTAGACAAAGCACCAGAAGATACCAAGACTCATTCTGGCCCAGAAAAAATGGAAACTGGAGAAAAAATGAGCTCAGACAACAAAATTATAGGTGGAAACCTCCAAGATGTTGGTCCATCCAAATATGAGCCGTATGAAAAGCCCATCTTAAAAGATCACGATCTAGACTCAAGAGACAAGAGTGAGGTCCCTACAGGTTTTGATCATTCCTCTGACAGGTCCTTTGACGATAATAGAAGAACGAGCCCAGCAGATGCTGGAGGAGCCATCTACCTTCTGGATGATCAATACAAAGAAGAACCTTTGTCCTTCAGTAGAGTTGACTACAGTCCAACTTCTCTCACAGAGAGTGAAAGAAGCAGCCAGCACAGCCCAAGTGCCTCTCCTGAAGATGAAGACAGGGAGAAAGGTCAGGAGAAGCAGAGAGAGGCAGAACTCTGTCCTTCCAGTGTTGACAAGAAGCATTCATCTTCAGATATCCAAGATAATAAAATGTCCCAAGCTGCCAACTGGTATTCTTTCACTCCCAAAGAGGATAAACCGGAAAAGACAGAGAAAGAGAAAGAGGACTCAGAAGAAGGTTCTGCAGTGACTTCTCAGAAACTGACAGAGGGAGCAGGTGGTACAGTGACTGCCAGTTCTGTCGTTCATTCGGCAGCCCCCTCATTAAGACAGGAAACGCCCCCTTCCTCATTCAGCCACTCAGATTTCAGTGCCTCAGCTGCCAGCAGAGCTTTTGCAGAATTCCCAGGGGAGGACGTGACAGACAAAGGGAAAGAGAAATCTTTGGGATTACTCAAGGAAACCGTGTCTTCCCATCACAGTTCAGGGGAGGAATCTTCATCAGGGTGGCCTTTGACTTCAGAAAAAGACATTTTACCTCAACAAGCATCACAGTCGGCTGGACAAAGAACTATAAATGACTCCAAGTCTGCAGCCGCATTTACTGGGCAGGAAACAGATGAGAATGTTTTGGCTTCTGATAACAGTCACACGAGAAGTTCTGATCCAAGTATATCTATGAGTTTTTTCATGGGCAAAGAGAGCTTTATAGATAAAAGGCTACTGGTAGAAGGTGAGGATTTTAACGTTGGTGATGACGAAGATGATGATGAGGAGGAAGAGGAGGAAGAGTCAAGTGATGTTGACATGGAAAAGGGTGCCAGAGAGCAGTTTGAGAAAGAAATCTGCAGGCAGGATTCTGATGATGGCGTCAGGTCAACAGAGGCCGACGATTCAAATAAAACTGCTCAGATCCCTGAATCAAGCCGTCTTTCACAAGAGTCTTTCAGTAAAACAGCTCCTCATGAGGACTCTAGTTATCAAGGCACTGTCAGCGGCAGGAAGGACGTTGGAGGAAAACCAGAAAAAGAAGAAGACACACTTGCTGAGACAACATCACAAGTTACGACGACGAAAAGTCAAGACGCCAGCATGTTTTCAGTGCCTGATCTGAGCTCAGTCAGAGCAGATGAGAGTGTTTCTGCAGTGGCAGAACTTCTAAAACATGAGAAGGAACAAGAAGACAAAGACAAAACACATTTATCACCTGAACTTTCCTCAACATTGGCAGAAACTGATTCGTCTAAAGGATCAGAGTCCAAGAAAAGAGACAAAGATGAAGCTCCCCCTTCACTGGAGTCCACACGTGTTGTGCAAGAAATGTATCAAAAGACATTTACAAGCAGCTCTTTGCCGGCTTCTCACTCAGAGTCCAAACCTTCATCTGGCCCCTCCTCTTCACTTAGTGATAGCTATGCTGATATTGGACTGAATAGGTCGGCGTTATATTCTGAAAATGTCCCAAGTCTCCAAAGCCAAGATGGGTCAAAGCAGGATATAAAACAAGTCCCTTTGCTTTCAGATCCCTCCCATCTTTCAAAGTCAGGTGATTATACATTTTTAGGCCAAAGAGATGTCCAAGAAGAAGATCTGGATGATAGGACTACTGAAAACAAACATGAGGAAACCACCATGTCAGGTTGCACCTACACCTCCCTGATGTATACTGCAAAAGCACACTCTTCTACATCATACAGCTATACTTCTTCTGCCTCAACATCATCTTTCTTCAGCCAACGTTCAGGGGATAGAGTTGAAGCTACAGCCGGGTCTGATGTGTCTTTGGTCAAAGAGGAACCTTCACTGTCGGCAGCATCATCCAGCTCATGCTTTGGAGGTTTTCAGAGAGATGAGTACATGGAGGTTATGACAAAAACTGCAACAGATGTGCCCAAACCATCCTCTCTGGACTCCTCTACCACTGCCAAGCAGCCTGAAGACAAAGAGCAAAGCGCTGATACACAGTTGAGTTCTACCATTACTACATGTACTACACCAGCCTCTCAACAAAAGGGGGAGCCAGTAAAGATGCCAGAATCTTGTTTTGATACGTCCCCCCCTGAAAGAGCTGGCCCCTCTGCCAGTGGGCCTTACTTCAAGGAGCCTGATGCACTTGAAACGCAGCACGGCGCCCTTCCATGTCGTGTTGAATGTGGAGAAATCCCAGTGGCTGAACAAAAAGAGACTTTTCTATCAGTGTCTGAGTCCTACCCAGTTCAGAGTACCATGCACTGCACAGAAACAAAAACAGTGACCATTACCTCCACCACTGTGGTGTCTAAGTCTGATGTGATGATGGAAACACTCCAACAAACAACCTCAGTCACTCCACCAACTGATGGTGGAGCTCCCAAAGCCTCATGTGCCATAACAGGCCTGCCAAAAACAGAGGAAAGTAAAATGGAAACATTTCAGGTAGAAGAGGAGAAGAAAAGTGGAGCCATCAAGAAGGATGACACCAAAAAGCCAGTTACCGCCTCTGGAGAGAAACAAGAAAAAACTGAAATACTGACAGACACAGAAGTTAAGCAGAAAAAAGATGGAAGGAACACAGAAGAAAAAGAACCAGCTGAGTTTAAACTGAGTCAACATGGTCTACTTGAAAAAGGAGAAAAAGCAAAGGAAGAAAGCTTGTTGGAGATGCCATCAGAACGATTAGCATCAAGGAGAAAGAGCAGTATATCTGATTGGGAGCTCATACAAAAACCAGATGACTTCCCAGATGTCCCTCCAGTTTATGGAGATGATGATGAGGAGGAGAAAGAGGGAGGAGCAAGACAATGGATGAGCGCCTCCCACAGCACATCTATGTTCTCTTCAACTCAAAGCTACCACAAAGAAACATCTAGGAATGCAGATGGGAAGACTGATCGACCGTGTGACTTGAACACCAGTGCAGCTTCCTCCTCTGCCTCCGCTCAAGGGTACTCTTCCTGTGAATATAAACATCACAAAGGGGAGCTTTCTCCTTCTTTTATCAACCCCAGTCCTCATCTTCTCTCCAGCGATGAAGGCGAACAGGATGACCAGGGTTACCGCCCCCAGGAGGGGAGCGAGGATGATTATGAGCAACATTCAGTTAAAAGGAGGTCCCACAAGCAGAGGCACCATCGCGGAGAGGCAGCCACAGCGCCACACCAATCTGGTTTGACTGTCACGTTGGCGGGAGAGGAAACACCTCCAACCTCTGCGAGTGAGTCCATGCCTTCCCAGTCTGACTCCGACGTCCCCCCAGAGACTGAGGAGTGTCCCTCCATAACAGCTGAGGGGAATCTGGACTCTGATGAGGATGCTGAGCATCTGCCTGTGGACAAGTTAGCTGCCTCTGGCACTGACGGATCCCACCGCTCCCCATCACCACGTTCATCTCAGAAAGCTAATGACCCCCTCCCTACACCAGTGAAGGATCCTCTTCCCCACCCTCCCCACCCTGATGTGTGCATGGTGGACCCAGAAGCTCTTCTTAATGATCACAGCAACACTGAGAAACTTCTCAAGAAGGAGCACAAGACCACCAAGGGGCTAAGGAAAAGCAAACCCAAGTCAGCGTCTCCTGCTCGTAAGGGGGAGGGCAGGAAGAGGTCTTCCACTCCCGTGAAGCAGACAAAGGGCTCTGCCTCACCTCGATCCGCTTCCCTTAGGAGGAAAGACACAGAGAGAACCTCCAGGCTGATCAAAATGTCGGAGAGTCAAGGCTCAAGGAGTGAGCTTCTCAACCCAGGAAAAGGTCTGGTCAACGGCATCAAGAGCAGTTCATTATCTGCAGCAGGTGAAATACGCTCAGCAATTACACAAACTCTGAAACTCATTTGACAGAAAATGAGGAGATCAACACAAACACACAGTTTGTCTTCTTTTTGGATAAACAATTAAAATAAAAGAAAACACAGATGTGATTTTTATGTTCATGCCAGAAACTCCACTACATTCTATTTGTTTACCACCCCAAAATAATTTAGACTAGTTTGCACTTTAGCTCTACTTTCATTCTTGTTCAGAAGTTTGGAAGATAACTAAAGCACTAACTGAGTATTGCTTGTTGAGAAATGAAACATTTGAAGGCTTAGTAAGCAAACAGGAAATATTTAAGATCAGGACTTGACATATTTTCCCATGGAATACCTCCATATCATCACAAAGCCTGTAATTTTCCTCATGTGCATCACAGTGAGTGGTAGTTGTTTCCTCTTTGTAAGAGAAGTATAATGCAGCTTTAAATGAGCAGCCAGCTTGTTTCTTCCCACTGGTGGTGATGAGCCTTTCTGATGAGTCATGCTAATAGACACTTTAAACAACTGCACTTAAATTGGCACTAAATTAATACAAGTATTAACAAATTCATTTATGAAAAGAGCTAGAAACCCCTATTTTGCAGCCACAGTATTGTATATGTATTTATTTGTATTATGTATTTATTTGTTGGACAGATACATATAATTTATTTGTTCTGTATTTTTCCACTTGAAAAATCACAAGACCGGAATACAAAACCATCAACAAGAAGCTGGGGGTTAAGGTGACAACTGTTGGTGCAACTGGGCCAAAATACAAGAATGACAATATGACCGTGAGAAACAGGCCTAAAACAACATGGCAGGAGTTAGTGGATGATCTTAAAGCAACTGGAACCACGGTTCAATCAAATACTCGGGATCAAATACGTATTTCCTCCACTGTGTGTCAACTGCATACGGCTGAACTAAAAAAAAACTGTCAGAAAAAAATGTCTTTATCCATTTGACAAATCTCACTTTACAATAAAATTACAATGCAACAAAACCAAAGAAAAAAAAAGGTGTTTTTGTTATAAAATGTGCATTATTGTAGAAGGCATAATATTTTTTATTTTTCTATTAATCTTTAAGTAATCTTGCTCATTGGCAGGACACAACAGCCAGAAAACCAGTTCTGCTTCTGCCGCCCATGGACCACCTTTTTACGTTGACCTGGCCTACGTTCCCAACCACTGCAGTGCCAAGAACGTGGATCAGGAGTTCTTCAAAAGAGTGCGAGCTGCATACTACGTGGTGAGTGGGAACGACCCGAGCAGCGGGGAGCCGAGCCGTGGAGTCCTGGACGCCCTGCTGGACGGCAAGGCTCAGTGGGGTTCAAATTTACAGGTACTGAGTCTGATTCTGCCAGAAGTTTTGTTTTATTCAGGGAGAAATTCCTCCACAAATGCATGTTCAGTGTGGGGATGGGGGATTATGCCAAAAATTCGTTAATGCGATCTGTGACTTACTAAGAAAGGTCTTTATTAAATGGCGTTTACTTATATACTGCCTTCTCTGAGGCCAAAAGCGCTTTGACAATCCTACTCACATCCAAACACAGATGGATAAATTACTGTTGAAAGAATTTGGCCTTATTGGACTGACCTGAACTGCTTCTGTTCTGAAAAAATGTAAATAATAAATAATACATAAATAATGTAAATAATAATGCTTGGCTTAATGTTTGACTCATTTTTAAATTTAGCACTTTGAAACAAGCTTGTAATTAAATTATCTAAACGGAATTTGAACTATTTATGCTTTTTGCTTTGTCTTCTACTTTTATTTCCTGGATGAGGCTGAGCTAAATTATTTAGTTTCAAGTTGTGGTTAATGTAAAAACTGTTGTTGCTCTGCAGGCCTGGATTTAGCCAGCCACACTATTGGGTACATGTAGAACATTGGGGGGAGGGCAGGTCTGTGTGTGCTGAGAGTTTGGGATGTCATATCCCTCTGAGCCCCTAAATGCATAGAAAACCATAACATCATCATATCAGTTCATCTACTGTAGCCATATATCTTTCTTCTCCTTTGATTTAGGCAATATATCTTATATGTTTTATGTTGAATGCTCTTCCTGACACTACCCTCTGCATTTACCGGGCTTGGGACAGACACAAACAGGACAGTGGTTTGTGCCCTATTGAGGCACCATTCATCTTTTTTTATGTCTGTCTATTTTCCCATCTATCTGTTCATCCATCCTTATGTTTTTTGTATTTTATTTTGAGATTTTTTTTGTTTTTTAATTTCTCCTTCTTATTTGTATTTGTTTAATTGTGGATTTTTGCATCACATTTGTGTGTGTGCCTTAATATGGCCTTGTTGATCTGATCACCTTGTATGATGTCATAAAATAGACATTTTCATGTTCACTTTGCAGGTTTTAGCTTCAACACAAAATACAGGGTCTAAACTGACTTCCGCATCCTTCTTGAATTTTCCTCTCCCTTTGTTTACGTTCCCAGGTGACTCTGATACCAACCCATGACACAGAGGTGACTCGAGACTGGTACCAGCAGACCCACGAGAGGCAGCAGGACCTTAACATCATGGTTCTGGCCTCCAGCAGCACCGTAGTCATGCAGGACGAGTCTTTTCCTGCATGCAAGATTGAGTTCTGAGCTCCCGGCTCTACTTTCCCACCATCCTCCAGCGCTACGCCATTTTTACTGAAAGAGAGCAGAGAGCCTCTTCTCATTTTGTCATGGTACTGGTCTTAAAAACATTTACCACACCCCTCGACAATGTAGATTCTGCAAAGTCAGTCATCCCAGCCAGATGCTTTGTGTTATTGTGGTTATTGCGCAAATAGAACAGCTCTTCTAATTAGTTTACTTTGATGAGTCCACTCTAACACTTTAAATATACCTAAACTAACAGCAGTGTAATCACATTCAACAGTACCGCCATGCATTTAAATAGAAATTATTAGGACACCAAAAGATCCAATAACTGCTGTTTAAAATATAAATTCGTATTTTTCTGAATTTCCCCCAAATGATTTCTTTATCAGTCAGCGCTCTCTTATTTATAGTTACGTTTTTCTCCCATCACATGTTGGAATGTTCTGACACAAACTGGCGTTCGTAACCCAAAAGCTGCTCTCTGTTATCTTAGTGAAGTTTAGGAGCAGCTCTACTTTTTCAGTGTTTACAGCTTGGCTGCTGCATGATGCTTGTGTTGTAGCTCTCTGTGAGCTGCGTAGACCAAACCTTCTCTTTAGCAAGCCCTCTAGTGTGGGATGCAGTATAGTCTTGATAGGTAACTACATTGTTTGGATGTCTGTGCTCAAGTACAAGGCAAATGGATGGCATTTTAAAACATTGATTTGCTGGATTGAATGGTTCTATGTTTAGGCTTTATTGCAACCTTTGGTTGTTGTTTCCTTTACATGTGAGATTATTCAAAGGTCATTCTCCATAAATGATTTGTGATATGCAGCAAACTGAAGCCAGAGTGACGTTCTCGAAGATGCTTTGGAGAAGAAATTAATTTTAGCTTTGATCTGCAACTAATGTAGCAGCGAAAGCTTGTCTGTGCAGTTCTTCACAGACACGGGTGTGCGGGCAGAACAGGGCTTTAGTTATTTTTATTAAGGTTTTAGAAATTTTAAAGTGTGAAGTGTGGAAGCTTCTCTTAATGTACGTGCCTTTAGCTTGTGCTTTTGGAGAGACGGTGGTGTTTTCAGGTCATGTCAGCCATTCTGAAGCAGAGCCAGAAGCTAGTCAGATCAGGGTGAGGACCAACCGGCTCACGCAAACCTCCACCACAGACAATAAAATTATTCACTTCGACCATGCGAACTTTCAAAATAAATCTGGAGCTTAAGAATCCATTTAACTTGCAAACTCTAAAAATACCAGGTTCAAACACAAATGAATGTCTTTGAGCAGAATATTGCACCAAATGGGGATTCGCTGTCTGAGTGTGTTTGCAGTTGAAGTACAGAGAGTTTGTAACGTGTTGAAATGTTCTTCCAAACTGAATACAAAGTGAATACAAATAGCTGTTAAAAATCCCTGAAAAATATTTACAGACTGTGCATGAATGTCTTGATTGTTAATGTTCTGGACACTATTAAGAAGTAGGAATGCCTTGGGGTTTGTTCTGTGTGTGAGAATCCAGGATGCACACTGTTATTTTTTTTTCTGTAGAGCAGCATGGTTTGTTATTGTAGGTTCCCTGTGAAGGTCTCTATGCTTGATCACAGCCAGACTTGAAGAACGCTCATTTTGAAATTAATTTTGGCCTCATTCTCCTAACTGAAAATTTGTTTGATGAATTTATAATGCAAAAAAGGGATTTCTTTTTTTAATTCCACTTTTTGGTTTTTAAAACTGCACCAGTCTGATTGAAGTTACATGGAAAAGCAAAAAAAAAAAAAAAAAAATGGGCGTAGCTCCCAGTTGAACTCTATTTATTTTCTAAAGATCTAAAACCTTTTTAAAAATTCCACAGAAGGTGAGACAATACTCTCACCTCGTCTTATCCAAAAATCTGCTTCCTGTTTCATCACAGGTCTTAAAACAAGTCAGAATGTTTCAAGCATAAAGTATTTTTTTGATTTTTTCAAATGATTTTTTTAAAATCAACAGATGCTTTTAATTTTTCAGACCAGATTTTTAGAAATGGCTTCGTTTATTGTCTGGGTTTGTTCTGATTATGCTGTTTTAGGTTGGCAGATTTTGAATCGTCAGCCGAGAGATTTTCAAGGCTTTAACAGAATGCTGTGAATCACTTAAAAATGAACTGTATGACTTTACAGTTGCCGAATGCACTATACAGGAGATCTATTTTACTATTGAATGTAGAGTCGGTACAACCGTATGCTGCTGAATCAAAACAAGAAACAAAGAAATGAACAATAATTGTAAAGTGGAACAAAATCTGTGCAGACTCTGGTTTCTGTGCAGCATTGGTTCTCTAACAGGTGAGACAGGGAAACAAATAGTTTTATTTAAAAGAAAGCAATCCCACTGGAACCACATCGACAGTAAAACAGAAGCAGTACAAACTCCAGCTGCAACTTCTTTTCTTTTCCTGAAAATGACTTGAAACACATGCAGACTTAAATGCCATCAGTAAAACTAACGTACACGGAAACGTTCTGTACACAAATATGTACATACCGCTGATAAACAAGCAAAACTGACCAATAAAGAAAAATATTCCTTTGATTTAGGAGATTTCAATGACAGCTCGACAAAGCTTACTTAAATGACACAAAAAACTAAAAGGAACAGAAAGTTAAAAAAAAAAAGTCTTTTCATTTTTCTCTATACGTCTGTATTAAAGATGAAGAAATCATTTGATTGCAAACAGCAAACGGTCTCATCAGTCCATCTAATCCTTCTGCATGTGATTTATTTAGTTATAATCTTGAATGTAATTGTTTAATATGAAAACAATATTAAAATAATGATACAATGCTATTTTAAAGAGGTATATTTGAAATATGCTTATCGTCTTATCTGGTAATAATATGAACTACAGTAAAATATTACTGGGCTGTGCTTTCATTGTTTGCCCTATAACATGTTGTTAAGAAGATTCTGTACTGGCAGTTCTCTTGAATTCTCTCTCTTTTTCCTTTCATTTTTTTGCATTGTAACTATCTAAACCATGTGTTTTTCTTTCTTGGCTCAATAATACACTATCTCTCTGTCTGTTTGAAACTCACTGGTAAAACTAGAACTACTGCAGACTCATTGTAAAAGGGAAACAGCTCTGTGATCATCATAAAACTTCAATAAAATTTAAATCTTGTGGTCTCTCTTGTTGATTTCAGTGCATGATTCTGTGTTTATAAAAATAGGTCAATTAGATATTTTACTTTTAAAAAGTTACAGAAAAATTCAAGTGGAAATTGACGTAAATGTCACTGACAGGCTTTATTATGATTTGTACATAGATTTTGTGTTTAAAAAGTATTGTGGACAAGGTGCAATGAACTGTGAACATAACTAGACTTTTGTCGGTAGTACAATACGCCATTTTACTAAGGGGGCAAAATTGTTTGGACTATTTAAAGTTAGATTTGACATTCTTTTAGATCAGCTATATATTTGATTAGTTTAAGACAGTCTTATTGAATGTAAATTGATTCCTTTATCCTTCAGTTTTTTTCTTTTAGAAAATGGCTCGGTCTCCTGTTTGCTTGATGAGGTCGTATTTGTCTTTTAATTGATTGGGAACGTCCACTATTACAGCCAGCAATTATTTTTGTTCTCAGTCATGATGGTGAATTTTTCTCACCTACAAATTACAACTTTTGAACTAAACAGCCAAAGCTCCAGTTACATATCAGGATTTCGGTTTTAGATACACAAACAAACATTAAAAAAAAGCACACATGTCCCCTGCACATACTGGTACTCAATTTTTTCAGGAGACCCCTGGCCAGTTATTAAAACTTCAAGGAAGCTTTCTATACAGCCCTGATCAGGACATTCAATTTAAGAATTTCTGGCTACAAATAAGCATTTTGTAGGCACGTAATAGCCTTGTATGGGTACAAACAAGCATTTTCTGCACACAGATTAATGTTTTGTGACCACAAATTAGTAGGAGTTGGTGATACTATCTAATTTGTGTGCACAAAATGCTTGTTGTGCCCCCAAAAATGCTAACAAATTGCTAATTTATTTAAAAGAAATTCTAATTAGTGGTCACAATTGCTAATTTGTGCACAGAACATTTTGGCCACAAAATACTCATTTGTGCCAACAAAATGCAAATAAAACGCTAATTTATGGCTACAAAGTACTAATTTGGGCACACAAAATACCTGTTTGTGCCCACAATTTATCAGTTTTAGGTAACATTTTTTGGAATGTCATGCCTAGGCCTCTGTAGCTTTGTGACAAACCCAGGATCCTTCTAAATAGTATAAACTTAAGAAGCAAAAATCTGTTAGCTATGCTTTGGTAAATGAAATGTAAGCTTTATTCATAGCTACTAGATATAAAAACCCAATTGAAATGGAAAAAAATTACATTTTCTGTGCATCTTCATAAATTGTATGACCTCATGAACAAAGATGCTGTTCTGGTTCAAATTTTAGGCAGCGTGAAACTTACTGGAGCAGGCGGGGACAAACTGCTGTCAGATGCACCTCCCTCTTGTTTGCTTGGCCTCTATGGTCTAAGCAGCATTCAGTCTGCTGCATCAATCATTTTGATGCTCCTGTCTGCAGTGTAGTTTTGAATTTCCCAACTGCCAACAAGAAAGCCAGAGAAGAACTGGATCAAGAGAATCTGAGGAAGCTCAAAAAATGACTTAACCTGCTTCATCATTAAACTTTTTAGCTCTGCATAATGAAATAATAATAATAATTATAATAATTTAATAGCCTTGGCCACAAACTGAAAAAAATATAATCGTCAAATCACTGCACCCTTAAAAAAGCAGAGGTAAGCACACACAATGCTATAATAAAACATGAAACTTTAAAAACAGTCTTTAAATGTGCTAAATAGAAAATCGAACAATGTTACATTCAAGCACCAACTTTGTAAACTTTCAAACAAAGTTATTTTACTGGCACGAGAGAAAACAAATAATAAATCCTTGGTTGCAGATGAAGAAACATTTTCACCTGAATTTTCAGTTAGATAAATTAGTATTTGAACACCCTGGGGATTCTACAAGTTCACTGTGGTGGGATATATCCTGTGCAGCAGTTGTTTCTCTGCCAAAATTAGGATCTGATTTCATGAATGTGCTTCTAGAGGGATGCACAAACATTCACGTAAATACACTCCTAAACTCTGTGGAAAGCTTTTTTAAAAAGTTTAGAGCTATTATAGAAACAAAAAATGGACTGACATCATACTCAGCACCACAGACTTTTAGGGGAATGACACTCAGGTTTACATATATTTCCTTAAGTGTATAGTTTTCCATGTTTGTGGCTTCACAGAATCTCTTACTACCAGTTTGCAAATACATTTTCTAACTTTTTTTTGATAAAGTATAAGACTATGGAGAAAGAAGTAACTCTGCAGCTGCCACGCTCAATCCTCATTCACATCTCATCAGGATAGATACGTTTGTTTCTATGCAGCAGCTGCAAATCTCTGTGCAGAGAATGACTTAAAGAAAACAAATACAAAACAGATCAGTTCAGGCACCAAAATCGAGCGTGGTGACTCCACACCTGCTCCTGAATCTTCTTTAGAGCTGTCGTTTCAACTGCTGATAAATTGCTTTAACACGATCTGTCTTTTCAGCATCCTCTGCATCCTGTGTCTGCAAACACAAGAGAGAAGAACACGACAAAAGAATTGGTGATGGTGGCCTGATTCACATTCAGGAGCTGAGTCTTTTCAACCTTGAATGCTGGACTATAATCTGCCATTTGGCTCTCTAGTGAGATGACAACAAGATGAATACATGCTGGCCATGTTCCCAAATACTTTTGGACTAGTTTCTTTCTCACAAAGTTACAGGAAAATTTACCAGAAATTTAATTTAAAAAAAAGACTTATTGAATATATCTATAAACTATACATTTCTACATGCGTTAATTTAATGTCTAAAATATATAGAGTACATTGGTGGGTGGTGCAGTGGCTGGAATGCTAACCTTAAATGTGTGGGTTTTCTCCAAGAGCTTTGGCTTTCTCCCACAGTCCAAAAACATGCTTCATAAGTCAATTTGTTACTCTAAAGTGTCCCTAGGTGTGAGTGTGATTCTGTGACCCTGTGACCTGTCCAGGGTGTAGCCTGCCTTCGCCTGTTCATCCTAACAGGTCCAAGATTTTACCCCAAGAAGGTGGAAATTTAAAAAATCCTAATACTGTACTGTTTTATGCTTATTCAAGACACTTTGATAAGATTGGATGTTTATTTTTGTTTGTTTTTTCATTACTGGCTTGTTGTGTGCCATGAGATTTTTATCAAGGAAAAAGTGTACCTTGTTTCAAATACGGTTGAAAAACACTGGTATAGATCTGCTTTACACTTGAATCTGTATGTTTTTGTCTTGTAGGCCCCTGCTTTTTTCTTCTTCAGTTGGGGAAAAAAAATTATTTAACTTTCTCAGAATTTCAGCTCTGCTTATTTCCTATTAAATGCTTAAACTGTCAGGTGTTATGCTTCATTTATTTTTTCTGTTTTTAATCCTCCTAGGAGACTCGTGCTTGAACATCCCCAAATTCTGTTTAGACAAATGATTTTTTTTTCTCTGCTTCTCTTAGGTAAGCAGACTGCTTGTCTCTAGAGTAACCTGTGAAGGAGAAACGACACTTTGTGTTTCAGGCAAAGTGTGTGAACGAGAGCTTATTGCGAACCCAGTGTGTGTGCATGTGTGGGGTGTGTGTGTGTACACGGTGGAAAAAAACAAAAAGATCAGACATCCAGACAGCAGGAATGACATCAGCATTGGCTTCCGGTGAGTTGGCGGTCTCTGTCTCCTCATTCACCCAGCGTTGCTCAGGAGGAGTCAATTACATCTGGGGGAGTCACCATGGCAATGGCTGGAAGCAGTAAGAGGCATGAGTCATCAGTATTGTTAAAGCAATTTAAAAGAGACAGAGGTTGGGGGGGTAAGATCGAAAGTGGGGTCTTCTCTGTGGTTCTGTGTTTTTCCAAAAGATGAGAGCGCGGATTTATGGCGAACAGGAGATTTAAAAAAAGGATTGATGGTGAATGAGTGAAAAGGCAAAAACATTTTTTAAAAACATGGAGCAGATTAAGATAAACGAAAGAGTGGAAGATGTGTGTGCAGACGTGGACGGAGGTAAAATAGCAGGACAAATAAAAAGATGAAAAACAAGCTGAACTGACTCAATAGTGCCGACTCACAGGGACAAAAGCTTTAAGAGGTCTGTGGTTGCTGCAAGCTTGCAGTGTTTTGTGTTTCAAAACATAAAAAGCAGTATTTTTTTCTGTTTGTTTACCCACCAATAACATCTGAGCCTGACCTCAACCCAAAACATTATTTTTTGACTTTAAACTTTATTGTTTTCCAGAAGCCATCACAGAACACACATCTTTGGCCAGCTGTTCTCACCTTACATAGACACAAACAACATTTGTGGACTTTGACATCTAAAGCAAAACTTTATTAGACAAACAACAAAATAAAAACATTTACAAATACTCTAAACTTTTCTAAAGCTTTGGAGAAAAACTTCTCTTTGATTAGACCATTGGAAATAAAGCTTTTTCTAACATCTGCAGCAGAATTTGATTCATTATTTAAATTATGGCCACATTATTTAACAGTAAACCGGGGGTGTGTGTGTGTGTGTGACAGGTCTCCTTAAGAATTGAATTGCACCCTAGCTCAGCTGAGTGCTGTTAAACGTCCTATCTGCCTACCTGAGAATATCTGATGAAAAATACTTATTCAGCCTCTCAAACCCGACAGAAACCCCTTAGACCCTCAAAGGCACATTTGTAATTACAACATAAGTTTTACTAAAACAGGTGAGTGTAAAGGTGAGGCTTGAGGTTTTAATCAAAGGAAAAAAACAGATTTTTTTGACTTTGTCTTTCAGATGATCGTGTGGGCAGATCCCATCATAACAAGTGCATATTGCATCACTGACTCTACTTGCATTGGTGATTCTTTGGTGATACTAGATTGGATTTCATGATGACTTCTGTAAAAGACGTTTCTTAAGGAGTTTTTTTAAGGGAAATGGATTCTTGAAAACCCATGTGTAAAATAAAGTCATCATCAAGTTGGGGTTTTGTGACTAAAGCTAGCAGAGCGTTTGCATGTAGTTAGCATGGAAAGACACTTGGGCTCTTTGGGAATGTCAGAGCAGAGGAACCCGTTATCTCTACTAACTCCTCTGACCAAGTGGATTTAGAAAATTAATAGAAATATGTTTGTTTGTTACAATAAAGACAAGGCAGCTGTATTTGTAATGCACCTTTCATCCAAAGAAACACTGATTAAAGGAATACTCTGAATGAAAGAGGCATGAAAGGTTACGGTGTGATAGACACTGAAGGAGCTGCAGTCCTTAAAGCAGCCATTTGAATCCACACACACCTCATGATTTATTGAATCTAAACTCACAGTACAATTGGCAGCTTCAGGTCCTTCTGAAATGTGAAAGTCCAATAAGGATGGATGTTTTGTCAGTTTTTAAAAGAGAGGTTTAAGTGTTTTTAGTTAGGATGAACAGCAGGAAACTGTCTTTCAGTGGAAACTGCATCGTATTTAAACAAAAGGCACTGTTGGTTGGTTCTACTGACGTCAGGATGAATGTTTTCAGAAACTGGAGGGTTGAAGCACAGAAAGGATTTTCCTGTAGAGCTGCACAGCTATTTTCCTTCAGGAGTCCAGCAGTTCCAATCCAGTTTAATCTCTTTAGAATCAGCGCCGAGGTAAATGTGAGCAGAGGGATGACTAGCAGCACACAGGCTGGCCAAATGATCTTTTTGAATCTTGTTCTGTAAATCAAGAAGAGCTTTGGGGGTTTCAGCCCCACGTTCTAACCACTGACCCCAGAGTTCTACCCAGAGGTCTCTGTGTTTGGAGAAGGGGGGCAGGAGGGGCCCGCGCTGGACACAGTGCTGGAGGGGACGCTGCCATCTGAGGACAAAACAAAAAAAACGTCCAACGTTCAATGTTCAGAAGTTAGGATCATTTTACTCATTTACACACCAGCAAACAAAAGGATCATGTTTGATATGGAAAAAAGACAACTTTATTTTTTTCCCTTTAATGGTACCAAAGCCCATGTGACATTCATAGGTTTACAACTAAAATGCACTTTTTCTATTATATTTTTTCAAACATTTTGGCTTTTATAAAACAACATTGATCCCAATATGTTTTGAGGGCTCAAAATTTATTTTAAACGATTCTATGTACTAATTGATGAAAAATCTATTTATCAAATTGACATTTTTCCAGAGACATAAGTCCCTAAAGCTAGCCTGAAACACAAATCAATGTTCTAACTCTGACTTCATGTTGTGCGACCCCAAATCTACATGGAAGTACAGTATCTTACTGGCTTTTTAATCTATAGGCTATGGGGTAGGCTTGTTTAGAAATAGTTAATTTACAAAAGAGGGACCCCGAGGGATTACAACAATAAATCCATCCAGCAAAAACAAAAATAACCCAAAACTACTGAAATTCTTTACCAATCATCTCCTGAAGCAACATTTTACCAACAGTTGTTTAAAATCATGACCTATATCCTTAACCAACAGGTTACACTTAGTTTTCTGTGTAATTCCTGTAGTGACTTTAAATAAAATCCATACTTCATCAAATACTTTTCTTACAGACTAGAAAGAAATTGTCTTCTTTTCCAAACTTTATGACAAACACATAAACAATCTTCCTCAAAAACACTAAAAGTCTCAGAAAACATCTTAAAGCTAAAAAAGAAGTTTAACATCACATTCAAGAGTTGGAAATAATTACTTACTTTGTCTTTTTCAGGATTTTAGTTCATTTGTGAGATTAAAAACCTCTTTTCACAGAAATGCGTTGTATCTTCTGTGTCAACTGTAGTTTGTTTGTCTGAGCATCGTGAAGGCAGCATTACAGAAATGCACAACTGGTTTCAAGCTGCTTTAAAACCCACAATGTGGAAGGAAATTACACGACATAACCAAGGAGACAGAAGGAAAAGAAAAGACAAATGGTAAGGTGACAGCACTAATGGCAAAGGAAAGGGTTGTTAATTTAACTGCAATTTGGGATCCCTGGTCTCAGTCCATAGGAGTTTGAAATCCTCACTGTACATCTATTAAGTATTTTAAAGGCACATTCTGATGAAAATTGTGTTTTTGGTGTTTTTAGCATGTTCTTGTGGCATTTTTTTTAAGGATGGACAAATTTAAGCATACTTAAGCTTAAATTTGCATTTCTGAATATTTCTTTATTCAAATTGTTGTGAATCAGGAGCAGACGAGAAAATGCTGTTTGAAAAAGTTTGTAGCTGTGATGTAAAAACTACATTGTGCCCTGCTCCACTCGACTCTGATGAATCGACTTACAGACAAATAGATCCATGTACGTCTTTGCTTTTCTCATCTGAGCTGGAATCTGGATTAAAACTGTGCAGCTGCATAGCTCTAATATTGCTCACTATATTTGTTACTCTGGTAATGTTAGGATGGGGTGTGAGGGGCTGTATGGTAGCAGGAGAGCATGTAAACACAGATAGAGGTGGGGTTGCGCCACACCAAAAGTCCTTCCCACAACTCAGAGGTAAATTTCTAATGACATACCGTTGCTCTGCAGAAATTATGTGCTAGAAAATGACAGTTTTTTTTATTATTTTGCCTTTGGCTTTTTAAATGGATGAAAAAAATGATCGGAGTGGAGGTTTAAGCCTTTTGCCATGAGCATGCTGTTGCTAAGCTAAGTTTAGGTTGCAGGTTGAAGTCCTATTTCAGTCCTATTTTTTAAGGAGCCCCTCAAACAAGCTTGGAAACACATATCCTGTTATTTTATCATATATTTTGCGATATGATGGTTCCACTTGGAACATACTGATTTCTACATATGTGAAGAATGCGCTGAATGAAGGAGAGTAGGGAGTTCAGTAGAGCATAGGCTTTTTCAGGTCTACAGTTGCTCCTTTTTACACTAGAGAGCAGCTCTGCAGAGAAACACTATTGTGAAGCTGTAAAGTATGAAAGTACGATAGGGAAAAGCTTCTGGAAGCAGGATTTGAAGCCAGCAATCACCAACATCATGAAAAATCCATGATATTTATTGGGATTATGTTTATTCAACACAAAATCAAAAATTGAAACCAGCTATTTCTGGAATCTCTTTTCAGCTGCTGCTACACAGATACATTTACTGACGCAGGTCAATAATAGACTTACGGCAGACGGTCTGGCTTGGCGGTCGGAGCGACGCCTCAGATCCAGAGGTGGACAAAGGATGGTGCAGACTGTACAGAGAGCTCTGGCTCTGAGAGTCAAACAAGCCTGAAAGAGCTGGAGGGAAAAAGACAAACAGCTCAGGTTCACTTCTTCAGCAACAAGTTAGCAAAGTTTAACTTTCTAAAGCTGTGATTTTAAATATGAAAATTTGTGAAAAGAGCCAAAGCGAATAGTGAATACACCAACAGAACAATACATTTAGAGAACAAACTTGTTTTCTAAACTAAGGTTTTCTGGTAAACACTGGAATTTAATTGGAAGCTGAGTACTGATAAATCTGTGAATTTGTAATTTATGGTTGCTTTATTAGACACCCTAATCTGATCAAAAAAGGTCATTTTAGCTCTTTGGATTAAAAAAAAGAGGAAAAAAACAAAAAATTAAAATTCGAAGAGAAAAATGCTTTTCCGCACAGAACATGTTGTTTTCCGAGAAGCATGTGAAGTTGGTACAACTTTTAAATGAAAGCATTTCTTGCTGTAGACACTAATTATGGTCATAATTGTAACCATTTGGATTTTGCCTCAATTGTAAAGACAAAAAAAAAATTAAAATTTGGGAAATTAATTCCACAGGGAGACCACACACAACTATACTGGCATTTAAAAAGCAGAAATTGGGCATAAGTATAACATTTTACTTATGTCCTCTTATATTCAAGCCGCTTTAATCTACACACTCACCCTTCATGGTTTTGGCGTGGGCCTCGCTGCTGCTCTCACACACCCTGCTGAGAAACTCCTCCACCTGCTTCAGCGACAGCGAGTTGTGTAGAGTCTCCAGTGGATAGATGGAGGGAACCATTGAGCAGCCTTCAAATCCTGTAGTTCAGATGGAGAACACACACAAAAAAGAAAAACTGTTCCATCTCTTTAAATGCAAACACGTGGCTCTGATGTTGTTGTTGCTGAAGTTGGTTCTCTGTCAAACATTTGCACATTCAGCTGCATGCAGGACAACATCCAGCAGCCATGTTTGTTTGTTAACCAGCCACACACAGTTTTAGACAACTGCAGGAGTGAGGATGAGTGGATGTTACAGTCCACAGCCCAGGAAGGCCATCTGTTGTTTTGTGACAAAACTGCTGACTTTAACCTCTAGTTTTTGAGTTCAAATGTCTGATGCATTTACATGTCTAAACTGTTCACATCTGCCTAAATGGATTTCACAAAAAGGTTTATTTAAGGTGGTACTGGAAAAGTGAATAAAGAGCGGAAGAAGAAAAAGCGAGTGGACAGACACTGTGGAATATTGTCAGTGTCCTTAAAGTTATCATATCCTAAATTAGGAGATAGAAACATTGTAAAAGAATGCATAATAAATACGTGTAATGATTCATTGGTAGCAACAATAATTACGTTATGAACAATTTTACTATGAACAATTTTATTTGAGTTGGAACATTTCTTATTTTAAATAATGCTTGAGTCAGAATTATGCTACAAACAAAAGCAATATTTACTGACGCCAATGAATGAAGATGTTTCCCGTGATCCCAAACACCTTTGTCTTCAGAAAAGTTGAGACCACATGATGTTCACTGTGGATTATTTTGCAATAACCCATTACATCATCATTTTACTATTCTTCTAAAGCAGAAACCAGCTAAAAATTATTAATTTCTTGTCTCATGTTTCTGAACCTGAACAAGGAATAAATCATCCATCCTCTTCCGCTCATCCAGGATCAGCAGTCTAAGCAAAGATGCCCAGACTTCCCTCTCCACGGTCACTTCCTCCAGCTCCTCTGCTGGGACCCAGAGGCATTCCCAAGCCAGCCAAGAAACTTAGTCTCTCCAGCGTGTCCTGGGTCTTCTCCGAGGCCTCCGCCCAGTGGGACATGCCCAGGACACCTCCCCAAGGAGGCATCCAGGAGGTATCCAGACCAGATGCCCGAGCCACCTCAACTGTCTCCCTCAATGTGGAGGAGCAGCAGCTCTACTCCGAGCTCTCTCTGGGTGACCGAGCCTCTCACCCTATCTCTGAGGGAGCAATCAACCACCCTACGGAGGAAGTTCATTTCGGCCGTTTGTATCCGGGACCTCGTTCTTTTGGTCATGACCCAGAGCTCGTGACCATATCTGCGTACTGGAACAAAGATCAACCGGTACTTTGAGAGCTTTGCTTTCTGGCTTAGCTCACTCTTCACCACAATGGACCGGTGCAGTGAAAGCATTACAGCAAACGCCGTACCAATCCGCCTGTCGATCTCACGCTGGTGAACAAGACCCCAAGAACCTTAAACTCCTCCACCTGGGGAAGGAGCACTCCACCCACCCAGAGAGGGCAAACTATTTAAGAACAACAATAAATCTTGTTGGTCTTAAATTCTCTTTAGCAAAAACTGAAAAATCAAAGTTTCAAAATGCCCCCCAAAAAAACAGATATAAACAGTGCCCAGGAAAGCACCAGGTCTTCATGTAAGCATCTCAAATGCACACATAAACACACAAATAGTCTGTAGATAGCTGAAATGACCCTTAGCGGCATTTGGATCAGTTAAACAGAAGCTGCTCTGAGATTCAAGAAGTACTAATGCTTTTGTTTGAAAATAAAATAGAGATTTTTCCACATTATATTGCAAATCTGTCCAAAAATGTTGCATAAGCAATATATGAAACAGAAAAGCACAGAAATCTTAAAAGAAAAACCTTATCGCAAACAGAGACGCTGTGATTGGAGCAGCTACTGCTTTACATAATTAGTGAACTGAAAAAAAGATGCAACTTTCTTCATTCCTTTAATTTAAATCAATTTTCTTGATAGTGGCTCTTTGATGCGATGTAGAAATAAAGGTTCAACTGTGCTATGCTCATCTGCTGTTCTTATTCTTTAATAGTGAACTCTTTATTGGAACATTTGTCTCTTTTTCATCTTTGCTGCAGCCTCCTCATGTGGATGTTAAGTCCAACTCAGGCAGCAGCTGCAGCTGAAAACACTGGTCTTACACTGCATCTTTGACTCACCACAAAAGCAAACGCAAAGCCTTAACGCACGTTCCCATAAAACATGCCACAAAGCCCTTCACCACACTGCACACTAAGACAAACCACTGACACTTATTTGACTGACAGCAAAAGGTTTTAAGTAGATTTCTCCAAAGCAAACTCCATCAGTCAGATCAGCTTCAGGAAGTTCATAGACCAAAACTTTATTAAATCAAGTAAATAAGCAAAAAAAGAATTTAAAAAAGCCTACAACTTTAAACACATGCAGAAATTATGCAGCCTGGCTGGGATACATATTTAGTAATGCTGAGGGAGATGGAGTGCAGACGAGTCACGACCTCTGAGATTCAAAGCCAGATCAGCAGCAGCGATGGCAGACAGTCTAACAGACGCCAGGATTTCAGGCATTTTCTCTGCACCAACAACAACCTGCAGCATGCACACAATGCAGCTAGAAAAATATGAAACAGAAGATTCTATTCTTGTAAGACGTGACATCAGCCTTCCCCAAGCTTTCATTATTAATCTTCAATTTATCTGAATTTAAACGAGCAAAATCAAATACATTTCCCCACAAGAACCAAAGTTGCACAGGTTGTAACATCTTCTCACTTAAGTTTGAGGTTTAATTTCTACTACAGGCAGAAAATGTTCTTCCTCATCCATCATTGGTTGAGTTTTGAGTTCTTTCAGAAATACTTGTCATTTTGTTTCTTCCATTTAGGGACTTTTGTCATATCAAAATCTTTCTATCACACACTCCAGTAGCATAGTCAGTTCTTATGTTAAACCCATCAGATTACAACTAAGAAAGTTTAAACTATTTTGTTACTTTGACTGCACGAGTCTAGCAGACATGCAAGCATTTGCATCACTGTGCATAAAACAGAACAGAATGCAGGGCTAGAAAAATAGATAAGAGACAATGAGCTGCATCCCATATCCCTGCACTAGCTTTTAATCGGAAGCCAGACGGCAGCAAGACATGTGCAGGAACTACAAATGCTAACCGTGGAGAGATTCTGGGAGCTCCTGACCACACATCAGCTGGGCTTTGAGGAGGTAGAGGTGGTAAGGGCAATGGTGCAGGTGGTGGGACATGGCCCTATCCAAAGCCTGAGGGCCAAAACCCAGCAGGGCCAGCTCAGCAAGTTCATCTGATGCCTCTGAGGGATGAGAGGCAGAGCGAGAAAAGAAGGAAAGAAAGAGAAAGAGCAGTGGAGCAGAAGAAGTCAGAGCTCTGCATGCTCTTCTTCAGGAGCTGGATCAAACTGAAGGTCAGAACAGGGAAATGAAAAAATGAACTTTCTGGTTCCATGAGATCAATATGAGGCTGAAACAGCAGACTGAACAGGGAATACATTAGTGCGCCTCAGTCCATCTGAATGCAGATGTGTTGCGATTCTGACTCATAGATTGAGCATCTCGACTTCCCCTCATCTTAACGAACCCCAGCTTTACCGCTTAAACATTAGGCAGCAGGAAGCCAGAAATAGTCAAAAGTAGACGTTGATACTTTCAGTTTCAAGCAGAAAAACTAATATGCACATAACATTCAGGATTCTCCCTCATCATCAGCGACTCTCATCGAGTAGAGTTGGGTAATGTCAATTGATTTCAATGGAATTATGTGTACAATAAGTGCACTGTATTGCACTCATTTTTTGGGTCATCAACCCATCTACAAATGAGGCTCAAAGCAGTAATTAATTCCTATACAGAACACTAAATGAATGGAACGTCATAACATTTGATATTCCACATCAGTGAAAAGGCAGCACTGATGCTTTTGTCTTTTGGCACCAAATAATTCTTTGTGGACAAAAATTTTAATATTATAGAGCAGGGATTCCTTTAGGACAGATCACTTTTTATTCATACCCATAATGGACCACGGTTTCTATTTTAGACTCTAATGACAGCATCTAGTCTGTTTTCACAGCCTCTGTCAAGTGTGGTCATAGATGAACTCTTGCAGATGATATAAAAGATTCTGAGTGGGCACTGCAATCTCACCTCTTCATCTGACATCATAAAGTAATCTGAAAACTCGATTTCCCTCAGAACGCCACTGCAATTTCAGAAACAGAAAGAAATTATTCCCCAGAATTAAATTACAGAAACATTGGAAAAAAAGATTATATTTGTCACTGGAAACAGACGCTAATCATGAGATGATTGCAGATGAAGAAACAATCAGACCGTCATGAAAACATGACTCCACAGCAGAAGCTTTCAAACAGTCTTTTTTCAGAGAATAAATTATTTCAGAAAGCTGTGAAAATGTGTCCAAAGACCTGAGAGAAACTGAGGACTCAAACTTTGGAACCAAATATAAGGACAGCATGTGATACAAACAAAAAGACATCCATTTTAAGCTTACAACTGGCTGAAGCTGAACCACAGTGAAAGATGTGTGTTGTGGGCACTAAATATATGTTAACATTTATTTTTCATAAAACTGCAAACAATACCTGAATAAAATAATATGACCCGCTATTTTTTTTTTCTTACTACTCAGAACAAAACTGTCTAAAAGACCCAAAAAACTGATTTTAATGTTTGAAGCTGTTATGTCCTTTAGACATTTTGTTTTTGCTGATTAAAATAAAAAAGTGCCGTAGAATAAAAGTAAAAGTTTCTCTGTTAAGAATCATTTTAATTTATAGTTTTAAATGCCAAATTAATCATAAATATTTAGATTGTAGATTGTATCTATTTAGCTAAAACAGTTGGGCTGCATTGATTTGTAGACCATGTATCGAGATGTTAATCGAGTCACGTGAGAGGGAAAGATACACGCCCTTCATTTTCACCTGCTGTTAGTTTTTGAGTCATCTAATGAGTAAAGCAGAAAGTGAAATTGGACCAAAAGGAAAACAACACAAAACAGAGCTTGAGCTATTACAAATTCAAAGCAAACAGGCAGCACAATCGTGGAGGGAGCAAGTTCCCCCCCACCCCAACCCCCTTGGTGGGAATCTTGACTCTTCCCTTCAGGGACACTCCGGGTCCAGAAAAAGAGGCCTCCCACACATTAATCAACTGTTTAATTAAACTGGATCATCAGCACTCCAGGCATCTTTCTGAACCAGACTGAGCATGTTAGTGTGATGTTGAGGTTGATTTTGTAGTGATTTTTAAAGTTTTGTGCTTGAACTGAGCTTGCTGTGTTTGTTCATTTTGTCCCCCTTTGTTCTTGTGATAAATACTTTGACTTTAGGGCAC
The DNA here is from genome assembly GCA_036245035.1 of Adrianichthys oophorus. Taxonomy (NCBI): domain Eukaryota; kingdom Metazoa; phylum Chordata; class Actinopteri; order Beloniformes; family Adrianichthyidae; genus Adrianichthys; species Adrianichthys oophorus. The sequence continues at coordinate 16,075,930 of BSAI01000030.1, read as the reverse complement.
TGAAAAAACAAACTTTCATTTATTCTATTTTAATTGAAAGTTTTACATTCATTTCTGTGCTCAGACATTCCTGTAATAATTAAGCAAAAAATGCTTTTTAGCACAAATGGACAAAACATTTATCCTGACCACACAGCAGAGATGCAACTATGAAATCTGATAACAGTATCAGGATTTAAAGCCAACTTCACGTCACCAAGAAACAGAATGACACACAACCATCACAATGGTGAAGCTTTCCTCGACTGGAAACACAGGAGTACCACAGCCAGGCTGCAGGTCCAAACCAAAACTGGCTGCAGAAGCTAAGATGCAGAACTCCTCATGTTAAGCTGCAGCTCACATGCAGGTCAACAAACCAGCCTGTGTATCACCTGGTTTACTTGTCACCTCAAGTCCTTCATGCAGTGACGATGGAAAGCCACGCATGTCAGTGAGCAGGCAGTACAACCTGGATCAGAACTTTTACATTTGCAATCCAAACTGATGGGAAAAAATGTCATTAACAAAATAAGGTGAGGATGTGTGCACCGTCACGCACCCATGGAAGTATTTCCATGTGAAGCACCTCCAGTGAGCAAAGCAGCAAATTAAAGGCACAGAGCAGGAGGTGTTAGAGGTGAGCTCCGACAACAACAAGCACCGAGGGTGTGTTCTGGAATAGAACCGCTTAAGAAGAAAACCTGCAAGTTGTGTCATAAACGCAAAACCCAAAAAGAAAACACAGAAAATGTTTTCCCATGAAAGGGTCATGCAAGATAACAGCGATACTGGAGGATTGTCGAAATATACTTTAATAAAAGCAGACATACCATTGGTCGGATGCCTGGCAAATGACACAGAAAATCTCTTTACTGCCAGCATAGAGAACAGCTCTGAGGAGATAAGAAAGGTAGCCGGTGTTACTGAAGCTGCCTGTCCTCCATAAACTTGACTGTGTGAAGATGATCCAAAAAAAAAGAGGAGAGCAAAAACATGGGTAAAAAAAAAAAAAAAAAAAAGAGTTGGCCGATCAATTCATCAGCATTCATTTGCAAACATGATGAAGTCAAAAAGTCTGAATGAAATTATACGGGATCACACCAAGTGAATGATGAGGTTCTGGAGTGGATTTAATGGACATGTGAAGCTTAACTAGATGCAAGAAGAAGTGGAATGGACAGTCCTGATCTGAAACAAAACTGTGTCATCACATTTTTGAACCAACTAGTTTGGACATCATCTTGGATATGTGAGCTAAAGTCATGCATTTTTTTATTTGAATAACTCTGTCTGGAAACCATGAACAAATATGAAAAGGCTTTTAGGAGTACAGCTTTTCTTAGCAAGGTGCCTTGTTATGGAAGTTTTCATTCACTTATTTTTTTCTTAGAAAAATTAAAGCGTGAAAAAAAATATGCATTAACTGCTTAATAAGAAGTTTAAAAAGATGAAATACTAAAGTAAGGAATCAATGCATAAAGTTGCAATCAAACATCACCGTGTTCTAAATCAAAGACAAAGATAAAAAAAGATAAATGAATACAAGACAGTTAAACCGCTTTTATTGATTGTGTGGTCTGCATGATGCACATTTAATCACTTAAAAGTACCAGACCTTAACCGATTGAGAAAGGTAGAAATTTACTGTGAAGTTTTACAAAATGACAAAGTTAAAAGTGGTGTTTAACATGTTTTTTGACCCAATGTTTTTTGTTTCCCTCAAATTGAAAACAGACATTTAAAATAAGTGAATATGGTAAATATTTAAACTTTTTCATCTATGATTTATTCTCCAATACTGTCTCTATGGAGGTGTTTCCCAAACCTGGTCCTCGGAGAACACTGTCCTGCAGTTTTTCAATCTCAAACGCACCTGGGATTGTCTGTGCTGACTGGCATTAAAGGCTTCTGCAGAGCTTGATGATGAGCTGAATCAGGTGTGCTTAAGCAGGGCAACATGGAAAATCATGCAGGACAGTGTTCCCCAGAGGACAACGGGTGGGAAATACTACTCTGTTGCGATGATCTGGTTCAAAACCTTAAAATTAAAACAGTAAATCTTGTAAATATTTGTCTTTAAGGGGGTTTTATGTTTTTTAAGTTTGAAAGGTTTCTTGATGTTAAGAATACATATAAAAAGCTGATTTTACTGATTTTAACAAAACTGCTTCTGTTGATGACCGTACTGGTGGGGAACCTGTAAAGAATAGTGACTTATATCCAAACATTTTATTAAAGATTCTTTTTTTCTAAAATGGCAGAAGAAATATAATTTTATAGTGTATTCACATTATCAGCTTCTTAAATTGAAACTGGGCCATAAAAGAGCATTAACTGAGCGGCTTCTATCTGTGTGAGCAGTTCCACGTCTGACAAAAACGTGTAAAAGAATACAAAAAATAATTTTCTGTAATCAAGCATTTGAAACTGCATTTAATAGAACATAATAATGAAAGAGCACATTCGTCTGGGAACAGTTGCAGATGCTGATAATAACAATTAAGGTCCTTAGAGTTTACACCATCCACAAGATTGGAAATGTTTCTCTGCATCTCTGTGGTGATAAAAGGTTCACCTATTTTCCTGATTTCACTCTTTATCTCATTAAAATGCTGCACAGTCTTCCTCACCTGCCTCGCACAAAACAGCCTTTAAGATGACGTAAGAATTAACTGGAGGATATGATGTTTGTGCATCTTTAACGAGACAGTGACACCTAGTGGTTTAACTGAGCAGCTAAGTGCAAAATGATTCCTGCTGTGTAGCTAATGCTTAGGCATTAACGTTAGGTAAATTATACCTCTAAGATTGATCTTGGGACACTTTCTTCATCTTAATAATTTTCTCTACAAAGGGTTAGTCTAACTTGTAAGATTTTGAAGTTGTGAAATGATCATTTTGTGCAGCACATGGTAGCAGTTGTAAAAGAGGAAGATAAAGTGAGAAGGAATTAAACTCATGAATAAAATGTATAGATTAGAGAAAGGATTACTGCAAATTTTGGTTAATTAAATGAAGAGGATATTAGATTTTTTGCTCTGAATCACAAAAAAATGTTTTAGTACAGATTTTATGATTTTTCTACAGCGATCTAGGACACAAGCATACCATGCACAGAAAAACCTGTACCAGTTCAGAGCAAACAAATGTGATCGTGCAGATGAGGCAATGAATCAGTTTGATAATTGTAGAGCTTCAACAACTGCAGGTTGTGAACAAGCAGTCACTCGGCCCAGTGCCACCATCACCAGTGGTGAAATGAATCACTTAAAGAAGTGATGCAACACTTTGAAACCCTGGGGTTGTTCGATTAAAAAAAAAGAACTAAAGACAAGGGAACTTTTGCTTAAAGAGACAAAACAATAAAGATTGCAGTGTTTTGAGAAAAAAAGGAGAAAAAAGTTGCTGATTTGAGGCAGGAAAAATGCATTGTCAGCTTTTTTCAAAAAGAAAAAAAGATTGAGATGAGATCACCCGCCCCACGGCACCACGGTGAACATACCAAACACGGCAATCTTGCATGGCAGACTGCCGGGGGACAGAGGTGGTTTTCGGTGGTGGTGACTGCGGACGTAGTCCCGCAGGTTAGGGGCACTACACGACACCCCCAGGGCAGAGGCACTGAAGAGGCCAGAACACAGCGAGCCTGTGTGAGGAGGAGCCGGGGGGAAGTGCAGGGGGTGGGGGGAGTGCAATTGTGAGTATTTTTATGTACACACCAAGCTTTATTGTTCCCAACACAGAGGATGTGTGAAAACCCTGCAGCTACTTTGGAGGCCTGCCTCTTTAATGTGAAAATATGCCATGAATCAGCGTTAAAACAGAAATACAAAGTCATGGATGATTTATGATGACAGAGAAATATAAAAAAAGACTGATTCTACATGGCATTGATTCACAAAGGCTGGAAGGTTTTCAGAGCAGTGACATGGACTGAGCATGTGCGCACGTAAACAAGGGTTAAAACCGCACCAAAAACATCCGAGCTGTGAAAAAAGCAATGGAAATGTTTTGGAGTTCTTCAGGGAGTTAAGTTAAAAAAAGAAAGGAAGACCCAAAGAGCCAAACAAACAAGCGTTTTTAAGGGGGATGAAGAGGAGGCATCCACAACTCCGGCTGCAAAATGATAACCTGGGTGTTGACATAGCTGCCAGATTCACTTTCTGCTTTTGTTGATGGCTTGTTCATCTGTTTTACGGCATCAAAGCTGAATTCCATTTCTATTCTTAGATCTTACTTTATCTTTAAAGTCTCACTATTATCATCTTTTGATCTATTTTCAAAGGATTCCTAGTGGTCTTTTCATAATGATTATGCTGTTTTTAGCCAAAAACCTGAAAACCTGTTATTTTTTCTAGAACATAGTTTCTGCAGACCAGCAGAAGCTCATTAGAAATTTCCCTCTGAGACTGTGGGTGCGGAGCAACCTCGGCCACCTTTCCCCTCCCTGTAGCTGAGAGCTTGGAGAAGGGAGTGTGTTACGGTGGTGAAGTGCGTATAAATTCAGTCTATTGTTGTTATCTATTCCTTTAAATGCAATATGCTTTCCAGGATGAAATGTCTTTTCTTGGTCCTGTAATTTGTTTTTATTCTAAGAAGTAATTTTTTTCTGTATTAGTAGTGATTCGGTAAGGGTTAAAGTGGAACTTTAAACTCTCTTTTTGACAAAAAAAACTTAATTGAACACAGTTTCAATCACCCTAAAACTGTTAGGGATCATTGAAAGAAAAACAGTTCAACGTTAAAGTTGCCAACAGTCTCACATGTCAGGAAAGAAGCAGCTCAGTGGCTGCCACATGACACACATTGTTTCCACTTTCTGTTCTCACATTCTTAGTTTTATGGTTTCTCCCCGTGTCTTGATTTAGAAAGCAGTCTTTCATGCTCGGCGCCATTGTCTTAGCAGGTTATTAAAGGTTACATTTCCCTGGGAACTGCACACAAACACAGCCAGGAAAGGAATTAACAGGGAAAAAATGTTAAGACTTACTGTCGAACATCAGAACTCATTGTGGTGAACACAACTTGGATTTTTCTCTTAATTTAATGGTGAAACATATTTTTGTATAGAGGATAACTGATTTAAAAAAATACAATAAACTACAGCTAGTGAAAAGGCACTTTTCCTTTTTGGGAATCTCTTTTTCCTTAATTTCAATCAAATATAATGATGATTCTAACATGAAAACACTAAACAACTTCACTACATTTTTAAATAAATAGTTAAACAAAAAATATATTCATCAACCTCCCCTTTGAGGTATCAATAAAGCTGTTTCTATTCTATTCCATTTTATTCTATACAAAATAGATGGCAGTTTGGCATGATAACTGGATTTGCACAAAAACGGTTTCTTTAACTGGATTGACCACGAAAACTTTTTTTTTCAATTGAAAGGTGCTATTCAAATGAAGTTGGCTTGCCGAGAGAGCCATTGATAATCACCTATATCCCACTATGCAAATGGATGAACTTCTGAAAGCAAAAAACCTCACATACGATTCTATATTGGTATAAAATACCAAAGTAGAGACTTTATTAAATAATAAATTAGTTTATGAAGTTGCAGTTTGTTTGTATGTAGTATGAACTTTATCCATAAGTTATTGCTCCGTCCCTAATCTTATATGCTTGACTAATTCAATGTTATTTACACCTCAGACTGAGAATACCACTGAGACCACTGAACCTTATGATTGAATTTCAGCCCCTGACATTCAATAAGAAATTTGAGAGACAAATCTCCAGCACACTGCCTTTCACCCAGAGGGAATATCAAAGTCACTGTGAACACAGCTCCTCCCTCCTGCCCCAATGCTGCATAGTTTGAAGTCTGATCCTGTTTGGCTGCTGTTAGCTGTGCTGGAAGCTTTGTGACCATCAGAAACAAAAGAAGAGAAGCTGACGGAAGCAAAGGAGAAATATCCGGCAGCAGAAAGAAGGAACTAACGGGGTTATATTAAAAGCTAAGAGGATGAGGGAAAGAAAAATGCTGTTTGAAATTATGAGTGATGTCAGTGATGACAGCTGGAAAGAGATGTGCCATGAGAGTCTTTGTAGGCACAAACATTTAGGAATAGACTTAATAAATATGAGATGCCCACCTAAACCACCAGTTGGTTTGATTTCAGGAGACTGACGGGAACATGACTGGAAGAATCGATGGGATGTGCCACCTTTGGAGGAGTGGGTTGGGGATGTCTCAGAGAGGACCTGACAGGAGTCATGAACACCAGACCTTCAAACTGAGATGCCTCCCACTCAAGTCATAAGATTTGAACTACAAACCAAAGACAAGCAACTACAACTAAACATCTGAAGAGACATCATTAAATGTGTGTAAGTGTGATACCTCCATGGATCCCGTCTTCCTGTTACGAATCATTGGGGACTTCCGCTGAATATTTATTGGATCTGAGAAAGGAAGTCCTCGATCTGTCTGGTCCTCTGAAAGACACTCCAGACTGCCCTGGTTTGTCTTTTTCTCTTCATTCTTGATTGATTAGAAAATGTAAAAAAAAAAAAAAAAGAGTGAAAAATCGTGAATGCCCAAATCTTATAGAGCCCTCATATAGTAGATTAATGTTGGGAGTTTTCCATTTTTCAGGGTAGGTAGAAATCTATGAAGAAAAATAATGCCCATTCACATGCTCTGAATGCTTCAACACCCAAAACACACCACCACCCTTTCAGCACAAACTCAACTTCATTCGAAGATATCTTTGATTTGGATTTTATCTTTTTTTTTGCTCTGTTTAATGCCTTACTATATTCATGAACAGAATTAAAATAATGCAAAACTTTTTTTAAAAAAAGTTCATAAAAATATACACAAGACTTTGATAGAGCCTCTAATGATGCATCCACACCGGGCATGTTTAGCACTTTCAAGAATGCGTTAAACATGCTTTCTTAAATGCACACATAGCCCATGGTGTTTAAACTGGGTGATCAGGCAGGAGTGCTGTCTTCTTTTTATTTTTCTTCTGTTTACTAGTGCATGTTCATCATCTACAGTTAGAAGAGGCTTTGGTGTCAAATGGCAAAGAGATGTAAATCTTGCTCCGGGCTTTGTTTTTCTGGCCATAGTTTGACCGAGTTTAACTTTAAACAATGGCTGCGCGTTTTGTATGTAAAGCCAGAAAACGGTCATAGAAACTACCATAAAGATGAGTGAACGCAAAAGTTTTGAAAGTGGAAGCCTAAAATGCACATTTTGGTGCGTTTACATAGATATTTCATTGGAAGTGGTCGCTTGAACGCACGTTGCTGAGAGTGGTGTGAATGTGGCTTAAGTCTTGCAGGGAATAAAATTTTGCAAGTGTTGATCCAAAAATGTCCAAGCTACAGTAAAACAAAATAGCTGTTATTTTATGTTTTATCTCCATCAACAACAACAGTTACAGGATTAAATGAGGCGTTACCATTTCTTCCACGTCTGTAAATTATATCTAACTTACATCCTCACACACCTCAGAGGAGGCTGGGCGGAAACCAAAGCCCAGAGGTACATTCTCTTCATCATCACAGCCTTTAACTCCTGGGCTGAAGTGGAACTCTACATGGAAACGTTCATCTGAGGTCAGGTCCTGCTCAAACACACAAAAAGACCACACAACAGAGCCTATGAATAAAGCAGCCAGCCATGTGAAAGAAACTCAAGATACAAACTTAAGAAGCGAACCTTGTTGTTATCTTCGTACAGCATGATTACAATCTGAGTCATGTAGTTGAGTTCAGTCACAGCACTAAGGTACTCCATCGCCTGTTTCCACTGCTGGTCGTTCTCCTCCTGCAACATTTGAAACATAAATCCAAACACATGTGAAGCAGAGAAGCAACAAAGCAAAGACATTCAGGAATGCATGAAAGCACAACGTGAGCAAGGTTGAAAGATTTTCTGGTAAAATCATAAGTTACAGTATCACAAAGAGAAAAAAAAACACTCCATACATTCAGAAGTCCTCCATAACGAAACATGTTGAGTAGAGAGTGTACATGGCTTTCACTCGTGAAGTAAAGACGAGTGCGAACATGACGTCCAGGAGACATTACGCCTCGGGAATATCTGAAGGATAAAGTGGCAGAAAAAGTTGAAGTGCTCAGTTATACTAGAAATAAACTTTTCAAAAAGATACAAAAACGAGATACGGTATGCAAGTTTGTTAATGTTTCTTACTGGGGGTGCAGCTTGTTGACCGCCTCGTCTTCATGGGTCCTTTTCAGATCCAGCTGGATTTTCTTCATCAGAGGAACACAGTAAGCCTGAGCGATGTCCAGCTTCTCTGATTTGCTGATGCCGTACTCCTGATAAGGAGGACATGTAGGATAAAAATGGGTAAAAGGAAGTTACATCTACTATACAGACATATACTTGAGGCAGAGCCTGAGAAAAGTGTTCCATTTTAACCTGAGGAATCACTATGTCAGCCAGAGCACGGGACAGTCTGAACAGCTCCATTGTGTCCTCCAAGCCAAGCGAGGCGTTGTGCTGCGAGTCATATTTGATGCAGTCATAGATGTCTGGGATCTTGCTGATGTCGTAGCAGCCATTCTTCATGCGGAAGTCTCTCTCCAGCTTTGACCAGCGTTGCAGCATCAACTCTAAAGTCTCACTGTGGTAAAGCTGCAAGTCTGAAAGAAACCGCAGAAACATCTGCCTTATTAACATCAACCAAAACACAGTCCATCTCCACAAATTCAAATTCAAATCCAGCAGCAGTGATTTGTTTCATACCTGCAGACTTGGGATCTTCTAGTCTCTTCCGGATTTGTGAGTTAAGGCTCTGGATCAGCGCGTACACCTTATCACAGGTTTTGACTGGATTCTCAATAATGTTCATGGAGTTCACCAGTGATGGACTTCCTGTTGGTGCCAGCTGGAACACAGTGATCATTTTAAATGCACACTTGTATCTGCCAGCACATAGCACCTAAATAAAATGACATCTATGACAAAGCTAAACCACTCAAACTGAACCAATTGCTGCATTCATTTTATCAAACTGGTTTTAGGATTAAAATCTTCAAATACCTTATGATAGTCTTCTTGCATAAACTCTTGGTCCTTCTGCATGATCTCATGTAACCTGGCCTTCACCTTCTGCTGGCAGTCAGTCAGAGAGTCGCTGTCACTGTCCAACAGTCCGTTCATGTTGGCACTTTTCACCATTTGAACAAGAATCGGTGTGAGTTCACCCTCTAAAGCCAGCAGGCCCTGCACAGAAATCAGAAAAATTCCACTGGAGTTACAGTGGAAACACTAAAATATTGTTCTTCTTTCTTTATACACTTGTCTTTGCCATAATTCCAAAATAAAATTAGCATGTGCTGTCTTGAGCCTCAGTGTTTTGTAACAAGTAAATGTAGTTAAAAATATTAACAAAACAAGGCTACCGTAATCTTTCTGAGCCTGTAAACTCATTAGAATCTAAATTTTATTTATGCTAGCCTCCTTTGACAAGCAGAGCAGTTGCACACTGAGCGGTCGTCACGTTACCCTTAACCATGTTCCTGCTTTAAAACAAAAGACGCAAACAACTAATTAATTAAACACAACAGTCCCTTTGTTTTGATAGCTCCACACGATCCTGCTGTATATTTGCTTTGAGTCTTAAAAATGACTTGTACACTCACAAAAAAGGAAAAATGCAAGATTTCTAAGCTAAATCTAATTTTTTTTAGCTAAAATTAGTTTTGCTCAAAATAATATATGTAAACAGATATTCATTAAATTAATTCTACAAAAAAAGTAACTAAGAATTTATTTTTGGCTTTATGATAGTTGAAAGGTTGGTTAGTATATTTGAAATTTAAAGGCAGTAGAATATATCCAGTAAATAAATCCTTGGTTAGGTCTAAAAGCTCTGTAAAAAGTTCAATATTTTGTTTTTCAAAATAGTTTTTGAAGGAGGCCCAGAATTCTTTAAAGGAAAGATTTAATTATATGAAAGTTTATAGTTTTATTCAGCTAAAGTAATTTTTTTCCAGACATTAACGTTGCTTCTTAGGAAAACTTCTCAGACAAAACAGGACTTTAAAAAAAACTTGTGTTGATGCAACTTGTAATGAAAGCACCTTTTGTGGAGAAGTGCAGCTTGAAAACAAAAGCATAATTTAAAAATTCAGTAACTCTTTGTGTCATCTTCAAGAGTAAGTAAGGCTAAGATGATTTAATGAATCTAAGGGGACATGCTGTTGCCGACAATGTTTCTATCTGCTGGACTCGTCATCTTGCATTTCACATGCAGGCGGTTACCTTGGCAAAAGCTGCAGCTGTCATCTGTACCCTGCCTTCGTCAGAGGCATAGATCTTCAGGTCATGGCGGTAAGTGCTGTGCAGACGCAGGAGGCCACAGCCAGGAAAGCCAGCGAAGTCACCTGAATGACCACATATAGAGAGAAACACCACCATTAAAATGGCAGGTTGTGCAAGGATTTTAATGAGAAGGCTGACTTGATGAAATGGTTTAAAGATGTGTTGATTACACCCAAACATACCCAAACCTTTCATTAAGCATTGAGTCTATAGCACAAGTGCAGATTTGTCACTTTCAGTTCAAATACATCAAGGTCAAACAGTGTATTGTTTTAATTTGTCTCACTTCATATAAACAGGAACTAAAATGGTGTGGTTTAAGCTGTATAAAAAATAAGAAGTGAAAGTGAACGGATTTTGACTAAACACAAAATTATGAAGCCTGTTTGCAGATGAGATCAAATACTTTAAATTGCCACTCTAATACGGATTTTTAAACCTTTTTACATGCTCAAAAACATGAATTACTGCAAAGGGTTGTGTGCAAAGTAAGTCTGCAGATCAAATCACACTCATACTTCATGCATTTTTCTCAGGTTCACAGTAAAGTTGGGGTTCAAGAAAGAAAGACCAAGAAGATTTTGAATGCAAAGAAAATTGAATTAAATGCATTTAGATGATCCGGGGTGCAGACTTCTGCTGCCTGTGAATGCATGAGCAGTTCAGCTAACATTTTCTTAAGTAGATCGCATACAGCACATTTACCACAACAAAAACCATTCACAGCAATCTGGGTGCAGATGAACAGGACAAGCAAACAAGTGTGATTAACCCAAATCACAACCAAGAGAGATCAGAACGTGTTAGTGGGTGGAGCAGCAAACATTTGTAAGGAAAGGATGGGCGTGGCCATGACAGCCAGGAAACCCTTCTCTTACCAAAGTCTATAGGGGACTCACAGCCAAGGGATCGGCGATTACCAGCTAGTAGTGTACACAGCGCAACAACAGAGAAGAGATGAGTTAATGGACAAAAGTGGTGAGGAAAGAGGGGCTAGAAAGAGAAACAAAAAAAAGAAGCAACAAGTAGACAGGTTGATCTCATTGCAGCATTTAGTTTTAATTCTCCTTCTAGTAGTTCAAGCAGTTTGGGAGGCGTTTAACATGCATCTAAAAAAAAAAACTTTAGGAAGAGTCTGGGAAAGAGTTCATGAATGAGTGAGAAGTTGGTTAAAGGCTCAGCAGGAGGAAGGGAGGGTAAATGTTTTTCAACATCTATGTGCTTTTCTTGTTTTGATTTTCTGTTACCACTGTTTTCTTACAGAGGTAAAAATTGATTACAAAAAATATAATGAATGTTATAGAAACTTTGTTTTATTTTTCATCTGAACGGCTTGTCTTCCAACCTTTAATGTGCCTCTTTATGTATGAAAATAAAACTGCAATTTTTTATTTTATACTCTCTCCAAAGAAAGCTAACATGTGAAGTAGTTTTGTCTGAGCTCTAATGCTGCACTCCAAACCCAAATCGTGTATTGAGAAAAACAATAAACGGTACTGGCAGACGTGTCTGGGAAGACAAGCTGTTTACAGATATATAGAAGTTAAATTTAAGACTTTTTAAGACTATCCAAAACCAAATTTTTACAGCGGTGCATTCCATAGATTCTGCAGGGTGCACAAACTTTTGGACGCACCATTATTTTGTTTTCTGTTATTTTGAAAGGGTACAGACATTTTTGCACTTTTTTTAAAAAATTGCATTAATCTCTCGCCTCTGTTAAGTCCACTCAATTCTGATGGGATTTGGAAGGGCATTATTTCGCTCATTCCATGGTCATTTATGAAAAAAAGAAATATTAAACCAATTATTAGAACTTCAACCCTGTTAGCACCGACCGACTGCTTTTGCTATTTCCTGTCTGAGGAGAGTGATCATCATGAGAAGATAAACAAAGCCTAATTTCAGAGGGAAAGTTTGCATCAAACAGCTTGTTTTTGTCCAGATGATGAAGCAAAAATTAATTTTAAAGAAACAAAGTCCAAAGTCAAACTTGTTCAATTCCTCCAGTGTCACGTCCTCGTGTCTCATCTCTTCGTTCTTATAGTCTCTTGTCTCTTTCTTTTTTGCTGCATCTCAGTCTTCAAAATGGTCAAATTCACCAAACAGGTTGAAACTACACAATCACAAGTCTTTTCTACTGTCTTGCTGTTGTGATAAACGAAGGAAAGACATATGTCAACATATGTGTAATGAAATTAATAAGAGGTTTGTGGTCAATATTTTTTGGATTACTCAGAAAAGTGTTTCTGCTGGTTTTTGATGAGGTAAATTTGAGCATTGGACCGGATGCTTTTTTGTTTTTTTCTTTTATCAATTGTTTGAGAATGAATAAAGTAAAGGTTGGAAGTTTGTTATAATAAAAAAAACTTCATAAAGCAATTTTTTTGCTTTATTTGATCTTTTACTGCGCCACAATTTCACAAATTTCAATGACAATATACCTCAAAATGAGGCTTTTCAAAGCATGTATTAGGTTAAAATATTTTAGATTAAAATCGATTAATTAGATTAAGGTCATGATTATTTAAACGCAGTAACACAAAAGTACAATCGGATCTGTCTTCTGAGACTTACTGAAATTAGTTGAACAAAAAAATCTTGATGACATTGTGGGGTTTAGGATACACAATGGATGAAAAAGATGGACAACAAAATTAATTCACAACCAGTCACCACTTTCATAATGAAACATACACTTAGTATTATGAAGAAAGATTTTTAAAAAAATCAAACTATTTATTTAAATTTAATTTTTTTTTTAGATTTACTGATACATTTTGGATTTGACCTCTGCATTTGTCTACAGCATTGATGCTAAAACATTTGAATCACCAGTTCTCTCAAAATCTCCTCTTTTGTTCCATATTGTATTTTCCCTCAATATCCTATAACTTCTAAGAATAAGAGTCAGCTTCAATTACACTGTTCACAACTGAATAATAAACAGAACAATAACACAGAGAAAAAAAAAAGTGAAAAAATTAAAACTGAACAAAACTTGTTACTTTAAGACCTAAAAAACATCCATGTCTATATGTGAACATGTATGATCGCCAATCCTAAATATTTTCATCGTAACAAAAGTAAACAATTAAAAACCATCCTAACTGGTCCAGCAGCAAAGAACCTGTGTGTGCATGTCTGTATGAATGTGTGTGTGTTGGATCGGTACCTTGACCTCCAGGATACATGCAGCGGAAGGCTCTGCCCAGCTCCTCGGCCTGTACTCGACCTGCAGGCGTCAGCTCCCCACCCCACTTTAAAACCAACAGCAGAGAAGGACCATCCTTTTTACAGTCTGCCAAAAACAAAAAAAAAAAAGCACAATGATTTCTGCTTTGGCTTTAAATCAAAACAATAAGAAGACTCATATGTTACATTAAAGAATTTAATATTTATTTGTCAATGGAAACTAAAATAAAAAAATGTGCTGAATTTTACAATTTCATAACATTTCATTAGTGTTATTAGTGCTAATTGTGATAGTTTGTTGGAATAATTTATAAAGGCCAAAGATCAGACATTTTATCTTCAGACTTGATACATTTAATCCTGATGGAATTTGCTCCTCGACAAAAGGTGTCATGAGAAGACATTTGTTTATAAAATTGATTAAAACATCTATAAACTTCTTAAAATAGCTTAAAATACAGAAAAATTCATTTTGATGCAAGACATCCACAGAATCTCCCTGTTAATCTTATTTCTGTCATCCTGACTAGTATTTGCTTAAAAAAGAGCTGGCTTGGTAACATTCAAGTTCATTTGTACCTTCTTCTTCACTGGAGGTTTTAGGTTTGCCTTTTCGAATGTAGGTCAGCTGGACTTTCCTATTGATACCTGAGAAATGACCATACCTGGGGGAGGAAGATGAACACACACACACACATCAAGCAAACACTGGTTTAACAAGCCAACTGAGGCATCTAAATTCACCACATCATCTACAATGTTACTTCAATGTTCAACATGAAACGATTCTACCCTAGTTTAATTTCTATCAGTAAAAGCTTAAATGAGAAAAAAAAACATATTTTAAGCAGCACGCCTAAAGAAGCACACATCTCAGCAACATTATTAATTCAGTTACTCATTAGGTACTTTGGAGTTAAACATGTGAACTTGAGTAGCAGCAGTGGAAAGTGTGATGTGGCTTTGGTGTGTAACTGTATTCTTGAGTGAGCAAAGAAAAAGATGAAGTAAATGCTTCCATCCGCCCTTTGCTTGGAGCTCCATTTAAAATTTGGCTCATCGTACTGATTAATGTTTTCATGGCATTTTGAGAAGCTTTACTACTATAATACCAGGGAGCTGGAGGATCAGAGTGTTAACAACATGTACAAATAAAAGAACATAGAGGGGATGTAGTTTCAGGTTTTTTTTTTCTTTTCAGTTACATTATACTTAACTTGTACTGGATGTACTTGATCAGAACCTTATCGGAAACAACCTGTCACGGTTAGCGTTTCTGTCGGTGTACTGTTATTAAGGTTAAGTTTAATTAGACATTTCCAATGGAGCTCATTAAACTAAGAAAACATCCATAAACTTTTTCAGGAGTTTTTTCAGTCAAAAAGACAAGAAAAATGTATTTTGACTTTTTATTTTTATGATGAGATTTACATTTTTAAGTTACTTGCTGCCTTTTTCAATATTTTCTTTAATTACTACTTTCATTGTTAGACATGTAAAATGAGTTTTAGATAAAATTTGTGGATATTATCTGCAAATACAGCCTTCTATTTTTGAAAAAAAATATATATATATTAAAAAAGGTAAAGAAAATAACTTCAGTCCAGTTCTCATATATAGTCAAAGGCAGTTACAAACAGATCTGGTTGGACAAACCAATAGGGGGTGAGATCATCATTTGATCTTCTAGGATAATTCTCTGTACCAATAAGGAATGCAGGTATGTCAAATGGAGGGGACAGGATGTTCTGAACTCCGAGTGCCACTTTTAATATTTTAAATCAGCAAAAGAGCAATAAACTGTACTGAGGTAAATGTATCCTTCCTGAGTAAATATACAAAACACTTGTGGACCTACGGTCTTCTTAACTTTTTGTTCCTCTCTTCCCCACTCATTCACTTCATCCTATTTACTTTACTAAAATGTACTCCACTGCATCTGAGCCATGCACTCATTGAGGACTCGATCATTCATGTCTTCCAAAAGATGTTTTGCAGCGTTGAGTTTATACGAAGGACAGCTGCAGCAACATCCCCACGTGGATAATAAAGCACACAAGAGGCAGGGTGACGGAAGACATTAGAAGATCAAAGTCCAGTGCATGTGTGGTAAGGACACCATGCACACTAAAGCAAAACACACACTGATTTACACACAGAGACACAGTGAAAGCATTGTTTGACTGTGTAAGAAACGTACATGTTAATGGAAAAAAAATGAATGGCTTTGGGATCATAGTGATAAAGTGTACAAAACATTAGGAATACCTTTCAAATATTTAAGGAAATTTCTTGCACCAAAAGAGATTGTGTATTCACGTATCTTGACTGTTTGTAAACCACTTGCATTTCTAACTAACAAAAAAAGAACTTTTAATACTGACTAATTAATTCTTAATTTTCCCAATACTTTGTACACAAAGTTTATGTTTAAGAAGAGAGAAACCTCAGCGTTTACAGAGAAGGTGCGTACTGAGTATCATTCAAGCTGGACTCCCTTTTGAAGAAAGAATGGATGGGCAGGAGAAAGGAAGATAGAGGGGGGAGAAAAAAACAAAGTTTCAGTCAGGACAAGAGAAGGGAACGATTTCATGGTGAATGTGCGTCTGGTAATGAGTATAAAAGATTTAGCCTTTGTGAAAGATGCTTAAGAATGACCCTGCACAATCAGAGAATTAATGATACAGACAAGAAACAAGAGGGTGAGAATAGATCAATAGATATGTGGTTTGGTGGGGGTCCTTGCTATGTGTCAACTGCCACTTACATTTCCAAAACAGTCTTCAGTTGTTCCAGTTTGGATTTCTTTTCTTCAATCTCACAGTCGTTGTGCTGGCCCAGTTCAACCAGCAGCTGGCGGGCGATATCCAGCACTTCCTGGAAACACAGCGGACTTCACCCTTAACTGGAAACCTAATTTTTAAGTTTCTTTCAAAAACAAATACAGCCCTCACATCTGCGAGGCAAGACAGCTTATTTGTTTAAGACTTTTATGAGCTTTTTAGGAATACAGATAGCTTTGATACTATGCGGAGAAAACAGAGAGCAAATGAAACCATTTGTCATCAATGATGCATAAGTATGTGTCAGTCAATTCTGCAAGTTGTTTCACTTAAAAAGATGCGAGAGGTCTGTAATGTTCATCATAGAGACAAAATGTAAAAAAGAATCCAGGAAATCACATTGTTGGGCTTTGAAAGAATTTATTTTTATAATGGTGCAGAAAAAAAGTATTTGGTCATAAAGATAAATCACCTCAACACTTTGTAATGTAACCCTGGTTGTCAATGACAGAGGTCAAATGTTTCCTGTAGGTCTTCACTAGGGTTGCACTGTAGCTGCTATTTTGGTCCATTCCTTCTTCCAGATCTTCTCAAGAGCTGTGATGTTTTGGAGCTGTTGGTGAACAACACGGACTTTAAACTCCTTCCATAGATTCTCTATAGGCTTTTGGTCCAGAGACTAGATGGTTACTCCGGTAAATGTAAATGCATTTAACATAATCACTCATTCAGGTGGTATGTTTGGCATTATCATAATGCTGGAAGGTCCAGCATGATTTGCCCTGTTCCCTTTGGTGAAATGTATCCCCAAAAACATAATCTTTCCACCACCATGCTTCACAGTGGGTATGGTGATTATGGGATATGACTCAGCATCCTTTCTCCTCCAAACACAGTGAGTGACGTTTATACAAAAGAATTACATTTTGGTCTCATCTGATTACATGACATTCTCCAATCGTCTTCTCAATCATTCAGATGTCTCTGGAGAACTTTACTGGACATGTGCTGGTTTAAGCAGGGGAACCTTTGGAGCACAGCAGGGTTTAAATCCATAATGACATAGGGTGTTCCTATAGTAACCTTTGTTACTGTGATTCCAGGTCTCTTCAGGTCATTGACAAGTTTCCATATGTAGCTCTGGGCTGGTACATTGGTGGTATAGTGGTAGCATAGCTGCCTTCCAAGCAGTTGACCTTGGTTCAATTCCCAACCAATGCAGCTTCTTGGGCTGCACGGTGGCGCAGTGGTTAGCGCTCCTGCCTCACAGCAAGAAGGTTCCCGGTTCAAGTCCTGGCTGGTGGACCTTTCTGTGTGGAGTTTGCATGTTTTCTCCGTGCATGCGTGGGTTTTCTCCAGGTGCTCCGGCTTCCTCCCACCGTCCAAAAACATGCTTCACAGGTTAAATTAAATTGTCCGTAGGTGTGAATGTGAGTGTGCATGGGTGTGTGATTGTGGCCCCTGCGACGGGCTGGCGACCGGTCCGGGGGTGTGCCCTGCCTTCGCCCATGAGTGGCCGGGTTGGGCTCCGGCAACCCCGTGACCCCGAAAGGGATAAAACGGATTGGAAAATGAATGAATGAGCTCTGGGCTGTTTACTTAGTGTCCTCAAGATCCCTACCAGGTGAGATCCTGCATGGAGCTCCAGATGGAGGGAGATTGTCAGTAATCTTGTATTTCTTCAATTTTCTAATAATTGCTGAGTTGATTTCTTCTCTCCAAGCTCCTTGCTTGTTGTAGATTGGTTCAGTCTTATTCAGATCTACAATCTTGTCCCTGGTGTCCTTTGACAGCTCTTTGGTCTTAGTGCCGGTGGAGAGGTCCCAGTCTGACTGTTTAAGGGTGTAGACAGGTGTAATTTTCAAAGATAACCAGGTGACACTAAAACAGGTAACCAGTGGAAGATAGAACAGCTTCTTAAAGAAGAAGTAACAATTTTTGTTTGTTTGAAGGAGCTTAATACTTGTGTTCAGCACCATTATACAAAAAAATTCTTTAAAATTGAACAATGTAATTTACTGGATTATTTTTTAACATTTTATCTAACACAGTTGAAATGAATCTATGATGAACACTGCAGACCTTTACCATCCTTTAAAGTGGGAGAATTTGAAGAATTGGTGACTGACAAATCCTTCTTTGCCTCACGTGAATTACGAATCTTTATACGAAGAATGCTTATTTAATTCACTACATAATAAAAAAGTTTTCTGTTTACATACCTGCAGCTGTTTTGGCTTTTTTAACTTCAGCTTGCCTGTCTTGTATCCTCCATACTTATCGAACAATTCAAAAAAACTGCTCAGGAGAAACAACATGTAGATTAGAAATCAAAATCAAAGCTGTTTTGGTATCTAATAACAACTTTCACTTTAATGTGATTGAGTGTCAGATACAAACATTTCACTCAGCGTGCGAGAGAACTCAATTTAGCATGTCTCTCTCCAAATCCTCTATAATTTTTTGCAAGCAGCACAGAGTCCTGCCTTACAGTTTTACTTGACAAACTTTTACTGAAATGTTAAATTGACAGCAAGCAGAAGAAAGATCATGAACCTGTAAGACCTGATGTTTCAACCAAAGCCATTTACAGAACATTCTTTTGACATTCAAGAGCCTTGTGGAGTTAAGTCATTGACTCAGTGGCTGTGCAAACACCTGACCATGCAATTGGCCCATAAACTGCCTGCTTAACCCATGAACTACAACCATCTTCAGTAAGAATCACAGAGACTCACAGATGGTGTCGGACCTCCATTTTCATCTTCTGCTTTGGCGTTCGATCTCCATGGCGAATGATGGCGATAACACAACGAAGCTCCATCCTGAATGAATCATAGAGAAAGGCTTTGCCCTTTGAGACAGCTCTTAAAATGACTACGTAATACAACAAATGAGTGGTTGATAAAGCAGGGGCATCAGTAAAGTTACAGTATATATTACAATTGTGGCCTGACAATAGACGCCAATCTCCAATAGCCGCCGGGTCTTACAGGTGCCCGTTACTGTTATACGCCAATCTCCAATAGTGGCTGGGCTCCTTTAAGATCCACACATCATGCAGACCCCGGGTGTCTGTGGCATTTACGTTGAGCCCGTGTAGTGATGGTCAAGAAACGCTCATTTGAATTAGCGTTTAAATTTTATGCGGTGGCATACACCAAAAAAAAATTTGGTGAGGAATTTGCACCATATTTTGGGGTGGATCCTAAACGTATGAGAATGGCGCAAGGAGATGGGTAATACTGAGAACACGGCTGCAGAAGAAGGAGCAAAGAAATTAGCAATTAATTAGAAGAACTTGTTTGAATTTGGATTGTTGAGCCAAAACGGAAAGATTTGCGCATCTCCAGGAAAATGATTGGCATGAAAGCGTAGAGGATTTTTGATACAGAGATTGATGATGCTTCAAAAAGAAAAACATTCACAGCCAGTGCTGATCAGAACATAATACAATGTTATGATAATTTCAATAAATCCTGAAATGTTCATCTGGTGGTGTTGTCTGCATCTTGTGACCAAGTTTCACCACAAAATGAACCCATTAGCCATCACCATTCTGTCTGCGATGGGAAAAACACTGGCCACCAATAGACGCCTGTCTAAAACCCATAAGAACCCAGACCCATTTGTTCCTACAAAGGAAAATCATGTGGGATAAACCACAGACCAAGTGGACCCCAGAACACGTTTCTTAAATGTTTCTGTTACACTGATGTCACCATGGGTTCTTATGGGCTAATAAACGCTGGGTCAGATGCCACATTTTTGTAAAAAAAAGCAGGGGTTACAGGGATACAGTATATATTTTTGCTGTCTGTTCACAAAGGCAAACTTGACAAACAAAGACTATATTTTTTTCTTAAACGTTATTCAATTAAGGAAGAATACTCCATGAAATTGTCTTAAAAGTTGTCTGAATCGCCTGTGAAGATTTTTGATGTCTGTTCTTACATGGTTCCAGAGGTTGTTGGGACGATGGGAATGTCTTCATCCTCTATGGGGATAGACCAGGGGATGCTGTACTTTGGAGCCAACTCTCGCATTATCATGTTTCTGTTGGTAATGCGAAGCAGAGAAATGCAACAATCTTGTTAACAAGTACGCCCTAAAATAAAGACAAAATAAACACTTAAAATGTGTGAAAAACCTTTTACTTTATATCAGTTTTTTCATTGAGAAGATCCTGACATTTCTGAAAGTCCATATTTGGAGTCTTCTGCGTGTCTGATAATAACTCCTGCCTAATGTTTGTCTAAAGATCTATTTTACTTAGATCAGATATCCTGAAAGAAGGCATGATTTTGCCTCTTTGAATTTATGTTTAGAGCTGCACTTCAGGCTTTTCTTGATATAAAGAACATTTTAATCCGGCTAAACAGCTCTAGTGCCATAATGAAATTTCCACAGAGTTTCTGGAAGACGAAGTTGAGCACAAGCCCTCAGCACAGCAGGGGGTTTGCAAGTCACTTATCCTAAAGGTTTGGTGACTTTGTCTGGTAGAAGAGAAGGTGACTGACAACAGTAATTGAAGTTGTTCTAAATGAGAAAAGTCCATAAAATATAACAACGGTAACTCCTGCAACTTTGGATTTTTACTGCACTACAAATGTTTTGCCTAATATTCTTCTATTAGAACACTGTTTTGTTCTGGTCTGCCTCCGTATAAGTTTGCACATCTGAAAAACTGCTGGCTTCACCTACCCAAGGATCTTGGCACAGTCATCATAGTATTTCATAGAGCTTTTAACAAAGCTAAAGCCATTCACGTCGCAGACAAAGGAATGTCCGTTGGCTCTCAGCAGGTCGAAGCCGCATACAGTTTGCTAAAAACACAAGAATATAATTTTCTGAGAAAAACACACCTGAAACTAGCAAAAGAATAACAAATTTTATCTGAAGCTGTTTTTTGGGGTTTTATTTCATAACTTATTTTAACATCAGCTAATCAATTTTTACTGTCTTTATATTTCATTTTTTTTCCTTCCAAAAAGTTTGCTTATGTAGTTTCTAAAAGGACACTAAAGAATGCATCATTGGATGTTTTTCTGCTACTCTGTATTTTCATGTTGATATCTTTTTTCCCCTCAGTTTTAGTCAATAGTAAAGCATTTTAGACCTCTTAGACCTTTTTCACCATTATCTATCAAACATTTGACCTTCACCAAAATACTTTTTTTTTTAAAAAACCCTAAATGCTTCCTAAAAAAAAGTTATTAAACAAGCTTAAAGGTGAGTTTTATTTAGGCACTTTTTGAATGAGATTTCAATTCACCTTGAATGCAAGGCAGACTTTGCGAGCCACTAGTTTCTCAAATGCAGTCAGCATAACTGGATAACGGATTTCTTTCCCCTCGCTGTCACGCTCCACCTTCCCGTCCAGAGCAGGCGACTTTCTGGCCTCAGCATGGGCGTAGTCTGGACCCACCGTGTAAACCTGAGATGTTCAGGGGGCCGCATGGGCAGAACGAGTATTAAAGTGGATTATAACCAGTCCTGACACACTGAAATACTGCATGAAAGTATTTACTGCGAGATCCAAAACTTTCACGGTACCTTTACATCAGTACCATCTGTTGGCATGAACTCTTCGTAGATGTAGGATCCAGTCTTTCGCACGCTGCTTTCTGGAGAGTAAACGCTGCTGCGACTCCCAATCTGCAGCAAAGGCACACACAGAGCAACAAATTCAGTCAGTCAGTCACAAAAATGCTATGGGTTGTTGTTTTCATGCAGACAGCAGCCACAGAGCCAGTCAAAGCATCATATTGGTTTTCTGAAGTCCTGAAATAATAAAAGTTGTCTAAGTGTCAACAAGCCAAACTATGCAACACAATCACACAAGAGAATGGCATTTTTGCCAAGAGGATCTGGCTGCAGACAACGTCCAGAAGTGAAAGTCTTCGACCGGAACAGAAAATTCCCCCCAAACTGCTTGAAAAATACTTTTATTTACCTGGTGACACAAATAGTTAAGTTTTTCCCGATTTAAGCTTTAGTAAAAGTTTTTTTTTTTACAAATCTGAACACTTTTGGGTTAGGGTTAGAGTTAGGGTAAGTTGTATAATTCCCACTCTTAATCGATGACACTAGGCAGTCAAGAGTTTGCAGCCAGGTACCTCGTTTTTGCTACAAATCTTTACTTCTGACTGAAAATTTTACGCAAATGATTTTTCTGATCATTACCTCTTGCATAAAATTCTCGGCGACTGAGGCAAAAGGGGTCCAGGTGCTTGCTTGACTTTAGGGTTACCTTTCTGAAAAGCCTCTGGCTGCCTCCTCCTGCAGACGTGGGATAATAGATGTAGACGTTGTGGTCCTCTGCACACACCGGCTTTTCCACAAAGGGTTTTGGGAAAACCTCCCCATTCACCTCCACATGGTCCTCCCCCTCCACCAGATTATTCTCTACACAATTCAATTCAAACCATTAAACCTTCAGGGGTTAAGAGCAACAATGGCAAAAAAGTAAATTAGAACAATAAGAGAAACAGAATATGCAGCTTTGAACTTTATTCTGAATATGTGGGCGTGGTTAAACTTTTGTGATGATGGAGTTTATAAATTGTGTCTTCAAAAATACTTTCCAGAAATTTTCAGGTTAAGATCTTGCTCACCTTCAGGATGGTCTCGGTTTAAAACAGCATAGCGAGGAAGCTCAATAAACTCTTCTTTCAGGATTCGATAAACCTCCCTCCTGGTGTGGAATCAACAAAATTGATTGCTCCAAAGAACAAAAACAAGAAATTCATGCTTAATGGGTATGGTTCTGGTGTGTTTGTTCTATTTGAAACATTTTGTACAAAAGTACAATAAAATATTTGTAAAAAAAAACAAATATTTATAGGTACAGCTAGATACATTTAGAGTACTTTTTTAAAAAAAAAAACTATACACAGAGTAATTTTGCTCCATCATAATTTTTACTTTTAATTGAGTAGATTGATTGTGAAAGGTCATATAAGCAGTTTCTTTTTTTCTCAACCATTCTTGCATTTTTTTAGGGATGCAAGTTCAAAGAAGTAATTACAAGAAAAATAAAACGTAAAGGGCTGCACGGTGGCACAGTGGTTAGCGCTCCTGCCTCACAGCAAAAAGGTTCCCGGTTCAAGTCCTGGCTGGGGGACCTTTCTGTGTGGAGTTTGCATGTTCTCCCCGTGCATGCGTGGGTTTTCTCCGGGTACTCCGGCTTCCTCCCACCGTCCAAAAACATGCTTCATAGGTTAATTGGTTACTCTAAATTGTCCCTAGGGGTGAGTGTGCATGGGTGTGTGATTGCGGCCCCTGCGACAGACTGGCGACCAGTCCAGGGGTGTTCCCTGCCTTCGCCCATGAGTAGCCGGGTTAGGCTCCGGCAACCCCGTGACCCCGAAAGGGATAAAGCAGATTGGAAAATGAATGAATGAATAAAAAGTAACTATTAGCATCAGCATCATATGAAGAATTCTAACATTAAATTAAGCCAACATTGTTAGTTCTGATTTTTTAACTACAACAAACACACCAGTAACAATCTTGCTTTTTGCAAAAACCCAGTGACAGATTAAAACCTAACACAAGAAAATCATTACAACTGGAAGTAAGAAACATGAAGAACATTTTAGCCTGTGATCTTAAATTTTTATAAATCAAATCACACTCTTGAGTAAATAGCAGCTGCCACCATGACTGTACCTGTCTTGAATGAAATATTGCATGTTGAGATCATTGATGAGCAATGGATTTCTTAGCTTGGAGTATTCAACGGCTTTATCAAGAGGAAAACCTGAAAGAAAAGGATAAAAAAAACATGGAGAAGCATGGTTTTTGCTCTGTGTTTGATTTCCTGAATCAGACCAGTCACTAAGTTTGCTTTCATCCATTTTTTAAGGAAATTAGGGACAAGAGACAGAAAAATGTACATACCAGCAGAGCTCAGTGTTCATATAAAATATATTGCTTTCCTGTAACATTTACTTATTTTATGTCTTAGTTGCTAAAATATATAAAAGGCCTAAATTTCTTATGCTTTTTGTAGTTTTTAAATGTTTTTTATTTTTTATAATCGATATTAGGGACTTAATTTAGCTTTAGAGTTCTTTACCAAGCTAAGTTTTATCAGTTAAAATATTTTTTGACTTTTGTAGATTTTCTAGAGAGCCAGAGTTAAAATGAAGAAACAGTGAGGAAGCATTAAAATCCTCCAAAATCTGCTTGAACGAGTGACAACATATTTTTCCTTTATTCTGTGAGCTTTGTTACCCAACTGTTAGGACATTTTTATCATGAATGAACTGTTCTTTGCAGTTTATGTTCTGTTAGTTTAAGATAAGCTTGAGATTTTAATATTTTAGACAAACAAGAGCATTTCCTTTTCCATAAAGAAGTCTCTTGATACACATTGGATTGCATAATGTCCTTAAAGACCCAATGGATAAAGTTACTCCTTAAAAAAAAAAAATTAAACAAGAAAAAAAAATCGTTTTGAAAGAAAATATACTCACTTTGCCACCGTTGAGTGTTTCTGCTTGTTCAAACTAACCAAACAGGTTATTCATGCTCGCAAGAGTCCGTTAATTTGTACTCACTTTGAATGATACAAAGAAATTTGAGCCTCCAAAAAAACCACTTGTTTCTAAGGCATAAGTCTCTTTAATAAAAGCTGCTTTAATAAACACATTTCTAATGAATAGGATAAAAGAAGCCAAACAAAATCTCCACGCTGTGAATCTAAAACATGCTTGTTACTTAACGTGTTCTGTTCTGTGTGTTCAAATGTTACGTTTCCTACTCATGCTGCAGCTTACCTTTGGAATGGAAGGAGACGAGGCAGTCACAGTGGGGCCACTTCTCCACAGGTTCCTCCAGGATCACCTCCTCAGGAAAAATGACCACGTCAATGTACTCAAACTTACAGAGTCGCTCCAAGATCTGAGTCATAGGCTTAGACTTGGACTTCTTCATCATGGAGCAGATGCCCACAACAATTTGTCCCCTCAGCTGGAGAAAAAAGGAGAGTGAATGTTTTAGCTGAGTTAAATGAGGGCATTAAAGGTTTAAATAAAAATATAAGATGATGAAATATTCTTAGCTGGATTTCAAACTGATTTTAAACAAATTAATATTGCATTTATACAACGAGCTCTGTTCGCAGCTCAAATGAGTTGAAACAGCCGCAAAATGTTCGGTCAGAGCATCACTCTCATTCTTTTTAAAGGGCCTATATCATGCTATTCTAAGCCTTTCAGAGTGAACTACTTCCATATGCATTATAATATATTACCTTTGGCACACTAAAGAACATTTTTTCTATGAAATATTAGATATTTTTGCGAGCTAATTTTCCTACCCGGAAGTAGGAGGCATTGACCTCTAAGGCACCGCCTCTCACTCCTTGTGTGTTCTGCCCATTTCATGACTTCACCCTTGTGCCGGTCTTAGCAGGGTGTCTGCGCTTTGCTTAAGAAAAACTTAAAATGAAAGCATTTTGCCGATCACCACTAGCTACACAGAGAAAGTGGGTGTGTGTTAGCCTGGGGGCAATATTGGCAGCACAGACTCGGGCTGTTCCCCCAAATTCACAAACAGGGGAACAGGGAATGTGCAGTTCATACATATGAACGTGGAGACCCACTCGTTTCTGTGGATTGGGAGGGGCTTGTGCTCAGAGAGCAGGGTTTTAGCGGAATGCTCAGTTATAAGTGAATGGAGCAAAATATTGCTTTGGGGTTGTTTTTCAGGAGGAATTAACATTATAATACACTTAAAAGCACAAAAAAAGATAATGCATGATATAGGCCAGGGATAGGCAACTCCAGGTCTTGAGGGCCGTAAAGTCTGCATGATTTCCAAATATCCAAGCCCTACTCAGGACTGATTACCTGTTTCATGTGTGTCCAGCCAATTAGAACATGCCAGACCATGGTATGTTGGAAAACATGCAGAAATGCGGAACTCAAGGCCTGGAGTTAAGTGTAATTACCTGACACGATATATAAAGTTAAAGGAAAATAAAAAGTATTAATCATCGTGTAACAAAAGATTATTTTAAAAGAAACCCAGAGTCCTGAGAAACGACTTTCAAATGCCTGTACTGATCTGATGTTTTCAGGCCAAACTATGACCTCTGAGACAAACTGATAGACGTTCATTTATTTTACATCATTTCTTGTGTTATAAGCTTTTCAGACTGAGTTATAACTACTGGTATTACTGTAATGAATGGCATGTTCCTTGTGGTATCATATTGGTGTCTTTAATTTTGTAATTATATACGTTGCAAAAATGTATGAAACAGTTAACTTTTTTTTTAACAATTACTTACGGAGTCATCGTCCTCCTCCTCCATATTCTCTTCATGACTAATGTCGCTTTTCATATCAATCTCCACTTGGTCCATGTCGTCCTCCTCATCCTCCTCACATCCAACCACAAACCGAGGAATGTCGTTGTGTATCCACTCCTGTTTGTCCTCTCGTCCTGGTCCGTTGCTGGACCCTGACATCACAAACCCTGGTGTGTCATTGCAGCTTCCAGCGGCCCCTCACAGTAGGAGGTCAAGGTAGCAGTGATGATAGCTAAAGAGGCAAAAAAAAACAATGTTAACAAGACTTCAACAATAAATCGAAAGTTTACCAACATTGCAATATTAGTTTATGTACTACGAGTATTGCCAAACCATGACATGAATTTCGAAAAAGGGTTACCTTAAATGTTTACACACCTTGAAAGTAGACAGTTTTATGGATGTAATGAATAACACGTTTATTCCACTAAAGCTTCATGCCATGTTTGTATTACACCTTAAGAAAAGGCCTTCATAAATTGTGTAGATGTCAAACCTAAGCCATTATTTCACTTTCTCACTCATAAATCCTGTTGGTTTGAGGCTCTTAGTGGTGTTAATCATGTTGATGATCCTCAGTCTGCTCAACAACTGATGGATTCAACACTTAAACCATTTCATTATTTTACTGAAAGTTTTCACACTGAAGAATTTTTTACATAAAAAAACCTGAAACTAAAAACCATAGACCATATTTTACGAAGCACAAGTCCTTTTTTTTTTTTTTTTGCATAGTTTGACCGGAGGTGAATCTTAAAAAATGAACAGGCTCGTGTGTTTATTATTTTCCCACTAACAACCATTAGGGGGCACTGTGGTGTGTAACAGTATGTAGGTGTGATATCCCCCTTTGTTTCATGAAGCTATATATGGTGACAGTGGTGAAGCACTCATATGTTCAGTCTGTTGTTCCGTTACTCCATTAATATGATTTGCTTTTCAAGATGAAATGTCCGTTTTTGTTTCCATATTTTGTTAAATACATTTCTCCCAAAAGGGCAACTTATGCTCCGGTGAGACTTAGATGTGATTTTTTTCTTATTTATTATGCATTTTTTTGCATCTGTGACTTATACACCAGAGCAATTCATAGTCCGAAAAATATGGTAAAGGAAGATGTGTCTTCATACTTTTGTTCTGGAACAGAAACTTTGCGTTATTTTTTTCTTTACTTGTTCAATAAAGTATTTTCCAATTTGCCATGACCAGCAGCGGGAGGGAAATATTTATAGGCTAAAATGGAAACACATGGTCACCTGTTATATAATCTAACTCACACAAAGAAACAGGAGGGGTGGATCATGTCTTTGTAACCAAAACAAATCCTGCGTGCAATAGAGCCAAGCAAATGGAAGAAGCAGGGTACATGCAAATAGATATGTGCAAACACAACATAGCAAAATTAAGCTTGTGTGTCTTTCGTCAGTGCAAACCCATCCAACTACACAGAACAGCAGATTTAAAAGGCAAAAAAATATCAAAAGAACGGGCAGAAGAAAAGTTTGAAGCCTCTTCCACTCACAAACAGCACTCTGATCAGGTTTCATAAACCATCCTGGCAGCTGAAGATCAGACACAGGCTCTCTACATTCTGTACTTTCTGACAGTACATACCTCATCTGAGTCTCACATGCCAACCGGCTTCAACTCTGTACCCAGAAATAATCATGAGCTCCTGCTACACGAGAGTTGAGCACCGGATAAGAGTCCCGGTCGTTGGGTGCCAACTACACAGCCCAAAGATAACTCATCACTATGAAGCTGTGCGGCGATGACAGCCTGCACTAAACCAAGGGGAGGGCTTTCCTCCTGGACTAGGGTCGAAGAACACTGAGGAAGATAAACTCATAAAGAGATATAACTGATGTGTTTGCTGAGCAGGAGTTTGTTACGCCAAGGACACAAACGTTTACCTGATACCAGCAAGTTCAGGCTCCACTCTACTACATCCTGTGCAACAAAATTAAATACCCCAACACTTCTCTGTCAATGAAACACCCAGCACAGATGATGTGCTACTGTTCCAATCATAAAAAACTGCATGAAATGTTTAAGTATATGTTCTCTGCATACAACATAACCATATTCACAAATATGAAAATCAATTAGGCTTTTGCAAAAAAAAAAAAAAAAGTCTTAGTCACCTCCTTCATGATTAGAAAACAATATTTCTTCAGAACATGTCAATTTTGTCAGAAGTTGCAAACTAAAAAAACACAATGACTTTTAATAACAATTAAGATGTTCCCTGAAAAACTAAGAGTTTTTTAATGTTGAAGCTTCACATATTTTTCTTAACCTAAAAATGTACACAAATCTAATTTACTCTTGGTTATCTTGCATGAAATACAAAAAATTTGGAAACATTATTTGCACTGTTCAGTATCCAGGTACTTAGCTCCGAGTCACACTGGTTGGCTAAAGATGTCCTGGATTTAGAACACTGAATCTGATCCAATGGGATCGTTGAAAATGAACCAATATTGACTATGAAATGTATTGTCAACAAATGATAGG
Organism: Adrianichthys oophorus; assembly: GCA_036245035.1. NCBI lineage: Eukaryota > Metazoa > Chordata > Actinopteri > Beloniformes > Adrianichthyidae > Adrianichthys > Adrianichthys oophorus. Next base: position 16,046,810 of record BSAI01000030.1, on the reverse strand, counting down.
ATTTGAATTGTTTAAATTATTTTTTCCCCCCAATTAAAAACACAAAAATGGTATAGATGGAAACTCTACTGCTGAAACAGTCTTCCACATATCCTCATAGAACTGGAGTTTCTAGAAGTCGGGTAGTAGGCATCGCATACTCACTGAGAGACCAGCACAAAACGCCACATTTCCCAAAAATTGGTACAAACCAGGCCCTTTGACACTCTGTAAAGGCTGCAAACCATCATGCTCCAGAGTTTTGCTGCTAAGAAAAACATGTTTCATAGACACACATGCTGCTTATCAGTGTCATGTTTGATGTTTCAATTTTATTTGTAACTATCTAAAGCTCTTATTCTTCAGCTCCAACTGCCAACCCATTATATTTCTGAGAGACTCACTTCTACAGTGTACAGAGGATATTAGGAATGCAACAATTCACTTTCTCCACGATTCGGTTAAAACCTTAATTTTAGGGTAGATTGGTTTCGGTTCAATATATGATTCGTGTATAACAAAACAACAACAACAGAACTGAAAAATCAGCTTTTTAAAATTTACTAATAAGTAAGTAACAATTGAGAAAAACATCTCAGTTGACCTATTCTAAACCTGGTGTAATGTAATAAAACAATAAATACAAAATCCTTAAATTTAGCATAATTGTTTGACACTTTCAATGTAAACATTACACATTACACTACTAATATGAAGTAGGTATGCTTCCATTCACGATTCGGTTTACCGGTGTAACATACGGTTCGGTTTTCAATAGAGAATTGTGTCATCCAAGTGAATATGCAATCAGCAAGTGATACAAGAGTGCATGTTACTCATCAGAGATAAAAATAAAAATAAAAAAAAAGCTAAAAAAGCTGAGATGCCCTAAATGAGCAGTGGTTTCTCCTTCCTACAAAGACAGTATCAGTCTGTTACTATCATTTTAGCACTCTACAGCTTTGCAGCTATAAAATTTAACAGCAACAAAACATTCATGAGTTTATGTCTGAATTTCTTCCACATAAAAAAAGCAATAAGTGAGAGAGCGGTTTACATTCCTTAAAAACAACTTCCTTAAACAACAAATAACATTGGTATTCCCTGTTCATGTAATGGAAAATAAATATTTTGCTGGCCTTAGATTAAATGTTATGGGGATAAAAGAGATAAGTTTTTTTGTCCCAACTATCAACTGTGAGACAAGTTTAAAGTTGATACAAAATCTTGGATCAGAAAGCTGAACTTTAACACACAACAGCTGACCAGCCTATAGCTGAAATCAAAAAGGAAAACACTCCAGTCTAACTCTGACCTGGCTCCAGTTTGCCATGCAGACTACCTTTCTAGGAAAAATAAAACCCTGCTTTATTTACTATCATGTAAATTAGGAAGCAGTCTAACAGTTCCATTGCCAAATGGGGACTTAACTCTGTTAAAGCAAAACAGCTACAACAAAAGACTTTTAATACTTAAGATCTATCAGCAGGACTGGCTGCAAGGAGGAGCTTCTCATTAGAGCCTATTTTCACTCGTCATCCATGATAAGTTATCAAGCTAATATAGAAACACACTGTGCAGCACTCAGCCTGTCAGTCAAGGATGATAAAAACTTGTAAATGGAAAAAAAACATGCTAACTACAGGTCTCTTCAGTGCAAGATAAGATGGCTTAAGTCAATTTTTACTTTCACTGTGAGAAAATAAGGGGCTAAAACATTAAACAATATTTATGTTGTTTGGGATCAAGTGATAATGCCCCTCAAAATGTTACTATAAGGAAGCTGACAACTCGCTTGCTATCGTGAGAGCTCTCATTACTGAGAGCAGAAACCATTAAAACAGCTGCTTGTTCCCCCTGTTAAGAAGGCATGCCTTTATCACTCATTAACTTTCTCTCTATAAATTCATTTACGGCACATGCAACGATACAGGACATCTTTGTTCTATTGCATGTGCCATAAATGCACATGCAGCTTTCTCTTTATAAATTAATTTTAGGCAAATGCAACAGTACAGGACATCTTTCTTCTTTTGATTATTTACTTAATAAGTGAATTGCTTATCAGGTTAAAACCAAATTTGATTTTATAAAAAAAACACCAGGAGAATTAACAAAACATGAAAGGCAGAATGCCAGATAAGATTTACTACCACTGCCGATACACTGAATGAATTAAATTTAAATCAATACTAAAAAAACATCTTGAACTAAAACAGAAAAGTTGTTTTTCTAGAGAAATTAAAACAATATAAATCCTGAAAATAGCAGACATCATTTTTAGTGAGAGTACCTGTTTTGTGGTGTCAAATATATTCATGCTTGGAAAAAACTGTTAATCTTTTTATTATTCTTAAAAAAGAAATCAAGAAGCTAAAACTTACTATTGTTTAAAAGCATTTATTTTGAGAAATCCGGTTTAATGTTTGTTTTAATAAGAGTAATAAAAAGCCATAGCTGATATAAGGTTTTGTTTATAACCTGAGAATTATAGCAATAACTGCAAAGACTTGAAATGCTCTAAAACATTGTTGAGTAGGCCTGAATAAAAAGCGAAAATTTACCGTCATCAGGCTAGTGCGGTACGCATACTGCAAAGTAGGCAAAAGAGACATGCCAAACCATTTCTTTGTAGTTTGAAGCAACAAATCAAATAAAGCCCTTTATGCATTAAACCAATGGAATGAAGCTCTTCGTGTTGAACAATCACCGGAGCCCTTTTATGCCAGATATCCGCCTTCTACATGGTGCAGGAGTATGAAAAAAAAAAACTACTTTTTCCCCAATCTTGCGATGGCTGAGAGCAGCACCTCAGAGGATGTGATCATGGCGAAGAAAAAGCACGTCGATTAAGGTTTAACGGGTCGATCACTCACCACGGTTCGGCACACTAGTGTAATGTGAGTTTTAAAATCAATCTTAAATGTTTTAATCTTTTACTTAAAAATAATCATCATCAATGATTGCAAAATAAAGTGGTGTGTCTGATGTTGGTATGTCACTGCCACAATTTGGGATACATTTGGACTCGTTGGGTCACATGGTTTGGAAGCTATTGGGGAAAAAAAAGGCCAAACTTCATATGTGAGCCTCTGGGATTTATTTATAAAAATGCATATAACATATTCTTCATCAACAATTGCAAAATACAGTGGTGTGTCTGATGTAGGAATGTAGTGCCCATAGTTCGCTATATATTTGAAGTCTTCAGATCACATGATTTGGAAGCTATTGAAAAAATATTAGACCTTATTAGATATTAGATCTTTTTGTTTAAAATCGAAAACATTACAAAATAAATAAGATTCTTAAAATACAACATGAAGAAATAGTTTTAATCAATTTCTTTTTGCAAAAAAAATTCTGCTAAAGTTTTAAGTGATTTCGTTATGTGTTTTGGTCAACATAAAAAATAAAATCATCACCATATCACACACTCAATCATTTGTTGACGGTCCCTAAGAGACGCCGCTGGACATCCGGGCTGAATGTGTGTCGAATATCCAGTCTAAGGCTATCTATCCTCACTGCAGTTACAAACTATTGGTCAAGACATTTGCCTATGTACTACTTGCCTGCATTTACAGGAATTGTGTGCATTAACTAAGCTACAGTACTGCGCGTTTTGTGTCAAATTCAAGGTCCTCGCCACTCACAGTAATCCTAGACTCGTCAGGGCTTCAGCCTCCCCTACACGCGGGATAAAGCGGCACAACGACCATTCATGTTTGAGAAAGCAGCAGAAGCAGAATTACAGAGACTCAGACCAGCGTGAGACGCTTGTTTCCCGGCCTTGCGTTGCAGGTGTCCAGCGGTTTGTTTGAACCTCCAACCTGTGGCTCCAAAGGCTTTACAAAACCAAACAAAGATGCGCGACTTGCTCCGTTCTGGTCTACGTTAGGAAAGTTTACGCGGAGCACCAATTTCTGACCATTTTCAACTTCACCAAAGCGAAACCATCTTACTACCGCTATAGACTGCGACACTTACCGGGGCATGAAATAACGGGAAGTCACTTTGTGGCTCACTTCCTAGTTCCTAAACAAAAGGAGACCGGCTGTCCCCATCCTTACTGTTCGGAAAACTCCTTGTAAAGTGTTTGAAGTCATGACAGTCATTCCTGATGTGTTCCCTCCGTTAGTAGCCGCCGCTTCCCCTTCCTTCTTCTCTCTTGTGTTTCCTTCACCGACTTCCTAAACAAAGTTTTTGCCTTGAAAGCAGACACGTTACTGCCATCTAGTGGTTAGAGTGTTGCATCACAACAACACATCACATCCACTCCAATGAAAATGGTGTTTGTGTTTTTTTTTTTTTTTAACACGGTCTTGTAGCTTTTTTCCTCTGATGATACATAAGGTTTAAAACTGTGTTTTGGGGTATTTTTTGAGTCAAGTTGTAGTGAATCAGTAGAGACGGAAAGCCACAGCTGGAAAAAGCTTGTAGTTGTTTCAAACAAACTACAAAAGGCCACAAGCTCCCCGGTGCGCTCCATTCTGATGCATTCATTTGCAGACAAATAGATTGTTGTGCCCCAGTCCTTTATTCAGAACAAGATTGAGCTCAACAAAATTAAGAAAAAAAACAAGTTATTTGATTTACTATTTTTAGTGAGAGATAAAATACATACATTTAGGCTTTACAGAGAATTAGTTTCCCATCAGCATGCTGGACCATACCAATGTCTTTATAAGGAACAGGCATGGGGTAACCCAGAGGGATACAAACTTTTTCTCTTTATTCTCTCAATGGTTAGCTATACCCTTAACACATCCCCTGTATGGATTGGTTGTCAGTGTTCTAACCTCGCTGCAAATGCAGGGTTTGATTCTAATTGTTTTATCCGAAATTTAATGTGAGCTGCTGTGGTGTGTCTGCAGCCGGAGGCAGAAGAGCATTAGGGAGGGGTCAACAGGTGGACAAGGGATGGATGCAGGGTGGATACAGGTGAATCCAGGGTGAATACGGGGTGGATACAGGGTAGATACGAGGTGAATATGGGAGGGATCCGTGATGAAGGCAGGTGGATACGGGATGCATGTGGGGTGGACACGGGATGGAAGGTGGATTTGGTGTGGAAATGGGGTAGATATAGGATGGATACAAGATACGGGATGGATACGTGTGGATATGGGTGGATACGTGCTGGTGGTTTGAAACTTGGTAAACTTATACACGGCAAGCAGAAGGTCCCACAAAATATCAAGCTGGTAGACTACTCAGTGATCCAGAGGAGCAAAAATGCTGATGCACGTTTTTTTTTCCACAGGCATAATGCAGGTGACAGGTCGTAGTGAACAACAGAACAATACTTAAGGGTAAGTAAGAGTGAAGTAGGTGAAATGCAGGCATGTCATACAGATTTTTTCTTTCTTTCTGCCCCCGAACCCTGCACACAGCGCAGGGACCAATTAGTGCTGTTCAAGTGATAAGCATGTACTCCTTGTGTGCAGCCTGACTGTTAGAAATGGGGAAATTAGACAATCACAGCGTTGTGTGAGTGGCCATCTTGCATACACATGTATCACGTTCACACCTTGCGTGTACAGGATCCAGGAGCTAGTACGTACTCCTTACCAACAAAGAGAGTGCAGCGTGAAGGACAGCGTACAACATCATCACCCATATGTTATAAGTGCTTGTATATTATCCTGACCTGTCTACGGGCCTGGACAACCCAAAACCTGCAGGCCAGTGCCTGTGACTGAGGCTTTATAAATAGGCTTGCAATTTTAACAAGAAGGTATTTAGACTCTGGATAGCCAAATTAATATGTTGCCTTAAATGATCTGTTACATAAGGTTGAATAACCCTAAATCCATTCAGTAGTTTCATGATAGTCTGTTTTTGTGCTCTCCAATGATGATAACAAGCTTCTTTGATTTATCCCCAGATTTTAGTCTTTTTCTTTAAGTAAACAAACCTATTTATTTTAATTTAGAAAGGAAAGGCTGCAGTGCTAAAGCATTTGCACCTTTAGTTTTTGGACATTTGTGCTGGGAGAAATATTACAGCATCATATTCACAATATCCACAAAACTACTTTCAAATAAATTTTGTTTTAAAAGTTCCTTTGAGTTTTCATTTAAGATTTCTCGTGCTTCCAAAGAAACCACACACAGTCCAGAGACGTGGAATAAGCCCCACTTAGATTTTTGTTCTCCCAAGCGCCAGGACTTCTTGAACTCCTCCCAGAGCCAGATCCGGTGTTTTTGCTGCCAGACAAGCTGGTGTGGATGATGTGAGTTTGGCAGCCTGTCAAGAAATTGTGGAGAGATTCTACCCTAAATGCAGCAGAACGAGAGAAGCAGGTCTTTGTTACAACATAAGGACACACTGTTTCATAAAATAGTAACCTCCACTCCACCCCTCTTTCATCCTCCCTCTTTTGTTCCCTATTAGCACCCGAAAAAACTCTTTAACCTTTCAAATAATGCAATTAATTTTAAAATGACCCAGGATGAGACTAATTTTTAGTAATTTGGTGGGTTCTTCACTCTAGTAGGCCTCTTGGAGTTATAAAAAAATGACGAAAAACAAGGTGTTTCAGTTCAGAGTTAAAAACATTATGACATCATTCCTAGTCAGAGTAGTGCAAATCAAGACAAATAGATAGAAAGGAAAGTTTATAAATGTTGGTAGCCTAACCATTTCCACCCTTGAAAAAAGTAGTAGGTAACGTCTGCAATTTTAACTTCAGTGGATGAAGTCAGGTGAAGGAGTGAGTGATGAGGTGAAAGGGTTCATCTGGATCAAGCACTGGACAGTTTTGACCTGGTTGAAGCTGCAACACTTGGTCGAGTTTTCTCCCAAGTTAAATCAACAACCTGTTTTTTAGATCCCATCCCCACATCACTTTTTAAATCATTTTCTGGATCTTTTGAGAACGAGATTTTAAACATCATAAATTCCTCTCTACAAACGGGTATTTTTCCCACTGCTTTTAAAACTGCAGTGGTGAAACCGTTACTAAAGAAAAGCAATGTAGATCCTACGGTTTTTAATAACTACAGACCTGTGTCCAACTTGCCATTTTTAAGCAAGATTCTGGAAAAATTTGTTTTTATTCAGCTAAATGAGTTTCTCTTACACAATAACATATTTGAGGTGAACCAGTCTGGTTTTAGAACGAACCACAGTACTGAGACAGTCCTGTTAAAGATCGTTAATGATGTTAGATGTGCCTCGGATTCAGGTCAGATCACAGTAATAGTACTACTGGATCTAAGTGCTGCTTTTGACACTTTTGATCACCTGATCCTGTTAAACAGACTTAAAAGTCTTGGCCTTTCAGGGACTGTTATCCAGTGGTTCACTTCCTATCTCACGGAGAGAAACTTTATGGTAAGCATGGACACTTACTTTTCTGGGGTCCACAAAATTGAATGTGGTGTGCCTCAAGGTTCCATCCTTGGCCCCTTGCTTTTTAACATCTACATGCTTCCTCTGGGGAATGTCATCAGGAAGCACAACATCAGCTTTCATAGCTATGCTGATGATACCCAGTTGTACATAGCTATGTCTCCTGATGACACAAGACCAATAGAAGCACTTTTTAATTGTATTTTAGATGTAAAATCATGGATGGCAAATAATTTTCTGCAGCTCAAACAGGAGAAAACTGAAATTTTAGTTATTGGTCCTGAAGCCAAGAGAGAGAAACAGTTTCTGAAACTTAAAGAACTTTCATTCAATTTTTCTGAAACAGTCAGAAACCTGGGCGTTATTTTGACTCCAAGCTAACATTTATCCCACATATCAAGCAGGTGATTAAAACTGGTTTTTATCATCTTAGAAATTTGGCTAGGGTCCGCCCAATTCTCTCTCTTGCTAATATGGAGACGCTGATGCAGGCTTTTATAATTAGTAGAGTTGATTATTGTAACGCCCTTCTAGCAGGTCTTCCAAAAAATAGCATTAAGAACCTTCAGCTTCTCCAAAATTCTGCTGCAAGAGTTCTCACCAAGACCAGAAGGCGAGCTCACATCACCCCGATTTTAAAATCCCTGCATTGGCTCCCCATCTGCTTCAGGATTGAGTTTAAGATATTTTTATTGGTTTTTAAATGTCTGAACGGTCTTGCGCCTTCTTATTTATCTGATCTTTTAGTTAAATATGAACCCTCGCGGACCCTGAGATCCTCTGGCACTGGTCTACTAATCATTCCAAATGTGAAAACCAAAAATTATGGAGAGGCATCTTTTCAATACTATGGCCCCCGTCTATGGAACAGTCTGCCGGAGGACCTGAGGACCGCAGAGAACATAGAGGTTTTTTAAGAAAAGGCTCAAGACCTATCTTTTTAAATTAGCTTTTAGTTAGTTTTTATCATGTTAATTTATCTTGTTTTTATTATTTTTATCATGTTTTATGATTTTACGCTGGATTATTTATAGCTTATTTGAATATTTTTTATTCTCATGTTTATTGCTTGTTGCTTTTATCAAATGTTCCATTTTAATTTTAGATGTATATTTTATTTTTTTAAATCCAGTGCCTCCTCGGCTGGGTCCACTCCCTCTGGGTCAGCTACGGTTCTGCTGTTGCAGCTCTAGATGGGGACAGTTAAGGGGGGGGGGAGTTGTGAAAGGGGTTGGGTGGATTGCATGTGTGTGTTGGGGGTGGGGATGGGGGGGGGGG
>BSAI01000030.1:15975080-16036138 GCA_036245035.1 Adrianichthys oophorus | reverse complement strand
GGGGGGGGGGGGTCTACATTTTTATGGTTGTGCCTGTTTTTTAATCTGTTTTATTTTAATGTAAAGCACTTTGTGTTATGCTTCATAGGAAAAGTGCTGTAGAAATAAAGTTTGATTTGATTTGATATGATCCACTGCTCTTCTGCTACAACCTGCTTATCTGTCACCCTCCTGTTATATTTCACTATATCTAGAGGCTGTCTATAGTAAATAATGTAATATGATGTGCATTTATATCAAGTGAGTGAAGATATTATCAACAAAAACTATTAAAATTAGCAATTCAGAAACATTTCTTCAACCAGATGGTTCTATCAAAGATATCTAATGACCAAAAGCAAAGACTTAAATGAAGTGTCACTTCCTGGGCATTCCTAGCAGAGTGAGAGAAGATGTGTTATGCATGTGCTTTTTTATTAGTTAAAATATTGCTGCATTTTTCCTGCTGTTATTTGGTCAAAAACAAAATTATCTCCTTCAAGGTATTCTTTTTTGTCATGAAACGCCCTGTTTGTGTTTTTCCTAATGGCAATTGTAATTCTTCTTGGATGCCCTCCTGTTCCTTAGGCCTCCTGTGGCCGTCAGCTGTTCCTTATCTCTTATTAAGACTCCATATAAGGTGGTTTCTTTGTGAGCACTGTGTCTGAGTGTCCTCTTACCTTTGTCGTAAAGTGGGCTGTTGTGGACCTAAAATTTATGAACTCTGAGCTATTTTGAGGATCTTCATTGTGTCTGTCCTTTCTGCACCAAAGTTTTCTAGGTCAACCTGCTGTGACACTCTTATAATGCCAAGGCTCCTAAAATGACAAAGTCCCCAGTCAAGATGAGCAGAAGAACCCTGAAGCTCCACCTACCCATCTCTCTTCACCAAGCCATGATTGCTGGACAGAACCAATTACTGTATTTGAGAGCTGGACTAAGTGGCCCCTCACCCCTAGCGTTTCAAACAGGAAGTACCTGCTGGTTCCAAGAAGCCAAAATCTCATAGACATCCATAGAGAAACGGTCATAATTGTCAGAATAACCATTCTTGTTCTGCTACCTGTTTTAACATGTTCTAGTTAATCCTATTTTTTTTCTTTCATGATATTTTAATTATTGCGAGTTATGGCTTAACATAATATTCACCTGAGCACAGGCGTCGGCTCACCTTTGCACCTACAAAGAGTTTGCGTGACAGAATGTAATGCTTTGTTGGTTGGTATGCACAAGTGTGCGTGTGAACTGGATGTGGACAAGTTTGTGAACACTCTCGGAGCCGGCAGGTATGTTTGTAACAGCTGAGTGTGTGGACAGGCCCTGCCCATTTTAGACCAACACTCACTATTTTAATGGTTATAAGCTCCAGCATTTTGTCGCCTGTAGAGTTACAACTCTACCTTCCCTTCCCAGTAGTCATCCTCTAACATCTATAATCCACCGTCTCCCTCCACCCCCCAACTCTCTCTTTGTCCCCCTTTCTTTTTACGTCCGGTCCAATAAAAAAAAAAAAAAATTATATTAATAAAGTTTAGTTTAAATTACAAAAGGGGCTTATACCAACATACATTTTGTGTTCCCTATGATTTATAACCCCCGATTGTAAGAGTAAAATCTGTCTAATACAAGAGGCTCTCAGCTCATATCTGTTTGTTCAGCTGTTGGACAGGGCAAGTTTAAAAAAAAAAATATTGCGAGTTTTACAAGTTATAAATTAGTCTGTCAGATGCCTCAACAAAGGTAAATGTTGCCTGCTGGCCCCCACGTTAAACATTCACAACTGATTGATGGACTTCCCACAAGCTTACTCCTGATTGGTGAGTGGTTACCAAAGAAACATTGACTCGGACCAATCCTTGCTTACTGATGTCGTCCGCATCACAAAAAATCTGGACTGTTTTTCTTTTTCACTTTCTCCTGGGCTTTCCTGGACTAGCTGTCCTAGCATACCGTCTACACTATAACATAGTGCCTAACATGCATTAATCCTGGCTTAACATAAGAAAAGATGGGTTTTTTGTCTCCAAAATGGGACATGTTTATCATCCACAGCTGCTTTCATTTATCTTAATTGTCCTCAAGCTATTTAAGCGTCTTGTTTTCACTTGGTCATTGAGAAATCATTTGCTTGGCGCTGCCATGGTGCAGTGGTAGGGCAGTCAACCTCTGATCAGACTATTGAAGGTTCAATGTCTGCCTTTCTCGCCCATGCGTCAAAGTGTCCTTGGACAAGAACCCTACATTGTTTCTAGTGGAAGGTTGGCACCAATGTTTGTGAGCAGAGCTGCTATTAGTGTATGAATGGATGACTGTGACTGCAAATTTTAATCAAAGAAAAATGTGTTTTGGGTGTTTTTAAGATGTTCTTGTGGCATTTTCTCTGATCGTGGAGGGCACATATGAAGAAAATCAAGATAAAAATTTAATTTCTGAGTATTTCTTCATTAAAATTCTTAGGAAGAGCAGACGAAAAAAATCCAGTTGAAAAAGCTTGTAGCAGTAACGTAGGTGTTACTGTCGGCAGGGCCACAAGTTCCCTGCTCCACTCCATTCTGATGAATCCACTTGCAGACAAATTGATCCATGTACGTCTTTGTTTTCGTTGTCTGAGCTGGTGTCTGGCTTAAAACTATACGGCTGGATAACTCCAATATCACTTTACTTTGGGCCGGTAATGTTTTTAGGGGCTGTAAGCTAGCAGGAAAGAGTGTAAACAAACGCATGATGGGAACTGTGGGAAGGCTCATACTGCGCCAATGGTCCTGCCTACATCTCAGAGGTGAATTTTAATGAACTACTGCTACTCTGCAGAAACTCTGTCCTAGAAAACAACAGCTTTTTTTTCTTTTTTAATAAAAACATCATAATAATTAAAAGGCCACTGGGAACATATGTGAAACAGATCAAAAGATGATTGGAGTGGGGACATAAAGTGTGTGACAAATTTTGAAGTATCTAATTTTTGCAGTTTCGTAAGTCATTGGGTTGTGCACACTGTTTACCCAAGCAAAGATGATGTGTTTATAACCTTATACAAAGGAGTATTTGTGTGATTTGCATGAAACAGAAAGTCCATCAAGAGAATCAAAACGCCTCAGCACTTTTGCTGAGCTTCATATTTAACAACCCCCAAGAAAAAGCCTCAGTTAACGTCGATGCTACGTGAAAACCTGTGTCAGCAAAACTTCAGCTTGTTTCCAGCATGCGGCTTTTCGTGTTTGGAGGCCAAGAAGCAGGAAAACACAAGCATCTCTGTGCTTACCCACTCAGAGAAGTCTTTCACGTCGGCTCCGAGCAGCATAATGTCCCCTGTACTCACAAAGAAAACCAATGAACGGAAAACTGGTCTCTATGAGCAATTGCAAGGATGTACTTATGGCACAGATAAGTAAATGGGAAACTATTCTTATTCATCACAATCCCCAAGTTAAATCAGCCACCCATGTATCATCTATAACCCCCTCATCCCAGGTGGGGCTACAGGGGTCACTGCAACCTAAATCTTTTTTTTATACTGCTCAGTTTAAAAAAGATAAAATGTAAAGTTTCTGTTTAGTTAAATAGTTAGCTGAAAAACTCACATTCATTTTAAAGCAACATTAATTTCAGATTTCTGGGATCATCCAGGTTACACAAGTTCTTATGAACACCAAAAAAGTTTACATAATCAACCAAAAAAGTCTAGTTACCCTGAAGAACTAAATCCTGTGAATAGGAGTATCTATAGGTACATTCTCTGGATTGTCAATCTGTGGAAATAGATCTTACTTTTGATTTTCCAGAGACTCTTATTTCTAAAATAATAATATTAATAATAATAATAATGGGGTCTCACATGAAAATTGTATAAAACATAAAAATACAACTAAAAAGGAGTTTTTATACAGGAATCTTTCGCTGTTAAAGTCTGGTCATCGACACAAAAAGTAATTGCTTTTATAGTTCAGGTATTGCCTCTGTGTTATTATAAATACAATTAAATATAGAAATGTGTTTCCTTGAAATAAAACGCATGTGCCTCATGAAAAATTGCCCCTTTAAAGGAAGCAGAAATGTACCTATACTTATCTATTGCACATCATCACACAACAACTAATTGATATAAGCAACGTTAACTAAATCTGATGTTTCCATTTCATCAGTGGGAAGGTGCTGGAAAAGCACTGGCTCCTCACACAAGCCCGAAATTAGAGCAAATCAGCTGTTTTCTTTGAAGATGACAGAGTAGGTGCGTGTCGGTGCAACAGCACACAGTCAGCTTTTACAGCCCTGAATAGGGTTGGGTTGTAGCCGAGTGGGAGACACGCCTTTCCTCGACCTCAGGCCAACATTAGCATGTTTGATTTTTAACTGAATCCGCACAAACAGCAGACACAGTGTGCACTGTATGCATGCTGAAACAGGCACACAAACACATTCAAATATGCTCAAAGAAATACAATCTTGACTTTTTTTCTTTTTCCTGCACACCTTTTGTAAGCTAGAACTGCTTAAATTCGATTGTGGCATAACTGACTTCTTTTACAACTTGATATCTGCTCAGTCCAGCTCCAACTTACAGTTTTACTAATTATAATCCACTGATTTCAAATATTAAATATATAATTTCGGCCTAAAGGACCAGTTAAGTAATCTTTTAATGTATTTTGCTTCAGTGTCACATGTCAACCTTCAGGAAACACCAACTAAACTTTTTTGGACAAAAAAGTAAGAATACCTCCTTTAAGCATTATTACGTAGATTGTAAATGTCCTGTTTATGGATAAGTATTAAAATGAAAGCTGGTGAATTTATGTTTCACAAAAAAAAAACATATTAACGCTGAAGAGACACAAACGTGAATAGATGCAACTCATGATGATATTTTAGGACAGCAGGGCAGTGAAATCTTCTGATATAGACAGAAAACAGTCTAAAACTGCAGCTGCCTGTCTAGTTGCTCAGTCAATTTTTTATTACTTTTTTTTGTTGTAGTTTTTGTGCTCTTGATTGAACAACCAAGGGTGGTTGGACCAACTGGCAGAGGAGTTCCACATTGCACTCTCCCCCTCTGCGTCCCTCCCTCTTCTTCCAGCATCTAAATGGGAGGTAGACGCTGAATAGTGCCTCTTTCTGTTCCCCTGCACACAGTCAACCAGGACCCTTGGAGACGTTGGTCTTAGGAGCACATCAGCATTAGCGGTACGTCCACGGCTCACCAACGGGCACCTTGATAAAGATCCGGTAGAATCTGTGAGGAGGTATAGAGACATTTTTATACATCTTTATCCATTGCTTCAGGAACATGGTTTTTCAGGTCTTTATATGTCAAACAAAAGGGAACTTGTGGAAGTTTATCACTTAAAGAGTACAGTTTTTCTGAAGACTTTGGGCATTCCTCTATCGGTTGCTCAATAAGAGAAAACACTTGTTTTTTTTATTTTTTTTTATTTTTACAAAAGCTGTCAGATTTTGACTTGATGCCCTTTGACACATTATATTTTTTAAAGCTCTTTCTTTGCTGCGCCTTGAAGGCTTTGCGGATGGATTTATTTCTTAACCACCTCAAATAAAATTTGTTTAGTTTTAAAAATAATTTCAGACAGGAAAGATAAAAATAGTTTGAGATGAAGGGGAAACTAAAAATGGATGGATGGAAAAGATGAAGGTGTCCAATTATTCACTTGCAAATAAGAAAAAATAGCCTAAAGAAATCTAAAAAATAGAAGTGCACAAAAAAGTCAGTTTATCTGCACTACACTGTAACAGACTGAATGCAGGTCTACACTTTTTTAGGGCTTCCTGTGTTAAACACAGCAGCCCCCAATTATACAATAAAAATGAATTGATGTGCAGTGTTTCTATGATAAAATCTAAAGTCTTCTACAGGGAAACACACAGAGATAGATAGATGTGTGTGTGTGTGTTTAGTCATAGCACACAGTTTCCCATAAAGGAGATGGAAGCAAACTGGCGCTTGGTGGCATCCTGTTGCCAAGGTTACATCAGGGTGCACACGCACATGCTGTGAATCGTAATTCTGAAAAGTTGAAATGAACACTTTGTAGAGTTTAGCTGTGATTTCCATGTCAAAAGTTAATTAGTAAGATGCGCGCTCTTTTAGGACACATTTATATGCCAAACAGGTACATATGAAGTGGGATCTTTTTCTGCAAACCAGCGTTTAAATGCATCCGCAAGTTCTTGTTTCAACAACCCGTGTGTTTCACACACGGGCTTTACGGTATGTGTCATTAGGCGTGTATGTGCACACAGGAGTATCAGACGTGCGTTCCCTCATATCCCCTCTGTGATCTATGAGACTGAGTCTGTTTCTTGTGTGCACACATATCAATGTCAGCTCTGTTCTGCTGTTGAGGGACTCAGTTAGCAGTGAGTGGGTGGAAGCGAAGGTGGTGGTGGGGTGCGTGTGTATGTTGGGGGAAGGGGTGTCGTTGGATGCCCGCCTTGTGTTTACCTTGGCAGGGTCACACCTCCCAGGGCCCTGCCCCTGTTCACTGATGGAACAGACCGAGGCCTTATTGCCCTCCACCTCAGCTGGGAGCAGAACATACCACAGCAGCAGACCTGGGGAGAAAACAGCCACCCCATTGGCTCAATGGGTTCTCTGTGGAGAGGTGGCTGATTGGCTCGCTCTGACCTGGAGAGATTTGGTCATAAATCTAAGTGCACGTCATTAAATCAGCACAGTTCAAATGATGCATTTAAAAAGAGCAGAGAACTTTTTAGGGGACTAAACAGCATGACCTACACAGCCAGGTATTTGATTGGTTTAGCAAAATACCACTTGTATTGTGTTAATGCATCAAGATAAAGCTGGAAGTCAGACAGTAAATCAAAGTTTTAGACGTGAACTGAATGTGAGAGAATTATGCCAAACTCTGCAAAAGTGATTGTTACTGGATGGATTTTTTTCATCTGTTTTTTTCACTGTCTGATATTTTGTGCTTCCTGTCAAACGGGGCCAACATTCATTCTCAAGATAGATCGTAGACAGCAGAGCAAATATTAGTCTTGCTGTACTGGAAGTGCTAGATCCTCAAAGAACACCAGCAGCCCTCGCAGGTGCATTCATCCGTGCCATATTTTACCTCAGAGATTTGAACAAGTTAATTTGGCTGCACACAGTTGTCATGTATCTAAGAACAAGTTGTTTCTTTAAGTACAAACTACAATAAGAGCTTTAACCTTTTGTCATTTTCTGTCACGTCACCAAAAGTCTTTGTCTGAATCAGAAAAGGTGGTTTACAGAAGCTTAAAATTGAGTGAGTGTTCTGTGTAATCTGAGGCAGTTCTCCAGTCTATCCTGCAGAACAAAGCAGGTTCAGTTGGGACTTGAATCAGTTTTGTGTGTTGCATGTACAAACAACAAAAAAGTATAACGCTGTAGCTGTTAGAGATGTGCTGAGGGAAAAAAACAAAGAGAAATGTATGAGATGAGAATAATGTGATCAGAATTAAAAAGGACAAAGTCAGAAAGCTAATGAGATCAGAATCACCAATAATGTATCGCAGTTTAAACTGTGTATGGACATATGTGTTTGATTTTGTTAAGAATAAAGGTTTTTCATGGCAAAAAAGGCTTTTTTTCAATAACCATACATCTACTTATGGCAGCAGAGATTATTGGTTTCACGTTAAAGAGGAAATGGGAAAAATATTCAAGAAAAAAGTATCTTCAAAAAGATTTTTTTACTCGACATGCTACCTAATGAAATTTTCAAAAAGGAAGAAAGACATGGAATACATATACAGTGAGTTGCAAGAAAAATAATTACATTGAATTAGAACAATATTAAATCACAGATGACAAATGAATGGAAAAGTAAACTCAAACAAATGTATGTCATAGAAAAAAAAATGACTGCTTCTCCTCATATGAAAATAGAGGTTTTTGATCGACGGTGGAGTAGAGTGAAGGATTACCTGCATACTTAAATTACAGGTTGCTTGGTTGGTATTTTGATATTCACACATATACAGTGAGGATTGAAAGTTTGGGCACCCCAAGCAAAATGTTATATTATTGTGCATAAAGAACCCAAGGAAAGACTGAAAAATCTCCCAAAGGCATCAGTTTACAGATGAGACATTCTTTTATTACATTATTTATTTTTTCCATAATTTACCCTTTCAAAATAACAGAAAACAAAATAATAGCATGCACAAAAGTTTGGGCACCCTGTAGAATTTATAGAATGCACCGCCCCCTTTAGAAAAGCTGGGACCTGACAGTGTCATGGATTATTCACAATCATCGTTTGTAAAGATCAGTTGATTTCAATCTGAAAGATTTTATATAATCTGAGTCATCTGACCCTGCCCCAACTATCAGCATCATGGGTTCTTCCAAGCAGTTGTCCAGAACAATGAAACTGAAAACAGTTGATGCTCACAAAGCAGAAGAAGGCTAGAAGAAGACGGCAAAGCTTTTTCAGATGCCAATATCCTCTGTTTTTAGAATGTCATTAAGAAATGACAGTCAACAGGAACAGTGGAAGTTAAAGCAAGATCTGGAAGACAGAGCAGCTCACAGGATTGTGAGGAAATCAAGTCAAAATCCATGTTTGACTGCAGGATCCCTCCAGAAAGACCTGCAGACTCTGCAGATGTGCTACCCTGTTCTACTGTCAGGAGATACTTGTACAAATATGGTCTTTATGGAAGAGACATCAGAAGAAAACATCTTCATAGTCCTCACCACAAGATTCAATGTTTGAAGTTCACAAATGAACATTTGATTTTGATTTGAAAATGGTTTATTTCAAGCAGACAAGAAAAATATATAAGACATGTGTAACACAATCAACAACAACAAAGATTTGCATCAGTAATCATGTCAAACATAGGATAACTGGACATCAGAAGATTGACTGCTTGAAAGGGAGTGGGAGGAAGCGAATTTATATAATCCCTCCCTGACTCAGCCACACCATTTACTTTACATTAGATATCAACCGGTTCGTAACTAATAATCAGGTATTTATTCTGTACTGACAGTAATACAGGTCATTAAACATCCTTGAGTAACAAATTTGATGCATTTTGGTATCAAGTTCTGTGAACCGATGAGGTAAAAATGGAACTGTTTGGCAGCAATGAAAAGAACCTCTGTCCAGTTGTTAAGCATGGGGGTGGATCAATCATGCGTTGGGCTTGTGTTACAGCCAGCGGCACAGAAAGCATTTCATGAGTAGAAGGAAGAATGAAATCCACAAAATTTCACCAAATTTTGGACACTAACTTGATGCTGTCTTTGAAAAAGTTGAAATTGAAGAGAGTATGGCTTCTCCAAATGGATAATGATCCTAAACACAACTCAAACTCCACACTGTCTTACATTAAGAGACATAAACTGAAGGTTTTGTGGTGGCCTTCCTAATCACCTGACCTCAACGTCATTGAAAATCTATGGGTAGACCTGAAAAGAGCAGTGTGTAACAGACATCCCAGAAATCTCAAAGAACTGGAAGACTTTTGTAAAGATGAATGGATCAAGATACCTCAAAGAAGAATTGAGAGACTCTTGGCTGGATACAAAAAGCGTTTACAAGCTGTGATACTTGCCAAGGGGAGCAGTACAAGGTACCAACTCTGCCGGGTGCCCAAACTTTAGCACACACCGTTATTTTTTTGTTATTTTGAAAGAGTAAATTACGGAAATAAAGTCAATTTTTTTGACATATTAAAAGAATGTCTCATTGGTAAACTGATGCCTTTAGAAGATTTTTCAACCTTTCCTTGGGTTCTTTATGCACAATAATAATAACATTTTACCTTGGGTGGCCAAACTTTCGATCCCCATTGTACATAGAGGCTGCTATTTAAATGTTTATGGTAGCCAGATCAACAGCTAAACAGAGTAAACACAGTAAACGTGAAAATTCTAGTTACAGTCTACCTCTTTTCTCTTTTTTTATGCTGTTATCAATCAAGGAAGAAAATTACTGAATTGACAATATATATTTATTCAGTGATGTGAATGTTTTATTTCTGTTTTGGATTTTTGGTTTGTATCAGTGGACAATTTTGAAAATCAAAAGTAAAAAAATAAAGTATTATGGCAGCATGTTGGTTAAATGTCCACCAGAATACAACACGTTCTGTGAAATTAGATTTATGATTATGGAATATGGAACAACTTTGTTTTTTTTCTTCTTTTTTGTTTATATTGGACATACCTGCACAGAATTTAATTATTAAATGCCAACAGATATTAAAAGAAACAGTATATCAAAAGATTTATTTTGAAATCCACCACTTTGAGAAGTCAACGTGACCTCATTGTGTAGCTCACTCCCAAAAATGTTAAAAGCTATGAGCAGTTGGTTTTGTTAGTCATACAGCTGCTTTCTCAACAGATTCTGTGACTTGTATCACCATATCTATGGTGTGACAGCAACTATGAGTCATTGGCTCCTAGCAAAGTACCAGCTAGTTGCACTGCACCTAGAACTTTCAAAATTCAGTACATACTGTTACTAAGGTAGAGTAAAATCCTTATTTAGGGGTTATGACCTTGCAGTGTTCAGATACTCTCCATGTCTTAGTGCACAATCAGGACTGACTGACCTCACAGTTGACCATCAAGCAGCAACTTCATGTTTCCAACTGCTGCTGGAGCATCTCCCTGAAACACATCACCATTACAGCTGGTAAATCTGGCTCACACCAACCAAAATGAAGCCATGTTTCATTTAGTAAAAACAAAAACAAAAGACGTCCTGCTTCAAAGAGAAATTAAATAAACTGCTATAATAAACAGAAACAGCTGGGATTAGAAGTTAGAAGAAGTCCAGTTTCATTTTTCATTTCTTTGGAACAAATGGAAACAAAGTTTGTAATAAATCAACCACACTTTTTCTTTTCAGCCCAAACTAATTTTAGAGTTAAATATTTCCTGTGTGCAGAGAAACAAAGGAGCTTTCATTGCTTAGCGGACGGTTAAATGGTTTCTAGAAACACTTCACATATTTTTTTACAACAAGTGTGATTCAAAACCAAATGCTCTTTGTGTTCCAGATAATACAGAGTATAAGTACATACTGGAGAAAAACATACAAAAAAAATCATTACTAATCATGCTGCTGTTTATTGTGCTTTTAATATTTTTTCTTTCATGGAATACATTTGTCAAAACTGGAATGAAATGTAAAGGAAAACAAGTGTTTAGAAACTTTGAATGAATCAGTTTTACAATAAAACTGAGGGTAATTCCAGTTTTTTGTATTTGCCAGGTTGCCATGACTTCCCTGTTTCTGCTGTTTGTGTCCCTGCCCTTCACCGTGGCAATGTCAACTGTGAGCTATGACGGTAAGGCTGCCTCTGTGGCAACTGTAAATGTGGGGAACACTGATGAAAACATGCACACCCATTGAGTTTACAAGAAAGTATGGACGAACAAGTGTGTCCTTGTGTCTGAGTTATTGATGTGACACTTGACCTGGAGACGGAATAAAAATACAAAACATGGCTGGAAATTTTTCTGAACTTAAACTTTTTATCTTCCAGCTTCTTTGAACATCATCTTGCTGTGAACCTGGAGTTCATTTGTTTCATTTTGTATTTGTTTAAAACTTGATCTACTGATCATCAGATCATTTGACACATTATTCTGATTCAATTGAATGCATGTAAGTGATCAAAAAAGCTTCAACTCACTTATTTTTGGAGTTAGTTCCTGTAGCAACACGTTACTTTTTGAAGTTTCATAAAGAACCACTCCAAAGAAAATTGTGTTTTTTTGGTATTTTTAACATGTTCTTGTGGCATTTTTTCTAATAATGGAGGACATATTATGAAAATTGGGTTCAAATTTGTATTTCTGAGTATTTCTTTATTAAAATTTTTGTCAATCAGGAACAGACGAAACAAATACAAAAAAAGTAAAAAAAAGATTGTACTTAAAAATCAAGGTTATTAAAATCAACAGGTCACTTTAGGACTTTTTTGTCTTTTTAGAAGTTAAAGGGAAAATCTAAAACATTCATTTTTTGTAAATGTAGTATTTTACATAACTTCAGCTTCAGTGCAAAATTTAATTAGAAAGTGTGTAATATAAGCCCATTTACAAACATAAAATCTGTCCAGCCCAAGGATTTCAGCTTCTGTTGGTAAGAAATAGTAAATAAGGTGTTACATTTTTTTCTTATTTACTATTTTCTGTTTTTAAACATTTCTGATACAAAAGCTTTGATTTTTTTTTTTTTACATGAACTCAGGCAGCCTTTATAGTGCTTCATGTAACATTCTAATGGATTCATGGAAAATATATATTTTTTCCATTTTGCAGAGATGGATGGTAAATTACACGTGAGCATCCCTGTGGAGACGCCTCTTCGGCCTCTGCTAGGTAGCAAAGTTATCGTGCCATGCTACTTTCAAGACAACACCATCAACAACCCGGGAGCCCCCACCATCAGCCCACTCTCCCACCACATCAAATGGACTTTTGTCACTAAGGAACCCAGGCAAATGATCACCATCCTTCAAGCATCAGAAGGGAAAGTTAATGTGAAGCCAGAGTATGAGGACAGAGTGACAATGGTCAACTACCCCATGGTCCCTACGGATGCCTCCATAATGCTGACAGAACTTAGATCCAAAGACTCTGGAACATACCACTGTGAGGTGATGCAAGGGGTGGAGGACAGCTACAGCTCTGTGGACATCCAGGTTCAGGGTATGCTAACAATATTCATAGTCTTTCAAGTATCAAGCATTTGATCATTGTCAAACTTACTCAAACTGCAGACATAAAGTTAACATAATCATTTCTAACCATCATTCATTTTGTATACCTTACAGGTATTGTGTTCCACTACCGTGCCATTACCACCCGCTACACTTTGACCTTTGAGAAAGCCAAAGAAGCTTGTATTCAAAACAGTGCCGTCATCGCTTCACCTGCACAGCTTCAGGCTGCTTATGATGACGGATACGAGCAGTGTGATGCCGGATGGCTGTCCGATCAAACTGTCAGGTCTGATAGCATTCTCTTATATCCTCACTGAAAAGAGCTAAGATGAGTGTAAAGAGGCAGAAAGGAAGAATCAAACAATTACAGCTTTCAAAGAAGTAAAAATGGTCAATGGAAAATAGCGTATACTTATATAGAGCTATTCTACCTTCATTGAAGGCCCAAAGTGCTTTACAATCATGGTCCCATTCACGCATTCACACACACATTCACACACTGAATGTGTAGTGTAAAGTAAAGTGAATTTGATAGACACATTAAAAGCCATTGATATTCTAAATGCAATTCAGGTCAGAAAATAATGCTATTTGCTCATGATCTCTTCTGTATCCTGTCATTTCCAGATATCCCATCCAAAAGTCTCGCTGGCGTTGCTTTGGAGATAAGGAAACCTTTCCTGGTGTGAGAACCTATGGTGTGAGAAATGTAAATGAGACCTACGATGTGTACTGTTTTGCTGAGAAATTAACAGGTACTGTACTTTTTCTCTCCTGAGAATCAACATTTCAACCTAGTTTTGTGTGGAAACAGATGCTTGGTTTGGTGTTATGTTTCATTCTCGTCTTTAACCTCTTTCCTCTCAGGTAAAGTCTTTTACTCAACTTCAGTCGAAAAGTTTTCCTTCTATCAAGCACAAGATCAGTGTGCCAAACTCGGTGCCAGGCTAGCCACAACTGGAGAGCTTTACCTTGCCTGGAAGAATGGCATGGATGTCTGTAGTGCTGGTTGGCTGGGAGACAGGAGCGTCCGATATCCAATAAATGTTGCTAGGCCTCAGTGTGGAGGGGGACTGTTGGGAGTAAGAACTGTCTACCTATTTCCCAACCAGACTGGATACCCTTATCCAGACTATCGTTATGATGCAATTTGCTACAGTGAGTTTTTGTTTTTTAGAAGTTTTACATTTTTAACAGGTGCTCTCAAAACTCACCCAAGTATCTTTCTTCTCAGCTGAAGATTTACAGCTGGCCACGCCTCCCCCTGGAACATTTGGACTAACCACTGACCCAAATCTAACTTCTTTATCTGGGACTCATGAAATGAAGAAAGGAGATGTGGTCATAATGCCCATTCCACCCAGTCCAACAGATAAAAAAAGTGAGTATGGGATTTGAACAAATTGGACTAACCACAGGTGAGATTGTTACAGGCCAGGTCAGCCATAGAAGCTTTTGAGCTTTTCCAAACTCTTCATATCTCTGATAGAAATAGTGGTTTGTCAAAAAAAAAAAAAAACAGCCTACAAACGCACATGAAGATTAAAAAGAAACTTTCAGGGGCTGACATACTTAGATAGTAGTTCAGTCTGCATTTGAGGGTATGTTTGGAGTTAATGTTGTAGTGTGTGTTCCTCTGAACGACTTTATAGAATCTTCACTTAATATGTTTTACCATGAGAATGCTTCATGAAAGCATGTTTTCGTGTTTTTGTAAAATCATATGTTTTTTTTTAGAAACTAGAAAAGAAACTAGAACACGTGACACTTGTGCAAGCTGCACCATATTTAAAAGCTAAGGCAAACTACTGAGTGATAAAGAAGAACCTCTATGTGAAAACCACGATTGAGTGTACGGCTGTATAGTTTTCCTTCTCATTCTCTTGCGCCAGGTGTGGTGTTTCACTACCGACCCATCAACGGCCGGTACACTCTGACCTTTTTGGAGGCTCAGCAAGCTTGCAGGAGTATTGGAGCGGTCATCGCCAGCCCCCAGCAACTACAGGAGGCTTATGAGAATGGATTACACCAATGTGATGCCGGTTGGGTGCAAGACCAAACTGTTCGGTGGGCACCAGTTCACTGACTTACCCTGTTTTTTTTTTAATTTATTAGTTTATTGCTGAATTCTGTTTATCAAATGAATCAAAATTAAGTCCTTACAGCCTAGAATTATAAAACCCACCAAATGTTTATGTTTAGGTATCCAGTTGTGATGCCAAGAAAAAATTGTTATGGAAACCTGTACACACGCCCAGGAGTTAGATCTTACGGTTGGAGATCGGCCACTGAACGCTACGATGTTTACTGTTATGTGGGGGGTTTAAATGGTAAGCACTACAAAATTCTGAATGGATAGCTGCATAAAAAGCTAAATAAATGTATTATGTCAAAGCTCTCTATTTGTTCATATTTCCACCGTTGTCTTCCAGGCGAGGTGTTCTATGCCAGTGACTATGACAGCTTCTCCTATGAGGAGGCTGTGCAGCACTGCCAGAGTCTGAACTCCACCTTGGCCACCCCTGGTCAGCTCTACGCTGCCTGGAAACAAGGACTTGACAAGTGCAAACCAGGCTGGCTGATGGACGGCAGCGTCCGCTTCCCCATCGCCATTGCCAAGTCTCAATGTGGAGGCGGGGTGGTTGGGGTCCACAACATCTATGCTTACCCCAATCAAACGGGCTTCCCAGATGAGCATTCACGCTACGATGCTTATTGTTTCAGAGGTGGGCTGGGTGTGGTACAATGAAAAGAAAATCCTAAATTTGCATCAGATTTTAAAAAATAATGATAAACTTAGACCCACTTGCTGAGATGAATGGACAGGCCGTAGTCATATTTAATATCTTATCCTCTTGTTCAAACACATTTCAGACATTTTTCTCCATGGTTGTCTGAATGGTGAACTGATATTCTTAGTACATTCAGTCTTCATCAACAATGATTTTGCTGATACTGCATATTACAAGCCCAAGTGACTCAATAAAATACAAAGTCTTCTTCACTTTTGGTTCAGAGTGTCCTGCACCCTGGACTGCCTGTGTACATTACCTGCAGTCATACTTCCTCATTTTACTCCTTAATCTGAAATATATATTTTATAATCTGACCTCCCAAATAGTCCTTTATGTCTAGCAATAAGTGTAACATGGCACTTTTGAGCTCACCTATAATATTTACGACTTATAAAGGCATTAGATGAAGGCATTAGGCACAGACAGCAAATCCACATTAATCCATGGTAGCAAAGAAGTTTACCTGGGCCTAACTTCCTTACAGCAAAGGGCAGTGAAAGCAAAATACTAAGCAAAACATGTAGATATGATACAATTTATTTTTTGTGTTTCTCTTGAGCGTTTTGTGTGAAAGCAAAAAAAACTGTACAAAGTTGTGAAAGTATTCGGCAAACCTGCTGATTTAAACTTACTCTACATAAAACTGCCCTCACCCCTGAAAAAAACCCAGGTCATCAAAATCAATCACCTCAAAAATAAAAAAACAAAGTTCAAAAGTTATTTCTTCTGTTGTTGTCTTTTTAATGAAGTGAGTCTAAACTACCATTTGAGTCAAAACAAAAACATTTTTTAACATATTCTGTTTGTGTCTTCCAGATACAATTCCTGTTGTTCCTCCAGATGAAACCAGCATGAATGTCACATTATTCGATGTTGTTATCAACAAGACAGTTATCTACAACAAGTTTGCTTTTACTGGTAAGATGGACGCAGTAAACCATTGAAGAGCAAAAATTACTGCTACCAATTTCCAGAGGTTCTGTGGAGTTATTTAAGTGCTCTTTTTTAAGACTTTGTGGTGATAAAACGTACCAGAGGTTTTATTTGAATAAAAATAAACCTACATAATATATTAAAAGAATATTAAAACAATGTTTGATATTTTTACTTTGACTTCTTGCCATTTGTCACATTGATAATTATTGTCTTTTAATCTCTGTTTAACATTTCAGAAACTCCTACATCTGAGCCATCAGCCACCAATGATACCTTTGTGGAGTCTGGCTCCACCAGCACCAGTGGGGATGAATCAGGGACAGGATACAACATTAGTTTCAGCAGTCACTGTGGTTCTGGAGACCAGTCAACCTCTGGAAGTCCACAAGAAGTGGAAGGAAGAAGTACTGTCAGCTTCACGTCCGGAGTTTCGGGTAGTGGCTCTGCTTCTGGATCTGGGACTGACAGCTATTCCGGTTCATCAGGATCAAGATTCACCAGTGGAACTAGATTTGGAAGTGGAAGTGGAACTGGAAGTGGAACTGGAAGTGGAACTGGAAGTGGAACTGGAAGTGGAAGCGGAAGTGGAAGCGGAAGTGGAAGTGGAAGTGGATCTGGAACTGGATTTGGAACTGGATTTGGAAGCGGAGCTGGAAGTGGATCTGGAAGTGGATTTGGAACTGGATTTGGAACTGGATTTGGAACTGGATTTGGAAGTGGAAGCGGAAGTGGAAGCGGAAGCGGGGACTTTAGTGGAAGCAGTGGAGATTCACAAATCTCCTTTGTGGATGAAGAAATTGTGGAGGTAACAAAAACCCCTAAGCCCACTGAGAAAGAACTAGGCACGGGAGGAATTGATTTCAGCGGTACCAGTGGGTCTGGGTCAGGAGAATCATCATCTTCTGTATCAGGAGATATGTCTGTGTCAGGCTCTGGAGAAGGGATTTTCTTTATTGACCACAGTGGCATTGATCTGACATCTCATCTGACTAAAGAGCAGGAAGCATCTGGGCACAATACATCAGGATCGGGGTTCTTTAGTGGCTCCCCTAGAAGTTTCCCATCTGGTACATCAAGCAGTGGCTCTGCATCTGGAGAGTCTCTAGAACATTATGGTGACATCATCTACCTAACAGATGATGTATTGAAAGTGGCTGCATCACCAAGTGCGCACCAGCATACTTCAGGTAGGGTGGAGGTGAGCGGCGAAGGGAGTGGGTCAGCCATTAACCATGAGGTTAGAGGAACTTTGGATACATCAGGAAGTGGAGTCCCTCCTGAAAAGCCTGTTGATGCGTTAACATACACAGAGTTCAGCTCCACCATTGACCCATCTGGACTCAATGTGCTCAGAGAGGGGGATCACACAGAACTTGCACCGTATGCAGTGACTCCAGAAGCATCGTACACAAATCCAACCACAAAACCATCCGTGTTACTGGCAACTCCTGCTGTCATGAAGCAGCCAGACTTAATTACTGGTGAGTTCTCTGGCTTTTCATTGCTGCTCTTGTAGTACTGTACCTCACCAATGTAGGAAATGTATTTCATTAAGAGAGTTTTTTAATCTGTGTCTGTGTGCAGGTGTCCAGGACTGTCCTGAAGAATGGGTGGAGTTTGTGGGCAACTGTTACCTCCGTGTGGAAGATCGAAAAACTTGGTCAGATGCAGAGAAACACTGTCAGGATCACAACAGCCATCTGGTCAGCATCGGCTCACAGGAAGAGCAGCACTTTATCAACGGTAGGCCACCTTTTGATCCGATGTAGCTTCACAGATTTTTGTTCTGAGAAGTTGACCAAGTTCTTAAAAGTCTTTGACTCTTTAAGACACTGATGAAAAAAGTGTTTGTGGTATTTTTAAAATGTTTTGTGTTTTTAACATGTAGCATTTTTCTTATGATGGAGGACATTTATACAGAAAATTAAGCTCAAAATAGCATTTTTGAATATTTCTTTATTCGAATTGTTGTGAATCAGAAGCAAACCAAAAAAAGGTTGCTTGAGAAAGCTTAAAGTTGTGGTGTAGAAGCTACAATCAGTGGGTCACAAGGTTCCTGCTCCGCTCCATTCTGATACATCCACTTGCAGCCAAATGGATCCATGTACGTCTATGTTTTCCTCGTCTGAGCTGCAATCTCGATCAAAACTGTATGGCTGGATAGCTCTGATATTGCCCATCATTTTTGCTTCATGTTTGCCATTTTTGTTTCTGTAATTTTATGTTGGGGTTGTGAGCGGCTATAAGCCAGCAGAAGAGAGTGTAAGCAGATAGATGACGGGAAATGGGGGCGGGGTTGCTTCACACAAGCAGTGCTGTCCATAACTCAGAGGTGAACTTCTGATGAACTCCTGCTGCTCTGGAGAAACTATGTGCTAGAAAACGACACAGGTTTTAGATTTTGGCAAAAACATAATCATCATTAAAAGACCACTGGAAAACTTTGAAAATGGATCAAAAGATGATTTTAAATAAAATTGAAGCATGTATATTTTCAGTGTCATTCATGAGTAAAAGACAAACTCTTTTTTTTCAGCCAACAGCAAAGACTACCATTGGATTGGACTAAATGACAAAGATGTGCAGAATGATTTCCGCTGGACAGATGGCAGTCCTCAGGTGAGCTCCAACCTAGATTCTAGACTGTTAATGTTATCTAGGTGTACTTTACTTTAGACTGATTACAACTTCTTTCAATTCTTTCATCAGACTTTTGAGAACTGGAGGCCGAACCAGCCAGACAACTATTTTGGTTCTGGGGAGGACTGCGTCGTGGCGATTGGACATGACAATGGGCAGTGGAATGATGTCCCATGCAATTACCACCTTCCTTTTACCTGCAAGGCTGAACGTGTCAAGCATACAGGTCTGGATTATGTTTTATGTTCAAAACTACCTCTGGGAGTTCATACATTTGAAATTTAAAACTTTTGAAACATAGTAGGACATTTCCACAAACTTTTACACCCAACAGCTCAATTAACTGGTTTTTCAACAGGGTAATCTCATCACACCTTTACCCATTTGGATATATTTCACTGTTATTCCAGGTTATTGTTTTTTTTTTTATAAGTTCTAATATTTTACACCATATGATTAATTTTTTTTTTTACAAAGAAAGGTTTTTCATTTGTGGTCCTTGTGGGAAAAGCTATCAGTGGACATCTACAGATATATGGACTCTTGAGATGGCACAAGGGAAAGTTGCCGTGTAAACCTTAAGATCCAATTTTGTTTATTAATGCTGGGGTTGACCAAACAGTTTTGAGGTGTCTGAAAGTATGTGCATGAGCAAAATACATGTACACAACAGAAAAAATTGCTTACCATTTTTATTATTTCTTTGGCAGCAGATAAAGGAATTGTATGATTTATGTTTTTCCCCACTCATCAGATATGTGTGGAGCTCCTCCAGCAGTGGAACATGCAAGTCTGATTGGAGCCAACAAAGAAAGTTACCCGGTTAACTCTACAGTCCGCTACCAGTGTGACGTGGGTTACGTGCAGCGCCACCTGCCCTTCATCCGCTGCATGCTGAGTGGGCAGTGGGAAGAGCCACAAGTGAAGTGCACAGATGGTGAGCTGACAGTTTTGGCTTATCCCACCCCCCAAATTCTACGATTCTTTACACTCATTGGTGAAAACCTTCTGACATCAGGTCATTTTTTATGTTTAAACGCAATTAACTTTTAATTTAATTCACACTGACCTCGGCAACACATTCAAGCAACTACAGTACTTCCAGTGAAAACTCATGTTTCAGACTTCCGTGTTCAAAACTCTCGCATTCACGCATGGCTACGCGCATTTTTCAGTGTTTAGGCTCTATGTACCAAACTCCCAGCTACTGAATACGCATTGTAAGGTAACTCAAGTTGAACTTTGACCAATCAGGGACTTGGGTTTGGTAGTGGCGCATGGACAATTCACGAAAGTGTCAACTGTTTGAAAAGTGATCTTTGAGGAGAAAATAATAATTGCGGTTGGCGCCCAATCAGAATTCTATGACATCACATCTTTAGTGTATTGGAATTGAACTGTGAAAGAAAAGTTTGGAGCAAAATTTGCAAGATTTGCACCACTTTGACATTTTGCAACAAGCCTCTTCCAACTGTAGGTGGCGGACATGAGCCAGTATCTTGTAAGGACAGTTCAGTGAGAACACCGTGGGATAACCGCATGTTCAAGAACGCACCAACCGTGCTCGGTGTGAATATAGCATAACAGAGTCCCATTATTCTGGCTTCAATAATGTGCGACAAACCAGAAGAAAAAGATTCTGTTTTATAAACCAGAGACATTGCTGGAGGCTGAAATCTCAAAATAAATTGAAAATTAAAAAAGGAGTATGTTATATGAGACGGGAACACGTCATATTTAAAAA
Organism: Adrianichthys oophorus; assembly: GCA_036245035.1. Lineage (NCBI taxonomy): Eukaryota > Metazoa > Chordata > Actinopteri > Beloniformes > Adrianichthyidae > Adrianichthys > Adrianichthys oophorus. Next base: position 16,015,348 of record BSAI01000030.1, on the reverse strand, counting down.
ACTACTAAAGAAACAAATATCCTAATAATTTCTACTTAACATGCGGCATGTTCTCAGATTGTAACCAGTGTGCATATCTTCTTTGTTTAGGTGTCAGCGGTAGATTACATAAAAGGTCCCTGAAGAGAAGAAGTAAAGGCGTTAGCAGCCAATAGGAACCGAGGAAGCTGCTCTGAGCAGGACTGAAAGCTCAAAAAGCAGAGAGCCACAAACGAGTCTTCTTGCAAAGAAGAATGGACACCAATGCAAATGTCCCATCAAATGAAACAATGCCTTCCTAAATGACACTGCTTTGTGAGATGTTGAATTAAAAAAGAGAGCATTGTGCTAAAATCTGACCCCTCGCTTCCTGCTTTTGGCCCCTCAACTAAGGTAAATGACAGTTCTTTTAAATATATTCAGCAGCGTGTTCATTCTATGGACGGGCATTCAGAAGTTTATACTTTAACAACAAAGACTGGTTGTGATTTAATTTATTTTAGTTTAACCTCATTACAGTGCTATAATACAGACATATAAAACATTCAGGATATTCTAACTGGTCAAATTGAGAGAAATCACATCTTCATATTGTGAATTAGACAACAATTTTACACATCTACACTTCACAACAATTGTTTCGTCTTGTAAGAGTAAGAGATAATCTCAAAATTCATTTGCAGTTTTGTTTTCTTTAAAGAAAATAAAGCTGTTTGTCACTATTGAAACAAATGGCATATATCTTTAGTTTTTTAGATGTGTGTGATTTTTAAAGGAAATTTTGAGGCTTGCAAAATATTGCCCCGCCTCCGTCCTAAAAACACAACACACCTTATAAACAAAGTGTTCATTGTTTTCACAATCTCACATTTAACATTCTATTATTAAAGCTTCAAGGATCGAATATCTACTTTATAGAAATCCATGTTAAAGGTACATCTGCAGTTCAGCAAACATAAATTTATAGTTATCAGCACTCGTGCACTTTTAAGTAATTTTTGTCATTTTGGCTAGAATCTTAAATCAAGTGCACCTTAAGCAGGAAAAAAATGTAACAACAAAAAAGTCTTTTTTTCTGTAGCAACAGACACCTAACAAACTGGCAGGGATTTATGCTGATGAACATCGCCGTCTGATGGAGCAGAAGCTGCACATCCACTTAGGGACCGCTCCTAAAATCAATGCAGTTTTGTGAACTGTGTCAGCACTGAAGTTACAATCGGTGTTTGCTCTCTACTGTGCTTCTTCCTTGTAAATATTCTTACAAAAATTCTCTGAACAGCAGGATCTGTGGGAAACCTACTTAGAGCAAACCCTTGAAAGTGTTTGATTTACTCGTCCTCCACATGTGTGTTGATTACTTTGGAGCCGAGTGTACAAAAGCAAAAACAGAGCATTTTAAGACCTCTTGACCACATCCTTGGACACTTTGGTGGAGAAGTTTCTAAGAACTGAGAAGGAAAATCCATGAAAATCAAACATGTGGATGAGCTGAACAGAGGAATGTAAAACAGAATGCTGACAGTGTCCTTTGAAATTCAAGATTTGCTTACACTCTGAGAGCAAAAGGATACATCAATTTATGTATGATTTTTTCAAACAGTGGTTTTTGTGATGCCGAGCAGAACATTTGAATTGTTTGAAGCTAGTCAAATTGGTTTCATCTAGTGCAGAATGTAGTAAACCTTCTTCAGAACAAATGAGGAAAACTGGTGGCTTTGTGTTAGTGATAGTGTTTCGTCGACTAATAAAAAAAAAAGATGTGTGTCATTAACAAATCACCATATGAAAAGACATTACTTTTATTGTGAATTCAGATCATTAATCCTGATGTGAAAAATCAATTTTACTGAGCTGTACTAAATAAAATTGGGAACCATTTGTGTCTGTGAACTCTTTGTCCACACTGCTACTCCTTTTCTGTTGCAATACTGTTTGTGAAAATGACATGCTGGAATTTGCTCCCTTTTCTTGGAAAGAACTCCGCTGAGCCAAAGAGAGCAACCCTGGAATGGAGGTTGATTTTTTTTTTTTTTTTTAACTTTCCTGTCCAAACGAAACGTTCAGTAAATAGCTCCTTCATCAGCTTCTACAGTAGCTACCTTCATCTCGGCAAACAGGCCTGCTCTTTGACTGTGTGCTTTTCCACAGAGGGTACAGCCATGTGGATATGAGGTCACATGTTCTGCACGTTTATGGATCCACATGCTATATTTGTAGTAACAGGCCACATGTGTGCCACAATCTCAGTAGACCACAGGGTGATAATGAACGTGCAAGTGTTTGCGCGGGTTCATGTGTGTCCAGTGGCGTGAAAGAGATGGACATGTTTAGAAAAGCTGCATGCCACGTAATCAGTGGAGCCTCTGTTCACCAATGGAAGCTGGTTTATAAGAGTCTTTAACCCCATCTCCCCATTAAACCCCAGCATTTTTGGCTGAAAATTAATCAAATGGTGTAAGGATGCCACCAAAAAAACTACAGTCAGTAATGAATACAGTTCAAGTGGGGCATGAACACCTAATTGATTAAACTTAGACCAGTTTGCAATATGTTTTTCATCACATTTGAAACAACTATGTCATAAACCCAAAATTAAAAGAAAATTAACCAGGTCTGAAACTTAATGCTTTATAAAAAAGCTCTGAAGTAACTCAACAACAGGGCATAAATGGTAAATGGCATATAATTATACAGCGCTTTTCTACCTTCATTGAAGGCCCAAAGCGCTTTACATTCACTGACCCATTCACCCATTCATACACACATTCACACACTGATGGTGGCTCCGCTGCCAAACACTGGCGCCAACCTTCCATCAGAGGCAATGTGGGGTTCAGTGTCTTGCCCAAGGACACTCCGAGGACACTTCGACACATGTGCGGGAATCAAACCTACAATCCTCTGATCAGAGGCCGACCGTCCTTTCCACTGCACCATGGCCACCCATGAGTTCAACACTTAACTGTGACTGATATGTTTTAAGTGTAAAATTTTAAAAAATAACAACTGGTAAAACATTTCCAAAAAGCTTTTTATTGCAATAGAACAAGCCTCCCCTATGTATTTTCATGGCAAAAGTTGCAGCAATTTTGTTGAATTGCAAAAAAAAATGCAAATTGCTGAGGAAAGGACAGCAAAAATGTCCTTAATGAGCAGAACATTTTGATATTGAAGTGGCATAAATCGGATGAAATAAACAGAAGACGTCGACAATAAAAAGGAAGAATAGGAATAAAATAAAGAAATAAATTATTTTTTAAAAAACAATAATTTGATTGCTTTGTGGAATTAAACCAATAAAACTACCGAGCTGTTTTTTTTTCTCTTAGAACATGGCTTGTTTAGCCTTTTCCTATATTGGACTTAATGATAAAATAGCACAGTAGCAGAGTACTGTAGTAGTGCTTTAATTACTTTGTGGAAAACAGTACAAATGCAGAAAAAAAATGACAAACTAATATTTGTGTAATGGAAAAGTTTCCTCCTCCATGATCTATGTAAACAATGTAGCTTATATATTACAAGACTTTAGAATAAAGCTGACAACCATTTTGTTATTGTTCAAAAAACAGCAAATTTCACATGACAGAATATATTTGACACTGATTTCAACTGGACCAAGAATCAGTGGCAGTTCTAATCTATTCAGAGAACAATCACAAGCTGACATTTAAGATTTGATAGCAACATAACCAGATGGAATTTCCTACTTCCTTGAAGCATCAAGGTGCCTTTTTTCATCTCAGAAGTCTGGGATTTTAGTTCAGGAAGTACATTTGTCATTTCTTATGTAATAGTTAATGAAGTTTTAGAGAACTCTGACTTAAGTTAAAACAAAGAGGAAACATTTATGCGTTGCTGTTTGCTATAAAATTGTTGGCTATACAAAGCATTGGAAGGATAGGATCTAAGGACACTTAGATCTGACAGTTGTGAACTGTCTTAAACAAATACAGCAATAATGTTTTACAAGATCGCTTTAACAGAACAAAACCCCAACGAACATGAGTGTAAGATAGTTCTGAACTCTTCAAGAAATCGACAGACCTGAAGCATATAGAAGCTTTGCCCTTTATGGGAGGTGAGGAGGTGCCTGTTGTCTACAAATCCTAGCACTGACTTTACCTGCAAAACTAGAGTAGAATCACAGCTCCACTAGGCATGCGTAGTACTGGAAGAGCACAAAAATACCACAAAAAAATTCACTCAGTTGGGACCAGTGCCTCCATTTTTGTAAGAGACTTCTAGGACTGACAATGTTCAAAGAATTATCCATGATGTGTTACTTTGTTAATTGTGTTAAAAATAGTTCGATTATGTGTTGACCGACAGATACATACAGAAAATATGAAACATTTCTGTGGGGATTTCATGCAGTAAGAACCTGAGTCATTTCTCCACCATGATCTCCAGCCCATCCAACAGCTTTGAGACAAAACATAAAAAAATAGGACAACACATGTTGCTCAACTACTCTTGATACCAAAGATGCTCTAAATGAGAGGTCAGAGGTTTTAAAATCCTCAAGAAAAAAAGGATTTCATCAGAAAAAAAAATTACAGATTTGAACATAAGCCAGTTCAGATCATTTCAAGTCTTGAGATATTCCTGTGGTATATTATAATCACTGACCGTATATGAAAACTGGACCAAACAAGTATGACGTCGCCCACAGAAAATGGCCTACTCCCACTCCTGGCTCCAATCAAAAGTCAATTCAGTCGCCATTTTTTTTGCAATCTGAATGCTGCAATGTTGTAGCCAGACAACATCAATAAGCAGTGAGCCGTCCAACTTAAGTCAACGGTATCATGGCAACCACTCTCGCCAATCAGGACTGAGCTTGTTGGAAGTCCACACCCCAATCACTTTTAAGCTGGTTCGGGACAATCTGTCAATCAAACATTTCAAATGTTCATTGTGAAACCACATGCTTTTACTGAGGGATCTGAATGGCCAGTTTATAACTTGAATAACTTGAACTACAGATTATATATTGTGAAAAAATGAGGATTATCAAAAACATGTGAAAAAAAGTATCAGAGCAAAAATAGTTATTCTGACCAAAAGAATGACTGAGTATAGCTGTTTATTTCTCTAAAGAAATTTACGGGATTTTGGCTTCTTAGAGCCAGCAGGTACTTCCTGTTTGGGATGCCAGGGGGGAGGGGTCACTCAGTCCAGTTCTTACATACAGCCAATGATTATGATGAATGTGCATAGTTTGACACAACTGATAGGAGGTGAAATATGATAATGAAAAAGTGTGGGGACAAGTGTTACTGTCACTTTAAATTAGCTAAAAAATGAACCAATTCTTTATGTGTGTTCTCTCTACACTTACAGTTAACTGTCAAGGCAGCTTTTAACCAGTTCACTGTTAGAATGACTTATGGTTGTTTTGTTCTATAAAAGTGCTCGACGGTAACAGTAGACACCAAATTTCAGATCCAGGGGGGGGAATCCAAAGCTGCGCACGCCTGGTTGTAGTGGACCACAGTTAAGTCGAGCCTTGGTGATGGGATAACGAACACTTCCATCAGCTAACCAGCCTGCGTCGCAGCGGTCCAACCCCGCCAGCTTCCATGCAGCATACAGATGACCCACTTTGGCAATTTGACTTCCATCCCTAATACAGGACTGGACTGCTTGAGTGAAGTTGAGCTTCTTCTGACCTTTTAAGAAGTAGACATTCCCTACAGCAGAACACAATAGTCGGTTAAGAGGTTAAAACCACTGCCGTGACGTGCTCATACTCACCCTTCATTGACGCAGAGAAGCAGAAAGCGTCGTAAAGATTATTAAAATGATGTCGTCGACCGTAGCTGCGCAGACCAGGAGCCAGCTTCTCTCCTCCACAGCCATGGCGCGGCGTCATGATAGGATACTGCACTGTGCCGTCTGCCAACCATCCTGCATTGCACCAGTCAAGGCCCTCCTCCCAAGCTGAGAAAAGCTGTTCTTCTGTAGCCAGAGTGGCCTCCTGATCCTGACACGCCTGATGGGCCGCAAACAAGTTAAAATGGTAGCGTCCTTTCTTGGAGTAGTAGGGGAACACCACACCTATGAACAGAATATGAAGATCATTTAATAATCAATTTTCTGGACAGCAAAACATGTGGCTTCAGTTGCTTAAGTTCTCCAAACATGTTTCATCTTAAATGTAGTTATTTTCTGTAGAACAGACATCATTTTCACCAGATTGTCCCACTTCTGTCAGCTTTGTAGTAATGTATCGTTGTGATTGAAGCATTTAAGATGTTTGGCTTTTAAAAGGGCTGTGTTATAGATTAGTATACACAAATCACAAAAGGATGCGGCCAAATAAAGAGGGTACTTGCAATATTTTTTCATCGATTGTGTAGTTTGTACCAGTGTGTTATAACAGATGGTCTAGTAGAGCGTCTCACCCTTCAGCTCCAGCTCCACAGTCACACTTTCATCTTCAAGGCCGTCAATCACCTCACAGCGATACCGTCCGGTGTCATTCAGCTGCAGCTCATTGATGACTAGAGACATGTCCCCTGGAGCTGAGCGCCGCAGCCGCACACGGCCCCGGAAGCCGCCGTAGCTGCGGTGACGGTTGCCCATGGCGACCATCACATCGGTTTCCACAATGAAAGCATCGGGGGAAACAGCTGTTGTGATGGCATTTGCAGGCAACCAGGACCATTTGACGCGGGTCCTGCGTGGCGCAGTCAGCTCGGGCTCGTAACGGTACTTACAAGGGAGAGTGACGCTGCTGCCCCTGGTGCCAGACACTGAAGACTGGGGTGATTCCACAAGGAGACGGATGCCATTGAAGTAGACTTCAGGAGGCAGAAAACAGTGGAGAATGTGTTGAATGGTGTGATCCCAACTTACATGCACATTAGCAGTGAGTAAATAACTTACACTGACAATCATAATGTAAGTTACTAATGTGTTAAGCTTCTTCTGTGTCCTCTGACTAAAAACCCTGCCGATGTTTAAATGTTAGTGATGCACTGTGCCAAAAATAAAACAGCATAAGTATATGTTAAAGTCCTGCATCTTTAGATCTATTGTCAATGTGTTCCCAGTGGTCTTTTAATTATGATTATGCAACCCATTTTCCCTCCCAAGTCGTCACATATTGACGCATGGATAGACGCCCTCTGCCTCAAAAATTGAAGCTTAGGGTGTACCCAACTCATCGTTTTTTTACGCACTGGCTCATCCAATTAAATCAAAGCTGCCCCAACCTCCAGGCTGCAAAGAGGTACTACACCGGTACCCTAACCATAACCGTAATCAGGTACCTCAACCCCAACCATAACCTGGTACCGGACGTGAATTGGTCCTGGTTCCGGACGTAGACCGAGCTAGGGTACCGGTACTGCACACGTCCCAAGGTTCGTTCTGCATTTGGTACTGCATACGACAGAATGACTGGACCCCTCATTCAATCAGAACAGCCGGCGCATCAAAAAACGAACAGCCGGCGGGTCAAAAAACGACGAGTTGGGGGCACCCAAAGCCTCAAAGAGTGACGCAGGGGGCTCTTACCCATGTGTTAATATGTGACAACTTGGGATTGGGAAAAACTTACACGGATCTACTTCTCTGCAAGTGGATGTATCAGAATGGAGTGGCGCAGGGAGCTTGAGCCTTGCAGACTGTAGCACCTACGCCACAGCTTCAAGCTTTTTCCAATGCAATTTTGTCATCAGCTCCTGAATCACAACGATTTGAATAAAGAAATACTCAGAAATATAATTAAAAACGTCATTTTCATCAGAAAAATGCCACAAGAACATGTTAAAAACACCAAAAACACAATTTTCTTCGGGATGGCTCTCTCGATCCTTGGAATAAACGGACCAGAGTCGAGCTTTGCTTTTTCAACTGTGGTTCATTTGCTTTCACTTCATCACAAATAAACTATATGTGCAGTAATCAACATTGAACCAATACTTTGTCACTTCAGGTGTTGGGCTTTACTTTTGCAGGTGAGGTGAAGACATTAAAGTAAAACTAAAATTGTGTAATACCAGACAACTCTGAGACAGTAACATTTTAAATAAAGGATCAACTTTTTAACAACAATAACATGTAAGCAGTTTGGGAGGAATTTGCACATTTGCACTGATAAAGAAGCAGCAGATTTGTGTTTGTTCACTGCTGCAGGTTAAAAGAAAGATCACATCCTAATGAAAGAGTTTAGCCTTAAAGACCATTTTCAGACAAACTTATCCTCCTATATCTACATGCAGAATCAAAAGCACCTACTCTCTCCGTTCCCGTTCCCGTTGCTGATGTCCTGATAGTGAAAGCCATTGTTGTACCCAAAGAAGCTGCTCCGGCCTCGGGGCAGCAGGAAGTACACCCACACGAACACTAGAGGGCGGTGTAGACTCGGCATGACTCTGGGGATAAATGAATTAAAACAAATTCATCTTCATCAGCGTCAAAAGCCTGAAGGCTGCAGAAACACTCGAGCACAAGTGCATCAAACACGTTCAGATTTCATTTTATGCATTCAAGTAGATCAAATAAATGCGAACTCTACCTAAATCAACAAAACACCTGTTTATATTTTCAGGTGTTTCGTGCTCAGAATTCAGCGTCAGCATTTTTTCCTGATAAAAACGTCATACTTTTAAAGTTACGGATATCTTTTTTTATTGGAAAACTAAACATTGAAGGCTTATCTTTAATAAATGAATCAAATTAAAAAATCAGGCAAAAATAAACTATGTATTTTCCCCCACAACTAACGTATACAGTTCTCTTAGGACAAATAAAAGTATTGTAATTTGTGTCAATTACCTTCCTTTAAATTGTTAAGTTTTCACCAAAACACCGAAAGAGACGTTTTTGCAAAGCAGAGTTTCATGGAAACAGATTTTAATATTTGCAAAAATAATATTCCGCCTTATAAAGTAGTCCCAGCTGCACCTTTACCCTAAAAAAAACTTCACTTACGTGAATTGCTTCGTAATAAAAAGAAAATGGGTCAATTTAAAAAAGAAAAGAAACTAAATGTGCTATTTGTAAAAGCTTGATATTAAGAGAAACCTGACAGAGAAAGACAAGTGTTAGCCAGAGTCCCTCACAGATGAGCAGCAGTCCGTCCCGCGCGCCTCCGCTCAGATGGCTCCTCATCTTCTGTTGTCTGTTTCACAAACGTGTTTCCACCCGGAGGAGCGCGCTGACGTCACGAGCAGGGGCACCCCCTCACGTTCGGGAGGGCCCTCGGCTTCCAGGAGCCCCAGCACACGCGCGGAGTCACGCAGGGACACGAACCGCACGCAGCAGCTCCACAGCTGCATCACATTGATTGGGGATTGTTGTGTATGGTTTTAACCAATTAATACCATGAAATGAAGAATATTTTAGAGGGAATCTTGAATCTGTCTGCAATTTAGCTTCAAATTTTGCAGAAATGCCATGCTTTTGAATAAAAATGTCGATTTCCACATAGTGATTTGAATTTATGTTTAAGAAAAAAATCTTCAATCACCTGATAGATATTTTCGTCCCTTTAATCTAAAGCTGACATAGATGTAGCTACAGCTGCACGAAAGTTATTGAAACTTTCTGAAAAAAAGTCAATGAAACTTCACAGACCTTGTGACTGAATTGCTGTGTAAGTTGGTTTACAACTAGAACCAGACCAATTTGGAATCTGGACTCCATTTAGGCTGACCTAAACATAAAAAGTTAGAAATTATTCCTGCTCTTGGATCATCAGCTATGCAAAACTATCTCCAGTGGCAGACTAGTTTTCCAGGACCATGGTGTTCTTAGCTTTATGTGACCGGTTCTAAAAAATAAAGGAGTGCAAATGCAATTCTAGCAATACTAAGCAAAGAAAAAAAACGTAGAAATATGAACCAATAAATCAATCTTCTCTGCATCTTTTTATTACAGATCATTGTGCAGCAAGAGAGTTGCATTACTTTTTTTAATCAAATATGAATCCTGCTAAAGTAATGGTTTTGTTGCAGATTTTTTTTTATGCCCAGAGTGCAGGACCTGAAATGCAGGCCTAATCGCGGTTTGTCTGAATACAGTTTATTTTAAAATGATCCAGGAGATGAATACATGTTTTTCATTTGTTAATAGAAGTATTTGTTAGGAATGAAAACTCAAAATTTCTATTTTTGGCTGTCATTGAGAGAAATGAGATGTTATGGATATCCTTTTTCAGGCTAACTGAATGTCATCTTCAGACTATAACTTTCCTGTGTAAATATCAGAGTACAGTAAAGGTAATTTGATTTTTTTTTTAAAACAGCTCAGATTCTGGATGATTACATTAAAATGGACCTTTTCAGTTGTAAAGGTAACATGGTACTCAAATATGGAAGAGGGATGGCTGAATATACACATTTATGAAATACCATAACCTGCACTGAGTGCAAAAAAAATTGCATGTTTTGGTCAATTTTATTTACATGGTCTCCTTTACCAGACTGACTTACTGTTTCTTCTTTTTGGCAACTGAAGTAATGTCTGTGATGTTTCTACATGACAGGATTCCATGGTGTCTTTTTTCATTCATACAAACACTAACTGCCAGTTTCACTCTGTATTTCAAAGGAGAGGAAGATCCTAATGAAGAGCTAACTTTTGTTCAAACTGATGCAAACTGACCAAAACCTGACCTGGGAGTCCTGAAACATGAGTGTCTTCTTCCTTGTCATTTTCCTTGTCTTTGTGTTGCTATATTTTCTCACTGTCATATCTCTGTCATCAGCACCACGAACAAGCCGACACTGGAAAACAAAAGCAACTTCAGGTCTCTGTGGGACCTGTGAGGATGTGCTGCCATGCCTCCGCCCAAATATCTGAGAAGGGACTGGCAGTTGGAGTGCAGATGGAAGCTTGACCTCTTGACCCTGACACAGCCCCGGGTACCAAACTTACATTTTCACCGACACCACCCTCATAAAGGTGCTGCAGACAAAACACCACAAATAAATACCTGAATGCAAACTTCCCTGGTGTGGTAAGGCCTTTGCTCCCAGTCATGGTGTAATGACTGATAATGTCAGCTTAACAGAAAACAGATCCCTCCCAGAGGAAAACCAGAGGTCCAGACTGAAAGTTCTCTTGGGATTTTGGACCAGAGAACGTAAATGCTGCTAAGATAGTTTGTTAACAAAATGTGTTTTCATCAAAAACACAAAACTGCCTTCTATGTCCTATTCCTGTGGAATGAAACCACAGGAAATCATAAAGTCTATGGTGGTAGTTGCATAGAAGTTGCATTTATGGATTTTCATAATAAAAGTGCAAAAGCAACAATTAAAAAATGTCAACAAAGTCAGTATGAATTTCAAATAAGTACACCAAATAAATTACTTTGCAGTGAAAAACACAAGCAGAAACCAGCTGCTGTTTGGCTAATTAAGGTTTTGAAAGCTATTCAGGGAAGATTGAGATACAAAAGTTATAAACTATTTTCAAATAGACAATGTTGGAATGGTTGAATCAGGGTTTTTTTTCCCATCCTCAAGTATAGATAGTTTGTGAAAGTACTATAAATTTATAACACAATAACATGACTATTGCTGAAGACAACAACTGAAGATTTTATTCAGAAACTCTAAATGAATTGACACATTTTGTTTCTACATTTTTTTGACAACTATACAGAGCCGCCCACTATGATTATAAGGAGGTGTTCTTTCCAAATCTAGCTCCTTTGTGTGGGGCTTCTGCTCTGACTAAAGGTTTTTCTTGCTTTTCCTTTAACCCTTTGACGCAGTACCGGAGCTAGAGCATTTTTAATGGGGGGTGGGGGCAGAACACAGGGTGGTGAATGAGAACAGCAAAGTGTGAGACCATTTGTCAGGACTGTTGGTTTGGGTTTTATCAGTTGTTATAGGTTTTGATCATTTTCTGTGTTGGAACTGTCCCTCAGTTACACCAGTTTCAGGTTCATGATCCTCAGCTGTCTTCATTCCTGTCAATTGCTCTCAGCCTATTTAAGTGTCTGGTTTTCAGTTCATCCTTGTTAGGTCATCATCTTTGCCACCCTTTTGTTTCTCCATGGTTTTGTCTTGTTTCAGTTTATGTTTTACTTTTCTGGCATCTTGCCTGGTCTCCTGCATTTTGGGTCCTACACCCCCCACCCTCTGACTCCATTACAAATGGAATGATCAAACTTACGCCTTTCAGTTTTCATCATTGTATTTGTTGCATTAATATAAAGGGAGGCTTTGGTGCAAATTCAAAAAGGAAGATCCAGCTCATCTTCAGGTATGCTGCATTTGCTGATTCTTCGCTCCACACGTCACTCATCAGTTAGTCTTCACTCTGAAACAGTAGCTAAAGTTCTCACTTTCTTCACAGCCAATCACAATCAAATTCCTGCCTTTAAATTCATAGAAGTTTGTTTATCAACATTCCAGACATTTCGCCAGCACACCTCAACCCCCTTTTCCTCCTGGCTCTTCGCTTCAGTGAGGTCTGGCCTTAATCACCATCAGGGCTCTGGGGTCTCTTTACTATGTCCGGGGTCAATCCAAGCATGAAAGATGTGCGGGCCCAGAGCCCAACCGTCAAAGACTATGGACTATTTCATGCACAAATTCCTGTTTCATCATCAAACATTTCACTCACATTTTAAGGATCTCCCCTTATTGAAATAATAATTTGATTATATTTTTTTCACTTCACTTGAAAGTATTGCTTTTGTCATTTTTGCGATGCTTAAAGAAGCTTGAATTGATGACTTTCTCTTTGTAATTTTTTTTTCGAAGAAGAATAACACAAAACATTAAAAAACAAAATAAAAACAAACGAACAAAAAGAAACCATGCAGGTTATCCCAAAAACAATCACAAACGTATAAATAATGTTCAATGTTTAAAAAAGGCTTTGGATGACGCTAATAGCTTATCAAGTACAAGCCCTATCTTTCTTATTCAGCCCAAACTAAACATTCATGGAGGTCTTTATCTTTACATAAAGTAATATGTACACAAAACAATATCAAAATGGTGAAAAGAACAGCAGAATAACAAATTAGTAAATTTTTAAATGTACACATAAAGAAAAAGACAACAAAAAAAACAAAGGATGTTATAAGAATGAAATAGCGAAATTAATGACATTAATTTATATATGTTTTGACAATAAGATTTCAAAGGTCCTCTTATGATTCAATGAAATTATTCAAGTTTTTTTTCTACAAAACAAGCCATAATCATCAACTCTTCATCTCTGAGCTTGGATAAGAAATGTTTGCTGAAAAGTGTTAAACCAAATAGTGTCAAGACATGATGACCCCACGTTCAGCTTTATCATTCCATCAGATGTGTGCTCAAGAATATAAAGATTTCTGCTAATCCTAGCCATCTCTATATGCTTAATAAAGACACAAAAACTAATGTGTTCAGTTCAAAAAAGTTTCATGTTTAAATTAGCTTTTTATTAGTTTTGTTAAAAGAAGTTAAAGAATATCTAAAAATGAATTTGCATTTTCGTTTTTCCCCCATCCTGCCATTAACCTTAAAAGCTGAACTCATATTTAAAGCTTGTAGGTTTGGTTTCCTCAATGTTTCTTTCAAATGCTCTGATCATTTCTGTGACTTTTTGCTGTGACTTCCAGCCCCAGGAAGACTGGAGATGTTTTGAATTTTGAACAATCTTTTTAAAAAATGTAACACAATCCAAATGTTTTAAATTCTCTTGATTACCAAAGAACTATGGGTGGGTGGTGTCTTTCATTCAGCCTCAGAATTTTGGCTTTGTTATTGCACAATATCAAAAGACAGAATGTGATTTACTTTGTTTTCATGTGAGGCTGCATTTAGAAGAGGACCACTGCGACCCAAATCATAAAAGTCTGAAGCCGGGAGAGGGGGAACTTAGGGTTTCTAGTCACAAACCAAAATCACGAAGAGGAAGAAGGATTAACCTCAGATGACGACAACAGAAAATTATACCAATCATCTTGAAAACATGTACATGGCAAGTTTCATGTCAACTTACCTTCAGAAGAAAACAGAGAATCTACATCAACAAATTTTTTCAGTAACTCAGTATTGTCATTGTAAAAATGTGGGCAGGAGAACAGTTTTCTTAAAAGAAATTATAGATTTAAGGATAAAATCCTAAAAACCGCTAAAATGACCCCTAACGTCTTCATTTTGGGTTTGTAAAATGTTGCAAAAGTGTTGTTGTGTCAGCTGTTCTCTCCATTTTCTCATATTCTGGTGCTTGAATCAAATTTATACCTTGAAGACAAATTAAAGAGGGAGAAATTAATGTATTGATAGAAATGATTTAGAATTGTTTTTCATATCTGCCCCTTTTCCTTCTTTGCAACCCAGATATGTTCTTTGGTCTTCAAGACTGGTCTGTCAATAGTTTTTGGCATTTCTGCAAACACAAAGGGGAAGTTAACTCCAAATCATCCAAAACTTGTCCAGAGTCTCAGCCACTGCAGTATTTTAGCCCCTAATCCAGTTAATTAAGTCCAGATCAGAAAAGCAAGTCTACTTATCGTCCTAGTTTCTCTTTAAGATGTTTTAAGGAATGGATCGACTGCATGATTATCTCAAAAAGTCTAAAAAACGTGAGGCTGGCCTCAAAGTAGTAGTCATGGGAATCTGTGTATTTTATGTCACAGCAGATGAAATGATAACGATTCTCCACACTGGGTGTCTGTTGTCTTCAGTTCCCCACTCTTCCCCTCCCCGAGTGTCTTGGAGGCCATTATCTCCCAGTATGTTTGCAGGGACCAGACCAGTGCTCTTCCCAAATCCCTAGATGAAAGACTTTAGCCTGAGGCTTTAAATACCAGCAGCCCCTGTGAACTGCGGGGTGACTGAGGCTTGGAGGGCAGGAATGTCAGCGACAGGCAGCCCAAGTCATGGGGCCAGAGGGACGAGTGGAGCCTGAGCAGACAACGAAGAAGAGTTTGTTGTGTCGGCGTCAGCAGAGGCACGCTGTCATTAGAGGAGGCTGCTAACAGAAATGGCCAGTTAGACCCAGAAGGGGTGTGAGAGTGTGGTTTCAGAGCGACTGTGGTGATTATAGAGGGAAGTTTCAATAAAAGACCATTAGAAGCTTTAAAGGTACGTCTCAAGGAGGAAGTTCCAACCAGATTAAAAAGTATAAGATAAGATGAACTATAATAAAAAAAAAAACAACACTACAATTTCTTATTTTTATGTCACACAACTGTACACAACAGCACACAAGATGTCAAAAGGTGGGGTGTGGTTTTGAACATCACTATGAAAAAGGCCATTATTACCTGTCAAGTCACCAGCTTAAAACATTTATCAGAGGAAAAATAATATAGCTTTTCTTCTTTATTTGGATGACATGTTATCTACAGTGGTACTAAAATAGCATCCAGGAGTTGATCCTTCTTGTTTCTAACCAGACGCAGCACCTCCAGTTTCCTGCTTTGAAGTGTCTGTTCCCCCACCTGACACATTGCTTGCTGCCAAATCTTCATTCATCTTAAATGACCTATGTGATTTGCACATAAAACACGCTCAGCTGCACACCTCTACTACCTCTGTCCATGTAATTAACTATAATTTCACTTTTAAGATAACATGTAAGTTTTTCTTCTTGAAACTGCAACTCTTTATTTTAGAAAAATTCTCTTTTTTTGTGGTGAATAATAAAAAATGTGTAATATTTCCATTATTTTACTGATAATTTGTAGTTGTGGATATGAAAATACATCACTTAGTTTTATTTAAAGCCAACATCTTGTAGTTCTGTAGTTCAGTTTTGCATCAGGTTTTTCGTAATTTGATAGAGTGAGCTTTAAGTTTCTCTCCAATCGTCTCTTGATCTACTGTCAAAGCGTTCCCAGTGGTCTTTTATGTTTGATTATGCCGTTTTTAGCCAAAATCCAAAAACCTGTGACGTTTATAAGACAGAGATTTGCCTTTGAGTAGTGGGAGGGACTGTTTGTGTGGAGTAAGCCTGCCCTCACTTACCATCATCCATCTGCTTCCACACACTCCTGCTAGCTTGCGGCCCCTCACACCCCCAAGCTAACATTACCATTACAAAAAAAAGATTCGAACTCAGACAAGAAAACCAAAGACCTACATGGACATATTAGTCTGCAATCTGCTACTGATTTACAACAATTTGAACAAAGAAAAACTCAAATGTAATTTTAATCTTAACCTTTTTATATATGTCCTCCATCATGAGAAAATGCCACATTTGTATAAAAATAGCAAAAACACAATTTTCATCAAAGTGAGCCTTTATATATGAGGGATTTACTCACTGTTTTGGGGACCACAATTCCTCCCGAGGCTGTTGAAAGAGAGAGGACAATAGAAGAAGAAAAAAAAACACAGATTAAAGCCAAAGATTAAAAAGAGGGAAACAAAGAAAAGTAGAAAGCTGTAATTAGCCTCTTAGACTCATGACTGTTGGCAAACCCAGAGGGAGAACAGCTGTTCAGTGACCGCTGCTCAACTTTCTTAAGGATTACCTTCAAT
Source organism: Adrianichthys oophorus (assembly GCA_036245035.1). NCBI lineage: Eukaryota > Metazoa > Chordata > Actinopteri > Beloniformes > Adrianichthyidae > Adrianichthys > Adrianichthys oophorus. Next base: position 15,998,906 of record BSAI01000030.1, on the reverse strand, counting down.
TTATCGGATGAGTCAAAAAATGTGATGCAATTTGACGGAACAATAAGATTCCTTGGGAAGAAATAATTTGTTGATGGGTTGCTGCTTGTGCAGTCTCAGTTTACAAAATTGAACCTACAGTTTCACTGTTTGAACGCGTTTTCATATTGATTGCACATGCCTGCAGGGGCCTATAGAGGCATTTCACTGCTGAAGTGACCTTCACATACTGAAATGAGACGAGAAGAATCGGTGCCTGCTCGAGTGAAGAGGCTGCTGAAAGATTGCAGAGCAGCACCAGGAGCAGCCGAGTCTCCGGGGGCTTTAAATGCTAAACAGTCAAAACGACCTTCTGTGTGTTGAGACGCCTAATCATCTACCTTTAAAATGGAAAACAGGTCAAACCTGAATTATAATTTGTATCAAAACAGATTAAAATTGTATAGGTTTATTTATTCTTTTTTAAGCCAAGGAACAACTGTTGTATTTTTAACTCCACATTTAATGAAAACGCAGATGATTTAAACAAGATTAGCTGTCACATAAATGTGCTAGGACTGTCTTTAAAGATGCCTTTTTTTCACATTTGACATAAGAGTAATCACATCCTTTCTTTCTGATACAATGAACATCTCAAATCAATTTTTCTGTCCCTCAGTGACGATCATATACCAACACATTGGTTCAAGTTTTTTTGTGTTACATTCAATAATCTAAATTTGTTCCATAAATTTACTCTACTCAAAGCTTGCTTTTTATTTGGTCATAATTTTTTTTTTACTTATTTAGCTTTTAAACTGTCCTTTTTTCTTTAACATTATTTTATAGTTGATTGCCAAAGTTTAATTGGACAAATTGTCACAGAAATAAATTAGTTTTTTGGGGTTTTTTTTAAACCCACTCTAATGATTTTTTAAAAATGTTTTTAACCTGTTCTAGTAGAATTTGAATGATACTGGAAGACATATTAAAAAAATTAAGCCCAAAATTGTATTTCTAAGTAGTCTTTATTCAAATTACTGTGAATCAGGAGCAGATGAAAAAGAGCGAGCTGATTTGTGACGTAGAAAATACACGCTCACTACTCCCAGCTCCCAGCTCTCAGCAATGAGGGTGGGGGGTTATTTTGAGGTTTTTTCAAACTGTCCAGCCAACAACTCAGAGGTAAATTTCTAATGAACTCTCTGCACAAACTATGTCCTAGAAAATGAAACAGGTTTATTGATTTTGTTTAAAATGCCATAATCATAATGAAAAGACAACTGGGAATGCTTTGAAAATAACTCAAAAGATGATCGGAGTGGGATGAATAAAACAGACATTGTGTTTTTTGAACTATTTTTATTCTTTTATTAAGGTACAAAGGCCAAACATTAAGTCTAGTTAGAAGCACAATACTGGAACAAAAAAAAAAACCCTATCAAGTTTCAATTACAACAAATAAATTCACAAAATACCATAAACACAGCAATGTTTCAACAGCAGAAAACAGAGAAACAGAATATCAAATGCAGACTCAACACTGAGGAAGAGAAATGTGACAATAGGATCTCAAAAAGATTCAACTGAAACTGACTCGAAGCTTAAATGCAGCTGCAAACAACAGCGCAGACTGGAACCATCTACAGTGATGACAACATTGTACAACGGTTGATTCCAACAATTATGTGCGACCCCTCTATGGTGCTGCCATCCCCTCATGCATTTTTAAAGATCTCCAATTATTATTCACTGTTAACAAAACTTGCACTGTATAATATTGCACAAGCCCATACTTCATAATTCATAGGGGGTAAGGTTTAGAATATTGTTGCAGGGCGAAGGTCCAATAAAAGTGCAGCTTTTGGATTTAATTGGATTTGCTTTGAGAGCAGTGTCGGGGGCTGCAGCTTTGAACTGGGGGAACAACACTGGACCAAAAAATTAAAAATAAATGATCTGCAGCAAACATTAGCATCCACAAATACTGACAGATCTCAGCATGGGTACACTGTATAGTTATACATGTTAAATATTAACTATGAACCTAACAAGGAGACTGAAAGGAGAGACTTTAACTCTAAGTTACCCACACACGTGATGACAAACATGTTTACACTGAACGCAATTAATTTCTTTTTGTTTTCAAATAATTTCAAAATACAACCATCACAGTCCCATAAAAGCGGGTAAACACTGATATCACAGCCACGAGTGAATTAAGGTGTGCCGATCCAAAGCTTTGACTATACGTGGAGGATGTGTACGCCGCTGTTCTACCTACTAAATGATACCAAAACTGTCTCGTTATAATGGCTCAAAGCTCTAAAGTAAACTCAGGTTGTAGATCAATAACTGCTCCAACTATTTAAAAAAGTATATTTATCATTTTAATCTGAAGTGGTTTTAACCATCATACAGTATGGGAGAAACAGCTTTTTCCCTTTAATTATTCAAATTAAAAGTGGGAAATATAACTTTTTAAGAACTAATTTACCACAAACCTAACAGATTACCCACACTGGAGCACTGCATGGTTAACGCCTGCTACAGCAGCCACTAAAACACTAACTAAAAGAGCTGGTACAAAATAATAGAGAAAAAAAACTGCAAAAAAGCATGAATTTCCTGAACCCACTGCACCTGCACATGACAGCAGTGTGTGTTCATCTCACCAGCTGTTTTCTCCAAAGAAATAAAGTGCTTTCTAATCTATCAGGCAGCAGTGACCTTACACTCCTTCAGTATCCGTTTATGAAATCCAGTCCATCTTTCACATCTGCAATACAGACTGAATGTGAGGTTCTCTGCAACAGCAAACACTTTGTTCCCCATCCATGCTGGATTTAGTATATGTCTACTAATGGATCCAAAAACACTAAAACCTGAAAAAATGTTGGCAAGAGACCACTTTGAATTTAAGCAGCCAAATGTTGGGTGCCCAAGAAAACACAAGTTTAGTAGAAAAGGATTTATACTGTTTTGGTTTTAGAATAATACTTTTTATAAACACCATATTCAGCACTAAGATTCTAAACATTTTAAACCAATCAAAGGAGAGGGACATGAGGAAACACATTTTCAAAAATGATCATGTATATACAACATACCCAAAACCTCTGAGATTCTTATTCTCTACACTTATACATTTACATTGTTTGTTTCATTTTTTTTTTACATAAGCAAGCAAATTTGAATAACCGTACAAACACACGAATCAGACTGTATTAGTTAGGAAAACAAATCAGAATGTATCATGTCCTCCAAAGATGATGGTGTTCATGTAAAGGTCATGCAGAAGGTGGTTCATGCAGTTTCTTTAATTCACAAGTTGTGGGTCTTGGAGGTTCAGTGTTCCAGGTTAGAGCTGATCTGGAATCAGAAGTAACACACCAAACAGAACAGAGTGGTCCTGCTATCCCTGACGTCTGACAGGAACCAGGGGATTACCGGGTTTTATTTACGAAACAAATTGGAAAAATCTGAGTTTTTCAAAGGAGGCATAATTTAAATTTTGACTGAAAACAACATTTAAAATAAAAAAAAAATGAAAGAGAGGATGGAGAAGTTTTCTTTAATAAATCCCTGTGAACAGATGTTAGAGGAATCAGCTCAGCTGAGTGCCCTGTTGTTTGCTGCCACCTAGGGCTGAGAGCAAGGCAGTGCAAGTGTGACTCGGGAATGGGAAGGGGAAGAGGATGAGGGGCGGGGGGGAGGGGGGCGCTACTCATCACAGCCTAGAAGCTCCATGCGCAGGGTGATGCGCTCATGCCATTCCCATGGCAGGATGCGCACATGTCTGCTGTAGAACGGCGGTTCAAAGATGTTCTTTTTGTGAACATTGTTGTCAGAATTACCGGGGAAGATCTGCACAGAAGAAGCAGAGGAAACTTCTTACTTTTACATCTTTTGTAAAATGTTAAATTATTCTGTTCTGTGACAGAATGTTAATATAAGTACGACAGTTTAAAATTGTTTCAAAGTAATGTCCTGCATTTAACCCATTGACTGTATATGAGAACTGGACTGAGTGACCAGTAATGTAACTGTAAACTCAAATTCAAACATGCTGAGAAAACAAGGACAGATTTATTAGAGATTTCCTAACTCTGCCTTCAGGTGATCCGATTTTATTACAAATCATAGCAAAAATGCCTTGAAACAGTATAATGTTTCGGGTTATTGTCATTATATATCATTATTGAAATCAAAGCTGCAGTTTTAAGGAGGATTAAAACTGCAGGTGGGAGGATTGAGCACAACATCTGACAGGTCAAAGTTTTCAGTGTAACACAGACTCTATGATGCTACACAGACGCTGCTAAAACAGTGGATTCAATTCTGCTATTATTAAGAAAATAAAGTTTTTATTAATGTCCTATTAATTATTCATGTTGTATTTATCTTCCGCATCTTAAAGGCCAGTCTGTGAAATACTGTCAGATTTTTAACCGGTCCGTGATCACACAGGATGCACAGAACAGCTAGTTAGTACCATAGCATTGGTGGCTAACAAGCTAATTAAATTATAACAACAGCGCTGTCTCCAAATCAATGCATTTTATTAATCTGTCTGTTGTTGCTTTAAGTGAAGCGGCTTTATCCTCCAGTTCTGACTGGATCCTGTTATAAATTGCCACATATTCCACTGTTTCATCAGCCAAACTAAAAGCTGCACAGGTGAAGCGACCGGGGTGGTGAGGTCTTGTGTCACATGTGTTTTGTTTTCCTTGCATGCAGGCGGTAGAGGAGAAGAGGGCAAAAGAAATTCACCAGAAGAAAAGCCAATAAACATGACTAAGTTTACACAAACGTTTACTCTCCATGTGGTGACCAACCCTCTAACTTACTTGCCATAGAGGAGAATGCTCACGACTGGTGAGTGTTAATTTCGGACCTAGGAAGTCTATAGCGATATGCTCATTTGACTATTGAGAAAAAGTACTATCGCGATATCGATTGCTTCAATGCCCAGCCCTATCTCACGGTCAAACGTTCAAAATGTTCGGGAGACGTTCATATTGCAAAAAAATGGCAACTGAATTGACTTTGTTTGGTTGGATCCGCAAGAAATCTATTTTCTGTGGGGGGTGTCACACTTGCTCAGTCTAGTTCTCACATACAGTCAGTGGTATAAACAGATGACATCTCATCAATGACAACAACATTTTAGTTTTCTTCATTTTACAGTCTTAACTGTATTGGTAAAGTACATGTATTCTGTGCAGATAGACTGACCTTGTCTGCCTTAGAGGTTTCATCCTTAACTATAGTCCAGGACTTCCCATCATCACTATGAGCCACTTTGAAAGAAACGATAAACTGGACAGAGCCAAAGTCTTTGGCCCCCTGTGTGATAATTCCTGTTATCTTCTTTGGAGACAGCAGGTCGACCTGAAAACATACAAGTTTACAAAATGACAACCCAGAAAAAAAACTACATCCAAATTTCCCCCTGATCTGTCCTTTCTTACCTGCAGCCACTCCGAGCGATTGTTGGTGGAAGCCGTCCAGGCGTTGGTCTTCCCCTGCTTATCAAGCCGAGCAAAGTGTGGGTGCCAGGTGAAAGCCTCAAGGCCCCAGGTGCGGAAAGTGCTGGAGGCTGTGATTTGCCGGTCCGACACCAACCGGGACTTCATGCCCATGGGCTCTGAGCAACCTGAAGTGTTTGAATACACTGTGGAGGTGAGACCGGGCAGAGCGGAGAAACCAAAGACAAGAGGAACAAGGAAAAAAAAGAAAAAGAAAGCACGATAGAAAAAGGATGCATGAGAACCAACCCAGACCAAACAGAGATGTGAAGGAAAGCAACAACAGAAGACAAAAGTGGAGACAAAAGCAGCTGAAATTCTGAACAGAAGGGAGAATGCGAAACGTCTAGGTTGAAGTTTAGCTAATGTCAGCCTGAAATGCTAAAAACTGTTTGTTACAACTCCAGCTGAGACTGGCAAGGTGGTCAGAGACTAACTCTCAGTCTTACAGACTGATTAGAGGAAGATGAGTTAAGCAGCTGCTGCATATAATAAAATCAGCAGCATTCAGTCAAATTACATCTCAAGTAATAAATTAGTAGAAAAAAAAGAAAGTTCTTCTCAAATTTTATTTATTTATTTTTTGTTACATCATGGTCAGACATTTAAACCTGTTCTGTGAAGAGCCGTATCTACATAAAAAAATTGCATATTTCATCTATCAGGAAAAATGTCATGAGCATTAAAAGTTGGAAGCTTTTAAATAAAAGATTCTGTAAAGAAATTCTTTGGTTTAAAGCAGTAATCTCCAACCTATTTCAGGCCACAAACCGGCTTCATTTCAGGCAATATTTTCACAGACCGGCCTGTATGGGGTTGTGTTTGTGTACGAACTAGTGATGTCAATCGATTAAAAAAATCAATATGATTAATCACACTTTTGGATTGTGATTAATCACAATGTTTTACTAGGTAAATTTTATACAACAATATGAGGTTTTTGAACAGCAAAAAAAGGTCATTTTTATTGTCTGAAATGTGAGATGGGGTATACTTTTAAAAATCTTTTATTTATTTCTGGGCTTCTCATTCTGGACTGTACGCCTTTGGTGAGAATTCCGACACACTTGAACTCCCTACGGCCGTAAAGCAAAAATCAGCAACAGGTTTGCACCAGCCACACCTGGTGACCTGGTGAAAGAGCGTCAGGTGCTGTACACAGCGCACACCAGGAAAGGGAGATCTGCAAAAGGCAAGAGGAGCCCCAGAACAGGAGAGGAGACCCGGACGGGGGTCGCCCACTTCCTGGAGCCAGGCTGCACCGGGATGGGGTTGGCTGCAGTCTTTTCAGAGAGGATTTGAGAGCGGATTTGTGACAGATATCAGGAGCTATGAGGTGACCACGGACCTCGTCATGAGCCGCCGAGCCGGAGGACGCAAACTGCCCGCTAGTCCCGCAAAGTGTCCCGCAGGCTGGAGGAGGGGACGCGCCAGCCACCACGGAGCCGGGGGGTGGGGGGACATCTGGAGTGGCAGAGTGTCATGATACACCCCTCTTCGAGCTAAATACCCCTTCCTTGTCCTCCCTGAATGTAAACTGAACTGTTTCAGGAGCATTTTTTTTAATAGCTGCAAAAGGAGGAATGCATGTTTTTATTCCAGGGCCTACTTTATGGTTTATGCATGTTTTTTTTGGTTTTAATGGAGCTTTTATTTATCCATCTTTTTTTATTATTTGTCTTTACTTATGCCCCTGTTTTTTTTATGGACTAAAAACTCCTCCTGTTGGACAGGGCTGTGGACTTCTAATTCCGGAAGACCATTAAGACTCTGTTATCCCTCACCCAATAAACTGTAATTCTCCTCTCAGACAAGCCTGGTTATTTGCCCTGCTGATTTGAACTGTGATAGTGGAGGTGGCAAACAGGATTGCCCACAATCAATTGCCCACCATCGATAGGACAGCCCCCTTGTTACGAATGTTTTAATTTGTAAAATGTTAACTCAGATATCCTAGAAGTTTAATTTGTGTGCACAAAACACATCAACAGTAAAATAAGCAGAACTGTATAGATGTTTATGTCTGCAGTATTACTCCAAAAAAACTAAGATGCTGATATACAGCCATAAGAAGCTAACATTGTGTTTCTGCACTTTAAATGGTCCAGGTGAATACTCAAATCTGACTGGCTGCTGGGGGTTAATGCACACCTAAAATCGTAGTTTGGGTCACAAAGCCGAAATGTTTTATAGCACTGCCCAGGCTTCTTTAAAACAAACTTTTCGTCATCTGGACAAAAACAAGCAGTAAGAGGGGAACTTTCTGTCTGAACTGATGCACAGATTTTGAACAGGCTATATATATATATATATATATATATATATTGCTGAAGTTGAGGTCCGCCGGCCCAACGACGCATCTTCATGTTACCGTGACAACAGGCCGCACCACACAAATAATCCGCTTTTTGTGAAAAAACGATCAAAGCTAAAAAATAACAAGAATAACGTATGGCATAATAAAGTACTAAAAATCTTTAAAATATTTATTTCTTTAGTAAGTGAGCATGTTATAAGCGAGATTGTGCCCGACGAAGTGTGCTTTTTCAGAAATTAACATACGCCCCGAAAGCGTGAATAGGTGGAAGACTGCTGCTTCGCGGAGTGGAATTAATCAGCATTTATAAATATTAACGTGTACATGTTTAAAAATTAATCGCGTGCGTTAACGTTAACAGCCCTAACTATAATTAATGTGAATCTACATGTGAGTGACTTTATTAGCAGCATCCAAGTAACATAAGATAGATGACTGGTGAATATCCTGCAATATTATTATGGTCTGTGGGAACAACTGTCACAATAAATCCACACTTGGATTAAAGACTCCTGGTTTTTGTCTGTTAAGTGCAGATTTCTTTGAGGTCAAAGCCTCTTCTTCTGTTCCTCACTGGAAGAAACGGGAAGTTGGAGGCACTTGTTTAAAGAACACTGTCAAGAGGCAAAGTGTGTAAAATAATTTTAAAACATTTAAAATAGAAGAATTTTTAAAATCTGGTTAAAAAAATGGAAAATGAAAATATCAAAACATTGTTATAATGAAGTGGGAAAAGAGTTAAAGCAAACAAATGATGAAGACTAAAAGAACATTTTAGTTATTTTAGTCTCATGCAATAAAGGGCCAAAAGCTCTGTTATGTTGGTAAAAAAAAAAACATGGAGAGACATTTTCAGCCAGACAGAGTGAAAGGAACCTGGATATTAATAATTAGAACACTCAGATTCATTCTGCAGCAGTAAATCAATGCTGTGATTCAGAGATTCTTTATGAATGAACAGCTGCAACAGATCTCACATCTCAGTTTCCTTCTCTTTTGGAGTCAAACCCTTGAAATGTAATGACTTACTGAGTGGAGTACTGAAAATTATTGCAGAAGAACTGGAAACTCATTTCAATCAGATGAGGAAATCCTGGATTCCCTCATTCTCACATAGATTTTTGACAACAGTTTCTTTTCCTTTTTTGATAAAAAAAAATGATGTGTGAGCAGCATCTGTGTGAGTTTACCATTGAGTTCGCAGCCCACCAGCTCCATGCGCAGGGTGCAGGCCTTGCGACACACAACAGGGATGATGCGAATGTACTGAGCAATGATTGGGGGGTCAAACAGGTTGGTCTTAGTGCTGTCATTGTCAATGTTCCCCACAAACACCTGCAATAGATGAGAGAGCACTATATGCAAATATTCGTTAAGTGTGGAACAGATTTAATCATTTTTGCAGTTAAATGAATGTTTTCTTATTCACATTTAATGATTAGAAAAAAAGTGGAAGCTAAGCAAATTCATTGGTTGAATTTTGTTTGAGTTACATCTCCATACATGGTCCTTCCTCTGTCCCTCCGTTCTGTACATGGTGTATGTTTTGCCATCAAGGCTGGAGGCCACTTTGAAGGCTTTAATGAACTCTGCTGAGCCCATGCGACTGGCTCCCTGCATCACGATGCCTGTGAGCCGCATCTTTCTCTGCATGTTGATCTGATAATAAGAGAACATATGGCTGAGCAAACCCCCCCCAAGACTTTGGAAATAAGAAGTTTGAGCAAAATCTTCTGCAGTGTAGACAATCGATACACTTTTAATTATTTTTTCTAACATGACTACAAACTACCACCAAAATATAACTTTTGAAATCAGTTTTTTATTCTGTTTGGCTAGCAAATGTTGTTTTGTTTAATTATTTGTTTTCTAGTTTTTGCAGTTCTGTATAACATACATTTTTAGAATATTGATATTTAGATTTTAAATCAATGTAACTGCCATCAATACAAAAACATATTGATCTACTCACCTGGATCCATGGATTCTTGTCATGAGCAGCAGCACTCCAGGCGTTAACTAGTCCCTTTTTGTGGAGCCGTGCCAGCTCAGGGCCCCAACGTTGCAGGCCCAGCAGGCTGTAGCGGACTGATGAGGCAGAAATTTGGGATTCAGCGATGCCGCCTCCTTCCATACCGAGCAGGGAGATGCAGCCTGTGGGAAAAAAGATGATGGGGACATTCAGCTGGCAGCCTTTCCAACTGAAAGCACCAATGTTCTTTACGTTTCCTTATATGCCTAAAAGTCTGCTGTGCTTTTTTATGGAAATCATTAGGGAGCAAAGCACTGAACCAACTCATCTAATTAAAGCATTGATTTATCATTTAGAGCCTGCTATCTTTATGCTGGATACTAAACATCACAAAGCTGAGGGTTTGGCCTTTATCCCAAACTTGATGTCTTTGGTGTCCACGTTCATCTATACCTAAGCTATGTTTCTATTGCAAAAGCATTAATGACAATGTTCTTTCCTATTTGCAATTGAGAACAAATGTATTTGCCAGTGACAGTGATGATGAGAGAGGTATAATGTTCATCATAGGTACACTTCTACAGTGAGAGGCAGAATGTAAAAAAAGAATTCAGGAAATCACAGTGTATGATTTAAAAATAATGTATTTGTATGATGGTACAAAAAATAAGCATTTAGCTCCAACAAATAGCCAAGAATTCTGTCCCTCAGACCTGTAGCTTCTTCTTTAAGAAGTTCTTCTATCCTCCACTTGTTACCTGTATTAATGTCACCAGTTTGAACTGGTTAGCAGTATAAAAAAAGACCTGTCCACACCCTTAAACAGTCAGACTGTAACACCCCCACCATGACCAAAACCAAAAAGCTGTTGAAGGACAACAGAGACAAGAATGTAGACCTGAACAAAACTGCTCCAAAGGTCCCCCTGCTTAAGCCAGCACATGTTCAGGTTCATCTAAAGTTCATCAGAGACCATTGGGATGATTCAGAGGAGGATTGAGAGAATGCCATGGTCAGATGAGACAAAGACAGAACTCTTTGGTATACAGGCCCCTCGCCGTGAGTAGTTTTTCTTCTCATGAGAAGATCTGCATGGTGGAATGGACCAAAACAGCAGCTACAGTGCAAGCCTGGTAAAAACCCACAGGAAATGTTTAACCTTTTTCAGGGACAACCACAATTACATTGTTATTAAGCAAATACGTATTTATTGCAACTTTATGTATATACACATCCTCTATTAAATCATACTGTTATGCCTTCATCCAAGTTTTTAGGTTGTTTTTTTTTTTTTTTTTATATTCTGTCTCTCACAGTTGAAGTGTATCTGTATTGAACTCTAAAGACCTCTTTCATCATTTTAAGTGCTCTCTTCAAGTTAAAATGAAAGTGTTATTAAGTCCCACTCACGTAATTGGCAGTGTTTGCCCACAAAAGGAGAAGGACAGTGGCATTTGAAATCTCCATCCAGGTCTCTGCAGACACCTCCATTCTCACACGGCTGGCCAGCACAGTCATTTACATCTGTGGGGAAATAAATTACACTGCTCTCAAAGTGGTTTCAATTGAACAAGGGAAGATTTAACATCTGCCAAAGTCTGAAAGTAGATTAGTTAGAAATGTAGAGGAATTATTGATCATGTCTTAACCATCAGAGGCTACAGAAGTCAAACATTTAGAAACAAGAGCTTGTTAAAGAATTAATGCTGCAATATTAAAGGTGTTTTAAGAAACAGATTAGAGTCAGAAAAGGCTAGAATGTATTACTTAACAGTGAAAATGACTACATTACTGTATTGGGCTGAATGTTGAAAATGTTCTGAGATAATTTCTACCACCTGCAGATGGCGGCTACCCTCACAAACATGAGAAAATCAAAGTGGCAAATGATTCAGAGGGTAACAATCCTCAGGATAAAAGGCAGATAAACTGTGTTCCATATCTTTTCAATCAGATCTTTCAGTGCGACTAAACAGCTTTGAACTTGCTAAACAGCCCCTATCTCCAGATTGCAATGAAGAATAAAGCGGTTTAAAATAAAACTGCAGACCGAGGGGAGTTTCAGCACATTCCTTTAGGTTCAATCCTATTTCTGATGTTTATGCCAAGTAAAAATCGCATACACAATTTAGGTACCCTGATGCATTTCTTCTAAACAGCACACGCACACATGGATCCATTGCTCTGCCCACATCTCTCTATAAATAGCTCTGTGCCCAAACATTTATTTCCACCCATAAAAGAAGGAATATACTTAACATGAAATGTGCAGCCATACTTTTTGAGGGATCAGATTGTGCTAATAATATTTTTGATACTGGATTCCCCAACTAAACACAAAAAAAAAGAAAAGAAAAAACTCTCCTCATGTGTGTTTAACTGAGGTCTAGTACTTGAAGTCCTACATCAGTTCCTAAGGATAAAGACATGGGGTCTCAGGTCTTGAGATGCGTCAGCTGGTGGAGCACTCTCCTTTAAGATAATTTAGGACCAGAATACACTAATCTGATCCTGGATTTAATCCATTTATCTGACAAATGTGTGTATTCAAATAGCAAACAAAAGGAACATGAAAGAATGAGTGGATGAAGATTGATTTGCACTTTTTAAAGGTATTTGTATAGTGGACAGTTCAGTTTAATAACAAAACTGTCAGACAAACAAAGATTAAATATTTTCACACTTATTTCCCATTTTCAGTGTCTTGTTTGTTTATACAAAATGTTTTCTCTTTACCAATAAAAACAAAAACAATGGTAACACAGATGCAACACTGACCCCGATCAATGAAAGGTGGAGGTCATTTGACAAAGCATGTCAGTTTGCAAAGTCATCTGCATCCAGGATGGGTGCTCCAGTCCCACAAGAGAAGAAGCCTCGAGATTCCTTCTGTGCTGTGTATTTTCCTGCAGCAAACCTCAGGCCACAAGATGTACAAATCCAAAGTGTTCATATGACAGTGATGAAGTTGTGTCCTCCAATCTTTTATTTAACCCAATTTCAACTTTTTCCCAGAGAACAATACTTAAAATACCTGGTTAAAATGAAAAGGTTGGAAAAGTAAAGTTGTTTTCTGTGAAAGGGTCTGGCTGAACCACACCAGGGAGTGCCAGTAAAACCAAAAATAGCACAACATCGGGCTTTCCCTGCTGGAAACAAACAAAGGTCTGATTCAAAACTGTCTATATCCATTCTTGTGTTGTAAAGCTGCTGTTTCATCCTCAGAGTTATGGGAAAGCAGGATCTCAGACCCTAAATGGCTAATCTTCATCAGCCGTTCCCTCATTCTAAACCAAAGATCCATTAAAGTTATCTCAGAAAACATGTGTAACCATGGTAACATGAGCCTGAGACAAAAAGCCCAACATATTTAATATGTACTTGTAAATGTCAATCTTTCTTTTTTTTATATAAAGAATATGTGATGCTCCTACAGACACAGAAGTCCTTACAAATAATTATTTAGGTTCAAGTTCTAGGATTTAAATTTTAACAGATTTTTCCCATGAACATCAGTGTGCAAGTTAGTTCAAGATTGACTGTTTTCTAGCTTTCATGATTGATTTTTTTTTACATGTTTCTATGACTTTTTGTAGATAAAACTTGTGCACATGCTGGACAAGTTAACTTTGTTCGTTTGTTGCCCCAAAAAATACTTAATAACCAGTCATTTGACCCTGTACCGTTTGTAAATTCCATCCTTAGCCTTTGTCCTTATACAACCTCGACTGACATTTCCAGTCCCTTACATGGTGTACAACACCATGCTGGGGAACAAACATGACAGATATACTGCAGGAAATCATGCTCCAAACACTCCCCCCACTTAATGTCCATTCCAAACTGTCCATGATTCTAAACTCACGTGCACACAGAGAAGAATGAATATATTGGTAAAAGGATGCGGAGTCGAGAGCTGCCACACAAGAGGTCTAGAGCAAAGACAAAGAGGAATGAACAAAGATATGAAGGTAGCTGGCCTTAGAATAAAGGATGCGGAAGGCAGGGTTAGATGGAGGAAGCTGATTCGCTGTGGCGACACCTAAAGGCAAAAGCCAAATGGAAAAGAAGAAGATAGAATTAAAATTATAAATTAAATAAACACAGGGAGATCCTGACTCAAAGACTCCTATAGTTACATAGGTAGGAGTGTGAAGGGACCCACACTGGATTAAGTTAATCACTCCCCCTGGGAAACGAAGCCTGGTTTCCTATGATCCAGTCCTGCATGCAGCTGACTGAGCCATCCAGCCACCCTGTCAAAAGTTTGATAGATTGTCTAAATAATAGTTTTAATACAACATTAACTTTGGTTTCATTCAGTCTTCTTGAAGTGGTAGCAACAGTTTATAAAACTTTTTTTTTTTCAGATTACAATTTTAACATGAGCGAATACACTTTCACATGAGCAATTTTAACATTTATACCAGTTTAAAATTCTGATAAAAATGATTTTTTTTCCCCCTGTTAACTTTGTTCATATCAAATGTACTGATTTACTCAAGTGTGTGTGACTGAACTTTTAATACATTTGTAAATCCTGGTTAAATAACTAAAGTGGGGCTGATTGCTGCCAAAATTTTGAGACCTGTGAGAGATTTGTTTCTATAGTCCAAGCACCTGACAGCTGTCATATTACCAAGGACCATGTTATGAAAAGCTACTTTAGAAAACCAAATAGGTCAAGTGAGCTCATTTCTTGTGGTCATGAGTGAACTAGGAATGTCCCGTCATTCTCCATCGAATCCATGGCAACACAAACGGCAACACTTCCTGGATGTATTCCTAAGGGAAAGCCAGTCTTCTCCCACAGCCACATCTTGGGAGAAGCTAAAACTCTTCCAAACTACACATCACAACAGTCGTGCACAGTTGTGACTTCCAAAAAGTTATATTTATCTACTGTTATGAAAAGTGGAATTCAGTGGAACATTAGCACATTTTCCAAGATCGTTTCCACCCATATGCTTTGACCTGGACTGACTGCTAATTGCTGCACCCTCATTTTTGAGACCAACTTCCCAAAACACTCAAACACAATAATTCCTCCTTTTTCTAAGCCTCTCAAAAATTCTTTCAGACCATTTTCACAGGCCAGTCAGAACTGCTGCAGTCAGACCTGAGATGTGAGTGTGACATTGTCAGGAAGGCAGACTTAATTCACTGTTCCGCCTCCATGTTGACTTTTTTTCCACCCGGCAACAGTGGCAGAGCTGACGTTTCTACCACTCAATGTGGACCACCCCTTTCTGTTGGCTGGACTGGCATGAGGGAACAGTCATGTGTGTGAACAGAATGCACGTGAAAGCATGAGCTGTGTGCATTCGCTCATGTGCAGGAGCTTCCACTTGGTTTTTCAAAGCTTTAATTTTTCTATTGATCCATGTTCCCACAAGAATTTCAGTTGAGTCTCTGCAAAGATGCACTTCCTTTCTATGCATGATACCAAACCTAAAAGAGATTAGTCTGCCCACATCATCTTTTTGTTCATTTCTAAGTTCTCTGTTTATAGTGTGCCAGCTGCACTGGTTTCTGCTTCTTCTACATTTGGCTTCACACCACTCACACCTACTTATCAGATTTCAGTTCTTTTCTTTTTATGCATCTGAAACCACTCGTTAATCCGAGTCTCCAATCAAACCTCTTATTTATTCCCCTGGTTGTGAGATTTTTTAAGTTTGTGAGCCAAAGTACAGGTTTCAAAATGTATTTTAAAAAGCCTTGCTAAATATTTGAGTACAATATCCATTCTTATTTTCACCACTGTTAACGGTCATCTGCAGTGACTACTCATGTGTTTCTCACAAACAACTGGAACTGGCTAGCATAGTCATCATTTTCTGACCACAAACACAGACACATGACTTAGAGAGCAATTTAACTGTCACAGAAGTCATCATTACCCATAAAATATGAGCCCTCCCTGACCTCTTAGTCTTCAGGGGGCCTTTAAAAAAAAAAAAAAATCAGCAGACTCACAAGAATTTCCGCCACTGTCATCCTTGTGATATTATTTAATTAGCCTAGATCCTTGCTAAGCAGAAGCATTTCCTCTGAACGTTGCTCATCAACAGCCTTATCTAGCATCGACCTTTGTGGGGTTTAAAATTAGTCCAAAACAACTTGTGGATGCACACTTTATGATGAGCAGTGGCTTTTAAATTGCATGGCTAAACTCCAAAAAAATTGAACAGATAACTTGGTCAATGAAGGTGACACTACCACACCTGCAGTGGGAATATGCTCAGAGGATATATACTTGAAAAGATGAAAACACAGATGACAAACACTTGAACTAACCAAGCTCTGAGAGCAGTATGATCTCACTTTTAGCTTTGGACCTGGCCTTGACTCCAAAACTTGTAGAGATAAAGCTGGACTAAACAGTTACCCACTATGTGAGTAAGTACTTGTCTGCATGTTGAATGCATGTTCCTTAATTCCAAAACTTTTACATGCAGTTAAGAAAACAGAGAACCTGTACCCAGAGAGAAAAAAAGAAAGAACAGAGCAGATTCTTCACAGGTCTAATGTGCATCATTACCTTTTTTTGAAATTAAATCTGCCCCCTGGATACCTGAGATAAAAAAAGGAATGCACAATGACAAAATACATTAAGGCTTTAGAGAGTTATGCACATACAGCCCTAAATATGCTCTGTTATTCTGTTGCCTTCTCATGCACACAGGAGCCATGTGTCTGTGCAGCACTGGAGGCGCTTGAAGAAGAGCAGCACGTTTTTTCTGTTGCCTTTCTTTTGCCGTCTGACCTCAATCAACCCAACCTGGTTTGAGTGACCTTTCAATGGGGCAACCACATGGACAACAGTTGTTTGTCTGCTGGCCAGATCTAACAACAGCTGGCTCCTTGTTTGCATGGCACATTATACAAGCCAAGAGAGATCTCGGATCCTTTTCTTGGCTTAGGTTTCACTGGATTCTTTTTATCAAATAAGGAAAAGGAATATATTTGTGATATTTTTTTCCGCTGTTCACTAAAATAAGTTACTCATACATGACATCCTGATATGAAAAAGTAGCTTGTTTGGTTGATGTGACGGCTCAGGTCCATGATCGAGTGATTAAGCTGTGCAATGGCCAGCGTGCAGAGGTTTGGTGGATCATTGTGCAGTACAGATGTGGTGTGATTGCTAAGCATGCTGACAAGGCAATTCTCCAAAGTTAAAACATCACTCTTGGTATTAGTCAAAACAGTTAAAACCACAAAAAAAGCTGCGAGAGATAACACAGTTAAAAAATATATAAATTCAACTCAATCAGAAAAACAAGGACTTTGTTCCATTTAACACAAGAGTGTGTGCCGCCACACATACATGGGTGTGATAAACAGTGGAATCAAAGCCAGATTGTTATGAGAAATGTGAGCTCTGGCTCGGGAGAAACCAGACTACCAAAACAAATGTGCTTCAGTACAGATCAGTATGGGATTTGTTGTGATTTTGCACAAAGACTTTTAATGGGACTACTACCATAGTGAAAAATAGTTTTAGAGACTTCAGCAAATACACAGATATAAAAACTAATTTGCTTAATTGATCAAGAGAAGCTGATAAGGGACTTCATGGGTTAAATTTAGCAAAGTGTCTTGCAATAGTGTATTGATAGCACTATCAAAGGGAGAAAAGGAACACTTACTGGTCTCACAGTGAACCCCCTCATAGCCTGGCTGGCATTTGCAGACATTCTCGTTAAAGACATCACCTCTGCGAGGGTGCCCCGTCGCCTCACAGACACCATCATTCTGACATGGGTTGGGGTTGCACGGTCCTTTAAGATATGGAAAAACAACACGCCTGTCATGAGAGAATGCCTGAAACTAAGTCAAAAAGGACACAGAAGCTTCTTGTGAAATTATCAAAAACTAAACAGTATCAGTTCCCCTAAATTTGCAAATAAGAACAGATTCTGCAGAACTTTTCCAAGTAAAAAAAACCCAAATATGTGATTAATTTGTGTATATATATTTTTTTTATTTTAAATAATCACTTCCCACTGGTATGTGCATTACCCGTCTCCGTCTCATTACAAGTTTCTCCAGAAAAGCCATCAGAGCAGATGCAGATGAACGGAGCCCTTGTCCCAGTCACGCAGGTTCCACCATTGCTGCACATATTCACCTCACAGGGATCCCCTGCAGGCAAAGCAGAAGTGACGGTTAGATACAGACTCATAAGTAAACAGACAGCTGCAGTTGGGAGCAGTCAGAAACAGAAAATATACCACAAAGAAAAAAAGCAAAACATTCAGTCAGATAACATCTGTTATTTTCAGGGTCTAATTTCAAAAGAAAGAACAGTTGGATCCAGGAAAAAAAGAAACTTTTTCTTTATAACAACATTTCCTTAAGATTTTTTAAAGAAAAAAAACTCAGTGCAACAGTAACACACACTAATAATTTATTTCCCTTTTTAAAAAAAATAATTTTCTAGCCCTCTATCTTTTATGGTGCTGAATGACTGTTAACCCATAGAATCTGAACAGCTGAGTAAGCTACTCTGTAAACACAACAAATGCTGGATCTTTCTTGCAGCAGGGAAGTGCTGTGTGGACTGATCCCAACAATCTGGCTGCTCACTGGGCATAAGGGAAATCATGACAGCGAGAGCAGGATGTAAAAAACAGGAATGGAGAAGCAAAGACATGGTTCAACAGAACTACTTTACTGCTAACAGTTTCTGCTTTCCAAAAACAATCGGTACTCATAAATACAGTGCTCAGCATAAATGAGTACACCCTGCTACATTTTTCAAGAAAACCTTTAGTGTCCTTTCAAAGTCAACATTTTCTATATGATAATAAACAAAAAAGTGATTTTCCAACTAATTAATTCAATCCCGTGTTACAAAAATGAGTACACCCCAAGGATAGTCTTAGAAGAAAAGCCACACTTAAGACTGCAAAATTCTAATTAACAGGCATTCAACCACAGGTGAGTAATGATTCATTTAAGAATTGTCCAGCACATAGGTGACTACAAAACAGCATTACTTAACAAAGAAAAGCCCTTCCCATTTCATGCCATCTGTCAGAAATGGCTCTTCATGGAAGAGAAATGTCACAAAAACTTGGAAAAGAAATAACTTCTTTACACAAAAAATGTGAGGGATACAAGAAGATCAGCAAATCTTTACATATCATTCAAAATACTGTAGCAAAAGTGATCCAAAAATTTAAGAAAGATGGAAGTGCAACCATCTTACAAAGATGTCCAGGCCATCCACGGAAGTTAACATCTCAACAGAAGATGTCTACTGGGACTCTATACTCTGAAGTGATGAGACAAAGATCACTGTTTTTGGAACTAATGGTTTTAAAACTGTATAGCGTCGTAAAGGTGAAAGTTTCAAAGAAAAAAGCATGGAGCCTACAGTGAAACGTGGTGGTGGTTGTGTCCTTATGTGGGGCTGCATGAGTGCTGCTGGTGTTGGGGAGCTGCATTTCATTGATGGTATCATGAATGTAACAATGTACTGCTCTATACTAAAGAAGATGCTGCCATTACTCTGTGCACTTTGTCGTTGTGCACTTTCACAGCCCAACAATGATCCAAAACACACAACGAAAGCTACTGTTGCATTTCTGAAGAAAAACAGGGTGAAGGTGATTGAATGAACAAGTATGTATCCAATCAAACTCCTGTGTGGAATTCTGAAGCAACAAGTTGAGCATCAGTCTCCATACAGCATCCAGGCCCTAAAAGAGGTTATTTTTGAAGAATGGAAAAAGACAAATGTTGCAATATGTCACCAACTTGTTCATTCCATGTCTAGAAGACTTGACGCTGTCCTTAATAAACACGGTGCTCAAACATAATACTAGATGTAGTAGTTTTTGAAGAAGGATGTATTCATTTTTGCTTCAACCAATTTGAGTAAAACTGAAGATTTTGTGATCTAAGTTGCATTATTCACATTCATTTCATGTTTTTAAGTTAAGTAAATGTTCAATAAAACTCATCCCTGTGGAAAGTTTGGAAATTGTCCTTTTGTTCATGGTGCTACTAATTAAATTAGTACTTTTTAAAGCGGGTGTCCCATTTATGCTGAGCACTGTATATATAAATGTTTCAGTTTTGGTTGTCATAAAACTACAAATCTGAAAAATTAATTGTAATGAATTCATTGTAACACTTTTATTTACAACAATTTACAAAGTTAGTTGACACGGATGGGGTGCTCCAACGGAGACCCAGGGCTGGGACTTTCTGGTTTGTGATTGGAACATCTTGTCGGGTGGTCTGCAGAGATTTTCAGGATGCATCTTTACTGTACACTGCATCATCCATCTACAGGGTTTGCAGGACTGGCTGTCAATGAATGTTTCGTGACCATCATAATGTTAGAGGGGATTTGCTGATAACTATGGCATTCCTTTAATCTGCATTACACTTCTCGTGTCTGACTTCAAGAAATAGAATGCTTGAGAAGCTTTAAGCAAAAACAGCCAGTCTTAACAGTGTTCCCTCTTTCAATTATGCAAGACATTTTTATTTTGCAAGCCAACTGTAAACCAAAAGCTGATCTTCAAAGACTGATGATAGGCTGACAAAAAATAACAAATCACAAAGGTGGGTTTAGTTTGTTTTTACACTCAACATTTTTATTTTTAGTTGGTCAAATTTGATTCCCTTTTAAATTTCATAACCAATCAAGATGGTGCAGGCTAAGTATGCTTCTTGTTCAAAAGGAAAAGATGAAAAAACAAGTGCACTGCTTTGCCTGCATCCTGTTTGGCTGTTTATCCAAAAGTGAAGTTCCTATAAGTGTCAAGTGTTATCAGAGCTGTATCCGGTGCTGGGGCCCTCAAGTGCCTATAACAACTCATGGGAGTCTTGGGCGACCAGCTTGCCCTCTGCCTCCAAAAGAACCTTATCCAAACACCCCTACAGAAACCCCCCTTCCTACACCAGAACACAACTCCCATGAGGAATGATAACAGTACTAAAATAATGAAACCAAACTTTGGGATTTTCTGTATAAATATAAAATAGAAACAGATTTATGGATCCACAAAAAATTAAAGAAAAATGTGATGGACATATGTTTAAACGTTTGATTCTGTAAATGTGGATAGTGTGGTGTACTGATTAAAAAGGTAACTTTATTGATGGCTTGCCAAGAATTTTTTTTTTCTTTGAGAAGAGGAAATGAGTCCTGCAAAAGAAGTAAAACATTTTTAACTCCAAAAGCAAAGTTGAAACCTAATGTCTTTTTATACTTTGGCAGGTATAAAACAATAAGATCATTAAAGAAAAGAAATCTAACTTTTCTCATCCTTGCATTTAAAATACATTTTGATGCAATAAAAATTAGGTGTCTGAAGGCCTTTAAATAATAAAATTAAAATAAATTTTTATGAAAAATTCTGTTCTTGAGGTTAACAAGAGTCACAACACTATTTTCGGTCTGTTCTGTTATTTAGAGAAAACCACAGACTTGATGCTTTTATCATCTGTTAAAACACCTGACAAAAAAAAACTCATTTCTCTTCTACAGTTTAGTTTTCATAGAAATTCAACAGAATTTTTTAATAATCACTTAAATCAATTGTTTGTAAATAAAAACTAAAAACACTTTCCCATCATTTTGCAGAAATTAACAAAAGAACAATAAAAGAGCAGTATTAAATATTTATAGCATAGCACAGTTTTTTTGTTGAGTCTCCAGTAACAAATTAGTAAAAATGGGCAGGAATGTGAAGTTTTGCTTGGCAGAAAAGCTGATATCCAGAGTTGTTGTGTTATGAGTCATGCCTTTCGCATGACAGCTCAGCCAAAGCATGGAGCTCAATAACAGACCACAACAACTCAGAAGTCAGAATGGCTTCAAATGATTTTTTTTAAACAAAAGCTGTACTATTTTTTTTAAAGGGCACAAATGGAACAACTCAAACATATAGCATGTATTTCATATAAGGTATGGAGAGGTGAACTTGATTTGAGTTTTGCTCAAGCAAGTCATGCATTGATTATCAGAAAAAGATTACAGCAAACACATTTAATTGAATAAGCAAAAATATCAAAGAAAAAACACTACGTGGAAAAAACACATCACTACAAATTCAGCCCTGCATATTAACATCGAAAATATGTATATCTGCAAATATCTTTTATATCTATCATATGTCTTCCAATAGTAGCCCCGGCATTTATTAGAGACAGGTGTCTATTGGAGACCAGCATTTTTTCCATCCCAGACAGAATGGTGGTGGCGAATGTGTTCATTTTGCTGTGAAATGTGTTCAAGGAAAGCAGACACCATCAAATGAACATTTCAGGATTTATTGAAATGATGAGAACATTGTGTTATATTCTGATTAGCACTGACAGTGAACATTTATTTTCTCTTTGAAGCACCATTACACTCTATCATTTTCCTGGAGACACGTGCAACTTTCCGTCTTTGCTCAATAATCTATGGTCTTAAAGGAGTCCGGCCACTATTAGAGGCCGGTGTCTACAGTAACAAACACCTGTTAGACCCCTTGTTTGTTGGAGACTGGAGTCTATAGAGACTGGCCACTATTGGAAAATATACGGTAAAATGCTAAGGTATACACACAAAGCTGCATCTTCACTAATTCCTGTAATGTTTATTTTAAAAAAAAACTTAGCAGCAGTGAAGATTTGTGACAAGTTTCACAAAATGGTGGCTTTTAAATAACACTGCTAAAGATCAGAAATATATGTGGCCGCAGGCCAAATGTCAAGTGGCCAGTGTCAAATGTGTTATTTGAAGTGATGAGGGGAAGCTGTGTCATCAGAGCATGTAATTGTGTGCTAACAATGTTTCAGCGCCTGAAACAAATCTGTTTTGCCTCTGCTGTGTCCTCCACAAACTATCATGTTAAGCCATGCCAGTGTAATGGAACTCTGTGTTCCATTAGTTTGTGTCATTTACTAAATAGCAATTTGTAAGCATTGTTTAAAACTGTTCATTTCTTCAAGTGCTTATTTAATCCAAATACCTGCAACTTAGTTACAATACAAAGTACACAAGCTTTAAGAAGAGAAGGAACTGAGCTAGAAGTGAGCTCATCAAAGGATGAAACGCATGTGATAAAGTTGTCTCTTTTTTTTTCTAATCAAGATAACTCCAACTCCAGGTGAGCCTTGTGTGATGCTGCTCCAGAACACAGCCATCTGCTGCTGCTCAAAAGGCTAAAAATACCCACTGAAGTCACGTACTATCAAAAAGCGACATGCTTTTATCTGAAATAGTGTAACTGGCATAGAGCTGGGAGCAATGCACAGCAAGAGCTCACAGTACTAAATATGTTTCTCTGATAATGACCCATCTGATTGCATTTTCACATGACTGCGCAAACCAAAAGTGTGCTAAATATGTCTTACTCTTTTGTCAAGTGCAACACGGTTTCTTCTTGGGTTTAGCATTTAAGGCCCTCGATTCAGCGTGTAAAATATTCAACATAGCAGATTGGAAACTAGGACAAGAAACACGATTTAAGCCCAAATTAGAAGACATTCCACATTGGCATGAAACATTGATTAGGAAAGCTATTCACCATTCAGATTTGACCCTCCAAAATGGAGGTTTGTGGGAAGATTAACAAAAAAAAAGCCACTTGTAATAGATATGGCAGCAGCCTGAAGGGAAGACCGAACACAGGCATACGGTACAGCACTGACATTTGTGATTGGAACAAACATAGGACCATTTGTGTGAATTTATATATATATATATACATACATATATATACATACATATATATATATATATATATATACACATACATATATATACATACATATATATACATACATATATATATACATACATATATATATACATACATATATATATACATACATATATATATACATACATACATATATATACATACATATATATATACATACATACATATATATATACATACATACATATATATATATATACATACATATATATATACATACATACATACATATATATATACATACATACATACATATATATATACATACATACATACATATATATATACATACATACATACATATATATA
>BSAI01000030.1:15947237-15974680 GCA_036245035.1 Adrianichthys oophorus | reverse complement strand
ATATATATCCAGAACTTTAGATATTGGAATTTAAAATGTAATTTCAGCAAACAGTTGTCTGTATGGCAGTAAATAACAATATTGTCTTGGTTGTGGTTAGTTTTTTACAAAGTGGATAAAATTATGTAGACATACAGGTGTGGGGTTGAACTTCACACTTACATTATATATATGTATATACACATATATACATTTATACACACACACACATATATATATATATATATATATATATACATACATACATACACACACATATATACACATATATACATTTATACACACATATATATATACACACATATACATTTATACACATATATATATATATATATATATATATACACACACACACACACACATATATACATATATATATATACACACATATATACATATTTATATATATACACACATATATATATACACATGTGCCAGGACAACCACACCTTTTTTGTGCAAGTTCTAGAGGGCATGTTGAGATGTGTTTTTCTGTTTGAGCACTGCCAAATATCTAAATTTAGATGTAAACAAAAACATTTAAAGAGAAATGTTGAAGAAAGAATTTGAAACAAAGAAGTTATGAAGGAGGACGTGTTCTTACAGCTGGTAGGAAAAACAACCATAAAGTTATAGAAGTGTCCAAATAATAAAGTGACGTTGGATAATCACTGGAAACTGTTTGTGACTTTCTTCCTTTTAAGTGAATGAGCAGTAATGGAAGCAGTGAAGCTTTGGTCTCTTTTTGTCTAACTGGCCTTAATGTTTTGAAGCAAAGTCTGGCGCCAAAGGCAATAAGAGCATAAAATATGTGAAACATGCTGCTTCTTAAAGGGGGTCACTGCGTAAAAGTTCCCTCCAGCATCTGTGCTGTAACCATTTGTTCTAACCCTCCAGGGTCAACAAACCTGAACATCACCGCCGCCAATCATAACGGAAACCCGTCTGACAGCGGCTCATTTCCCACATTCACACTTAACGGAATTTCGGATGCTGGTTGAACTTGGAACTCACTGTGAGCTAAAACACGCCGGTCCGTCAAAAACAACACACTGATGTACACTAACTTGACCTAAACACCGACTGTTTCGTCCCAACTAAAACAGCTAATTAACTAGAGATAGTCAGCTTAAAACTACTTACCGTTCACTCCGAAAAGCAGACAAACTCCCAAAAGTTGCAGCAGGACGAAGACGCGCGGCTTCTCCTCCATTGCTGCTGTTTGTCCGAGTTTTCGCTGCAGTTAGATAAAGGACAGCTTCACGGTGCGAGCGCGGCGGCGGTTTGGACGTTGCTGCTGCTGTGGTTTCCACACTGAAGCCCCAGGCAGCAACCGGGCGCAGAGGAGCGAGCGCGTGCCTGCCCTCAGCCAATCAACGCAGGCCTTTTAAATGTAGCCCCGCCCTCTACTCTCTTCTGTTGGAAATAGGAAAAAAGATGAGAAAACAGGGCAGTAAATTAGCTGTAAGAAGCTGTTGCGGTTGAGATGCTGCTTTGGTCCGATTGCAGTCTTAACCTCACTTCAGTAGAAAATAACTGCTGCTCAATTGCTGCCATGTTTAACTGGTGAAATCATTGTTTCCAATTGCTCATAAATATTTCCACAATAGTTTGGGGCAGGAATTTTCTATCAGAGTTTTCAAAAACTAGAATGGACTGCCTTTTTCAGCTTTGTCAGACAAATGTTTCATTAAACCTTATTCTTAAAGTGCAAAAAAAATCCTATTAAGGTTCTTTGATTGTTCTAAACTAGGGTATCTAAAATGTAATGAGGTGAAAATGTGTGAGGGCTAACCAATCAACCTGCATTTCCAAACCATTACAAAACATTAAATTCCAGTAAACTGCTGTTATTTGATTTATGTAT
The DNA here is from genome assembly GCA_036245035.1 of Adrianichthys oophorus. Lineage (NCBI taxonomy): Eukaryota > Metazoa > Chordata > Actinopteri > Beloniformes > Adrianichthyidae > Adrianichthys > Adrianichthys oophorus. The sequence goes on along the minus strand of BSAI01000030.1, from coordinate 15,972,813 downwards.
TTATTTATTTGTTTTTGCAATGGAATACTTTTTATGTTTTCATGTTGAACAGAAATATACTTAAATATTTTTTTGTGAAAATTATTGTGAATTTTGTATTTAAAGACCAGAAATAAGATGAAGGTGGTCTGGAAAAGGAGACAACTATTGTCAACATTCTGTGAGTTCATGTTGGAAAAAAGTTGTCATTACTGCTCACTGTACATGTCTAAATCATCTGAACAAATAGTTATCTCATTCAGAGATACTGTGGTTTGGATCACAGAAACAAATCTGCTCATTTAAATTTTTTAGAAATGATGTAGAAAGTGTCCCAGAAGAGTCCAGCAACAGTGTTGCAAGAGGTTGACAACAGCTTTGTACACAGTTTTTAGAAAGTGCTGGGGGGCCACACATTATTGAACCTGTGGGCTGGTAGAATTTTGAATGTAGGTCGCGTTTATCCCACTGGCTGGACTTTGGACAAGGCTCTTCTAAAAACAGTGAGCTGTGGTAGGCAAAGATGCGGAACAGTGGACAATTACAGCTGATTTTTAAAGCTTGGAAAAAAAGTGTCATATTTGTTTTTCTTTTTGGAACAAAACACAATTTTTTATTTGTGTTAGGAATTTATAATTTAAGTTATGGTTGATAAATCTGTAGTTTGATCAAAAATCCAAAACAATATAATGGAACGCTCTACAATACACCCAGTTATACCCAATCTATCGTTTTCCAAACTTATGATAAAAATGGAATGTCTTTCTGAGATACTTTTATCATTATTAACCTAGATACATCTTTGCACCATAAGTTCATTTTTATTATTACTATAGATGCATTGTCCAGTTGCATGACATCCTCTTCTACAGGCGGGTTAAAACTAATATTTCATCCCACAAAGTCAGATGTTGAATGTGTGGGAGTTCTTTTAGTTTCGGAAGTGGGTCAAGGTTGATTTCTGTGCTATCACAAAGAGTGAAAATGTGATAAAAATTAACTTTAATGTCTACGAGTCAGACAACATTTTCAGGGTTGTCAGCCATTTTCCAGTTTTTTTATCTCTCCTTTGGCATTTTTGACAGAAGGTTATTTGCAGCTGTAGTCTTTTTTCTTCAGCATTTAATGAGACCATTAGCAATAGATGTCACAGTATGTAATGATAAACTCAGCAGTCCAGTAACACGCTGAGGCCATTTAAATTCACCTAAAAGGGATGTGACATTTGGTGTGGTTTTCCCAAACATGAAGCATAAAGACTTCTGGACTTTAATTACTTTTTTCTATCAAATTATCTTTGTGTAATGTAAAAGTTGGCTATGTCTATTTTTTTTTAAAGCCATGGGTATTAAAAGTTTAAAAAACAGGCAGAAATGATAGAATGAATCAATCACATCTGACAAGGCTTATTTAAACACAAGGTTCTTTTTTTTGGTATTTTTAAAAAAAAATAATAATAATAATGGTGCATCACTGATGTCTTTAAGAGAGAAACTGACTGGGTGAAGCTTGCAAGGAGAGCCATTTGATGTGCTCCCGTAATCTGACAAAGCTTCCTCTCAAAAATGACTCAAAAAGGGTCGAAAATCTGGAGATAGAAAAATTAAACCCCAGAAAAAGTTTGGAGTCTGTTAGACAATAACCTTCAATCTAGACAACTTTATTCAAACACTAAGATCTTGTGAAAAATCCTCTGAAAGAGATATGACAGAGAATTCCTGAGTGTATAACACATTAAGTGCAGTTTCCTGTAAAATACAAATCTAATTTTTTTTCTCTTTCATGTCTGTCTCAGGTCAGAAAATCACAAAAAGTACTAGAGATGAAATGATAGTGAGTAGAGATTGAAAGGCAAAAAAGGAAGAAAAGTTTGTATTTAGTAAAAAAATATATATGATCGCTTTATTCAATTAAATTTCCTACATTCTATGTACATTACTCATGGTTGTAGCTTTGTTTAAAGGACATAGTTAAATGGAAAAGTAAAAAAATAAGTGCTTTTTACAGAATTGTTTATATTTAATCAATGTGTACTTGTGTACAGTATTGTCTACTTGTGTACAGTATTGTCATTATTTAAAGAAGAATTTGAAACAAGCCCATTGCTACTCAATAGAACTGTGTAGGTGGAAGGCGCCCTCCAGTGGTCATAAACACCCATTTTCAGAACCCACAAAATCTCTTTCGGGCACATTGCAGCCAGGGGTAGTTGCACAAGGCTGCTGGAGCCAACACAGCTACTGCTGGATGAAAATAAGGAACACCCTGAACAGGTTGCCAGTTTCTTATAGGACCACACACTCACACTCTAATGCACACCTAGGGTCAATTTAGAGGCACTGATGAATCTATGTAGCATGTTTGTGGGAGGAAATAGTGGGGCCCTGGGAAAACCACATGCTCAAGAAGAACATGCAAATTCCACACAGAAAAGACCCAGCTGGGATTTAAGCTAGGGCCTCCTCGCTGTGAGGTGAGCGTGCTAACCACTACACCACTGTGCAGCCTTGGTTAAGAAACAGTAAACTTTAAAACACATGATGACTTGTAGCAAAATTATTGCTCCACTGACACATTTGTTATTTCTGTGGACTCAGTTTTCCTCATAATTGAGAGAATTTCTTCAGTTGTCTCATTTTCTACTGGTTACTTTATAAACAGCCCCAAATGGACAGTGTGTGACTCATGACTCATTTCAAACCAAACACGTAAAGTCCCCTTTACCTCCCAAATACTGTTGGACAATAAAATGAAAATCCAACAGTACACCCCCTCCTCTCTGTCCCATCACAACTGGTTCAGATTGATAAACATTCACAGCCGTATTCGTGTCAGATAATATCCTCGGTGCATGTAAGTGTCTGGTTTTTCAGTTCTTCACTGTCTGTTCATCTGTTGTTACTCTTTTGTTGTTCCCTTTTTTTAACAATGGGTTTGACATGGTCACGTTTATGTATTAAACCTTCAAGTTTTAAACACAAGCCTGGTCTCCTGCAATTTAGGTCCTTCAGCCACTGATTCTTGATCATAACAGCTGCCACTGAGTCTGGTTTTAGATTTATTGATTTGCATAGTTGCCATAATTGATATGAAACTTCATGTAGCAGGTATGTAATACTCATTGATTATCATCATAATACATTAACATTAATAACAATATCTTATCCAAGGTGTAAATTTGACTTGTTTAATCCATTCTCACATTTAATAACTCTTCCAGTTCAACTTTCTCACCCTTAAACAAAAAACATATTTTCTCTAAAATTATCAATCAAGCCACCAAAATGACTTAAACAACATAGTCCCCTCTCAGTGACCCGTACAGGAGATTGGTAATGAGGAAAGCCACCTCCATCACTGAGGATCCCGCCCACCCTCTCCATCACTCCTTTCCTCAGCTGCCATCAGGCGGGAGGTATAGAACCCTGTTTACCACCAAAAAACGTTTAAGAAAAAACATTATTCCCAGTGATGTCACTCTGCTTAGTTCTTGATAGGCCTTTTTTAACTGTATGTGGATGGTGCTGTTTTTGATTTTAGGATTTTTCTGTATTTTTGTAATTCTTGTAACTTTTCAAGCTACATTAATAATTGTATTAATTTTGTTAATTTAATATATTTTAATGTGTTCTGTCATGTGTTGAAAGATGGCTTTCTGTTCATTGAACAGAAAATAAAGTTTATCCATATACCAGTAATCTTTCCTACACAATCTCGATCAAGTAAAGAAAATGGACAGCTTATTACTTATCAACAGAAAATACTTTTACACTTTCACAGTCTTCCTTGTAGCTGTGAAAGGAACTTGTTGCTTGGAGACTGTTTGTGCATTATTGGCATGTCAAAGGTATAACTTCAACTGGCATTCTCATTCTGAATCTTCTAATTTGCTAGATTATTTATCATCTGATTAAAATCAGAAAGAAGTCCACGTCTTTTTATGGAGAATGGTCTTTTAGATGGTTCCTAAACTCCAACAGGTTTGCTCAGTAACCTTATGTAACAGGACACATCTTCCACAGATTATAAAGATGACAAGGTTTCTTTTTGTTCTATGGCATTATTTCATCACGTGTTCTTAATATGACTGGATTCCTCTTTTTCTTTTTTCCTCCTGTCTCTCTTTTTACTCATGTATTCTTTCTAGAAGTGTACCGTGAAGTTTTTTTTTAATACTGAAACGTTCTCTTCTCTTTGTACAATAGAAAAACGAGTTGAGCACTGCAACGCTCCTTTGAAAACTAAAAGAGAAGTTTGACTTGAAAAAAGAGGGAAGGACAGTGACTGTAAATAAAGGTTCAATTAAATAGGAAGTAGCCCGTAGCTTGCTGCCTTCAGGATTATTGGATTCTTTAGTTTTACAAAGACAAAGACATCAGATGTCTATATTGTTTTGAGTGTGAAAACTTGCATTTACATGTGGGGAAAATGTTTTATAAGATGACAAAAAGTTAGCTAAGTTCTGTCAAAAGTGTGCTTCATTAAATAAAAAGAGGGATGTGTTAAATTGTTCGGTTGTAATAAAATTCGGAGCTTTGAGAGGGGTCCTTGAAGGCATCTTCCCTCCGCGGCTTGTTATCAGCTCTTTAGAACAGAACCGCAGCCGAGCTCAGTGAAGGTCCAAACCGAGCCCGGGCGGACAGACTTTCATGCCGAATGGTAAGACCGGAAGTGTCTCGTTTATGTTCAAACACACCAGAGAAGCTTTATCGTGTGTGTTTTTCATGTTTGGGTTACTTTTCCGGAGTCTTCAGTGACACCTCGTAGTCTTTAAAGAGTGGCTTTTACCTGGAAGTGTGAAGAAACTGTCCGACTTCAGCAAACTTTTGGAAGCTTCCTGCTTCCATCCTGATGCAGTGGGGTTCATAAATGTTGGGTGATTTCAGCAGTGGTCGAAGGGTTCTCGCAGCGTCTTTTGTTTAATTCACTGTAATTATTTCTGAACAGTTTTTCAAACACCCCTTCTTCCGTATGGTTGGGTTACTGGTCTGCTCTATGTTCTGTACTGAACTGTGGAAACTGAAGACTTTTGAAAACCTAAAGAATAAATAAAAATATTTCAGGGAGAAAAGGTTTTAAGTTATGGTTTTACTGAAGATAGCATTAGTAGTAGTAGTTTTTGTTACTGTACAGCAAGTCCAAGAAAAAAAAGTTGATTTTCAGATGGGTCAGGTCCCAAAGACGTTGTGAGCTGTTACTTTATTTAATGTAAAATAACTGAACTTTGATCTATTATAAACCCACATGTTGTCTTTGACTAACTTCTTGTGTAATCTCTCGCAGAAAATTTCTGAAATAAATTGACCACCACGGATATACTGTTACTATTTATTTAATGCTTTTGGCATTTTGAAGTTTTTTTTTTTAACAGTATAACCAGACTTGTTTCAAGACCCATGGAAAATGTGTTTTCGGTGTTTTTAACATTTCCTCGTGGCATTTTTCAGATGATGGAGGACATACATAAACAAAATTAAACTTCAAAGTGCATGTCTTAATATTTCTTCATTCAATTTGTTGTGAATCAGGGAAAAAAAAGTGTTAAAAGAGTGTATTTGTGACAGAAATTACAATATTCCTGCTCTGTGCTCTCAGATATAGGTAGAGGAGGGGGGTGTGGTTCTCTGCACCAACAGTCCTACCAAAACATAGAGCTGAACTTCTAATAAACTCCTGTCGCTCTAAACTATGTCATGGAAAACGACAGGTTTTTTATTTGGGATAAAAATGACATGATCATAATATAAAGACCACTGGGAACACTGAAAATAGATAAAAAATGATTGGAGTGGGACATTTAAAAGCAGTTTTTCTATTGTTATTTAATTTTGTAAAACGTGTGTCTACAGTCTCTAATCTTCCAAATTTCTGTTAATTTTTTGTTTATCTTTGAACTCCAATTGCAGGTTTTTCATTTTACAACTATGACCATCCTGGAGGCCAGTGAGGTGCACACCTATGGCCCTGATCTGCCTGCTGTGTTTGATGGCATGAAGCTTGCAGCAGTGGCTGCCATCCTCTATGTTATTGTCCGCTGTTTAAACCTGAAGAGTCCAACCGCACCACCACAGATCATCTATCAGGATACTCCACTCAGCCGCTATGTCCTAAAGTCCTGCCCAACACTGACCAGAGAGTGAGTTTCTCATGTTTGACTTTTAAAGAGCTGTGTGGCATGCCTGAACCATACCATGGTTGGCAGGAGGAGGCCTACAGGGAGACGTAGAGGAAGTATGCATTTATGTAGTAAAGGAGGACATGCAAGTGGATGGTGTGGACAGGAAGAGATGGAGGTGGAGGATTGACTTTTGCAAACCTCTACAGGGACAAACTATGATTGACTGCATTTTTTCACTGAACCTAAAATTGTGTTAAAATGACACAATTGTGTTTCTCAATATAATTCAAAATATTTTTTCTTACAATAAAAAAGGGAAAGATTCTACCATTAAGGTTTTTTTTAATTTATGCAATAAAGATACATATATATCACTCAAACTCTGGGGACTGATAAAACCAGTAAAAAAAAACTGTATCAAAATTATCATTTTGTATCATTTTTTAAAATCTGTTTTATTAAATATACTCTCAGTGACATATATGTGATCTGAAGAGACTTTTCCATACATGCATTTTTCATTAGATCCAGTTTGTTTGCAATGACAGTACAAGTCAGAACATTAGACAAACCTTCTTTTGAGTGAGTCATGTCAAACCTTTATTTGTCTGTACACATCAAGCTTGAGTTCAGAATTTTAATTCCAATGAAAACTCTGGTTAGAAATGTAAAAAAATACATTTGTCTCTGCTGTGGATTTTTTGCCATTGCTAAAATATTGCCGATCTTTGATTAAATGAACGCTGTGCTTCACCTCAGGTACATTCCTCCCTTGCTGTGGGGGAAGAGCGGTCATCTCCAGACAGCTTTGTATGGAAAAATGGGGCGTGTGAACACCCCAACACCCTGTGGCGTTCGCAAGTTCATCCTAATGCAGGATGGAGCCACATCAACCTTTGACCTGTTTGAACCTGTCAAAAGCCACAGCACAGAAGGTCAGAGGCCCATAATAGTTGGTTATTACACTAAGATGCTGATGTTGAAATCCCAAACAGATGTGGCTTCATAAATGTTGTTGTGTGTTTGTTTTTTTCCTTCTGAGCTGGCTGGTTTGGTTGCGAGTGAATGCACAAACAACTTTAATAAAATCCCACATGGAAGATGTTAGGCAATTAAATCAACTCGCTAACAGTATCTGGTTTCACACTCACTCGTGACTTAAGTTTACACTTAAGTGCTTGCATTTCTTTTTATCTGTGTATGTGTTTATATATCAGATGACATTACCATGGTAATCTGCCCCGGGATTGGTAACCATAGCGAGCAGAACTACATCCGGACCTTTGTGGATTACTCCCAGAGGAACGGTTACCGCTGCGCTGTCCTCAACCACTTGGGAGCCCTGCCTAATGTGGAGCTCACCTCGCCCCGCATGTTCACCTGCGGTAAAGAGTGTCATTCTGGAGTTATTCTAATGATAAAAACTAAAACTCTGTATGGGAAATGAACCAACAAGAGAATATCTTCAAATGTAAATCATTTCTTAGTGTTTGAAGTAAACTGTGTCCTATACTCAGGGTGCACATGGGAGTTTGGGGCCATGGTGAGCTACATCAGACGCTCCTTTCCGCAGACACAGCTTGTGGTTGTGGGCTTCAGTCTTGGAGGAAACATCGTCTGTAAATTCCTGGGAGAAAACCGATCCAATCAGGATGGAGTGCTGTGCTGCATCAGCATCTGCCAAGGATACAGCGCCCTCAGGTTAGTGGACTGAGCGGCTGGCTCTTAACTTGACAACTGGAATTTACACATTATGATTTATCAGAACATCTATTCATCTTTTAAACTTTTGATATCAAAAAGTGTTGGTCAAACATTTTTTGCTTAAATGTATGTGTCTTTTTGTTTTTGTGTTTAGGGCTCAGGAAACGTTCCTCCAGTGGGACCAGTGTCGCAGGCTTTACAACTTTGTGCTGGCAGACAAAATGAAGAAGCTTATCCTTTGTCACAGGTGAAAAAACACACTTCTGGTTAATGCAGAGAAATATTTATAAGCAGGAAATTCTCCTAAAATGGAAAAAGAGAAATGTTTTTTTTTCTATCATGCTCATTGGAGAAAATGAATCGCTGAACCTCATTTTGAAATTTGATTGTCTCAAAGCTTTTGTCCACCATTTAAAAGGGATGGGTAAAGAAGAATTGCCAAACAAAATATTTTTCCTCATGGTTTCTAATTTATCTGATATTTTTTCCAACAGGAGGAGTTTCTTGAGCATGGCGTCCAGCAGAATTGACGCTGCAGACCTGAACAGACTACTTACAGCCACGTCTCTCATGCAAATTGATGACACCATCATGAGGTGAAGGATTAAGGTTTTTACGTTTGACTGCTCCAGCAGTCTCTGAACTCTGTCACTAATGATGTGAACTGGACTTCACTGCAGGAAATTCCACAGCCATAGCTCTTTAAGGGAATACTATGAGAAAGAGAGTTGTGTACACTACATCCACAAGGTGAGCGGCAACTGTTGCACAACTGAGAGAATTCTTTGTTGACTGTAATGTTTCCTAACCACAGAACGTATACTTCCATCTGACATTTGAATGTTTTTGCTTTTGCTGCTCTCAAAGCATTGAAATAACTGATTGAATGTTGCGTTCAGGTCCACGTTCCACTCCTCCTGATTAACTCCATGGATGATCCGTTAGTTCACCATTCACTTCTGGCTATTCCACACACACTCGCAGGTTTGTTTTCATTTTGTTTAGCATGAGAAAGATTTGTGGGTTTTTTTTACCTGTCAGGTGTGCACATAGGTGGAATTTTTTTGTTTAGTTTGCAAACTTTTTGTACTTGTTTCCACAGATACAGGGGGTATCACAGAGCACTCAAGTTATATATATATATTTTTGCGAATATATGCTCTTCATGTTTTGCCTCCTCTTTGTTAAATGTTGTATAGAAGAAAAATCAAGTTTAGCTTTAATTTGTATGTGGAGGATTGACATTTCTACAATCTGCAGTTCAGGTTAAACCATGTTGAAATTGTTTTTCTTTGTAGTTCAACCAGTCTGTTTTATTTCTGTAGAAAACTGAGCAAAACAAGTGCATCAGTAGACTCAGGCACAAATCCTAATATATTTATGCAAATTATCAACATGATAACACTTTATACAAGAGAGTATAACTTATTGACTGTGCCTTTATAATTCTGATCCCAAAGACAAATGGGGTCTGTAAAGTTTACAGAGAAGTCTGGAAATTTCAACATTAGAGAAATGTGGAGTTTTCTGTTGGAAAATGTCTGCCCACATAAATCATATGAATAATATAAATATAAAATATAAATATAAATCATGTGGAGTTTTCTGTTGGAAAATGTCTGCCCATATAAATCATATTAACACACAAAAAAGTAGAGTGGGCTTCTGTTATGCCTTTTCTGTCAGGCCGGGCGATAGTTCTACTATTTTGTTTGTTGTGTCCTTATACATGTTTTTTTTTTTCTATGGAAAACTCATCATAAGCATTTTTCTTCTCGTCACACTAATGTGGAGAGACTGAATCTGCTTTAAAGCCCCACTCCAACCAGTTTTTTTCTTTTTTTAAATCGTTCCCAGTATTCTTTTAATTATGGTTGTGCAGATTTTATCCAAAATCAAAAATACTTTGTCGCTTTTTAAGACATATTGTATTCTCTGTGGCAGTAGCTCATTAGATATACAGTTCTAGTTTGTGAGCCCCGCCCCCTCTCCGCTGAGCTCTGTTTGCGCGCACACGCTTTAGCTTATAGCAGCTCAAAAATATTGGCGAGCAATATTGGATCAATCCAGCCGTACAGTTTTGAGCCAGAGGAAAATGAATATGCACAAGGGGGCGGAGTAGCCGAGTGGAGAAGAGAGACTTTGGCGCGCCCATTTCAGTACCTGTCATTAGTCTGAACTTTTTCAACCATCCAGTTTCTGATCCAACGTGAATTAAGAAATACTCAGAAATGCAATTTTAATCCTTAATTATTTTATATGGGTCTTCTATTTTGAGAAAAATGCAACAAGAACATGTTGAAAAAACTAAAAAGATAATTTTCATTAGAGCGGGTCTTTAAGGCTGGACGCCCCACTGTTGATCATGTCTTGTTGCAGCAGCCAGCTCAGACAGTCTTGTTGAATTTTTCAGAGACATGTGATCCTCCTTGGCTGCTGCATCATACATATATGTAGGACCATAACGGTTTTCAACACATACCAACATCTCCATGTGATAACCTTTAATTACACGCGGCTGTGGTCACTTTTGTACTTGACAAAAGCTGACGGTGTAATTCTGTCTGGAAACCACTGTCTTTAGCGCAAACTAGAGGTCAGGGAGCACTTCAGCTTCAAAGTAAAGGGGAGCTTAATTATTTACAGCATGTGGACAAGATCAGAGCAGCCACTATTGAAATGACTTTAGATGTTAATTCAGAAAACTTAAAGGGATGCAGTCACAATTCAAGGTGATTCCAAATAAAAGCATAACCTTAATTTTCCTGCAGTGCAGCATCCTGCAGTAATAGGTGAAGCAAAGGTTTGGAATTTCATTAGTTATTAAGAAAATTAAGGTTGTTTAACTTATGTAAAATAAAGCTTTCTAAAAGAGTTATTTAAAAAAAATTATCATCCAGTTTTTCTTTTTAGACATGTGACAAAAAGACAGAGTCTAATAGCCAACATGAAGGAAGGAAGATCTGCGACTTCCTGACTGAAAGAGCTGCTCAGTGCACCCAGGGTTTCATGATGAGGGTGATGATAACAAAAATTATTTTCCGTTATGTATTCCAGTTTCTGTAGCAAAAAAGAATTATTTTTATATTGATGGATGGATGGATGGATGGATGGATGGACGGACGGACGGACATCCTTCTTAATGGCAAAACCAAGATCATAACCTTTTGGAGCTGAGGTTCTACTTGTGGGGCAATAACGTGAACTGGAATTCAACAAAGGCAATTACATGTCATTAAAGTCCCACTCTGATCCTCTTTTGATCTATTGTCACAGCGTTCCCAGAGGTCTTTTAATTATGATAATGCTGTTTTTAGCCAAAATCCAAAAACCTGTCGATTAATAGGACATAGTTTCTACAGCGCTGCAGAAATTTGACTTGTGCACTCATTTCCCACTCATCCCTTTGTCTACATGCTCTCTCGCTAATAAACAAGAGAGCATGAACCTAAACCTAACTTTATCGGTGCAAAAAAAATGGTGAGCAATATTGGAGCTACTCAGCCATACAGTTCTGATCCAGCTTCCAGCTCAGACAAGTAAAAGAAAAAAAAAACGTACATGGTCTACTTATCTGTAAATGGATACAAGACTCAGAAATTACAGTATTAATTTTAATTTTCTTTAGATATATCCTCCATCATAATAAAATTGTCACACAATCATGTTATAAACATCAAAAACATGATTTAATCTGAGTGGGTGTTTAAAAAACATTTGAAATGAACTTGAGAAGCCCTCACTTGTTTTATACTTGGCAGCATTTAGCAGTATGCCACAACAAAACACTGTTGGTTTAGCTCTAGTTAATGATTGAAAGAATGAGCCTGAAAATCCAAGCATCTGCAGTAAGCTTCCTTACATGCGGGAATGTGCAAAGGAAGGTCTGGAAATCTCTGCACGGCCTCCCAGACGTGGTCCTATAAGAGGTAAAACAACTGAAAGATGGAATACTGGTTTAGAAAAATCCCTTCTCTGCTTCTTTTGGTGAGCTTTTGATAAGTGAACCAAAACTAACAAGGACATTTTGTTTTACTTCATGGGAATGGTTGAAAACTCAAATAAGTCTCTTTTGTTCCTGTTGTTTCCGCAGAGAAGCTACCCAATGTGATTTTCGCCCTGACGCAGCATGGAGGCCACATGGGTTTTTTTGAAGGAGCTGTCCTCTTCCCAGAGCCTCTCTCTTGGATGGACAAGGTCATAGTGGAGTATTCAGACTCTATCTGCCACTGGAGAAAAAAACAGCTGCTCTAACAGAACACCACCTACTAGTACATGAAGTCCTTCTGCTTAGGTGCAGCAGGGGTGGATCTCAGCAGGTAACTTCTACAGTACAATCATCTCCAGAAACAGAAGAGCATCAGAACTGTGTGTCTGTTCTTCTATTTCAGAACCAAGAGGTTTTTAGATTCTTGTATAATGAGAAATGCAGATAGATTCCGGATGCAGACTGGAAAGAGGATTGGTAAATCCCCTCCGGTATAATACTGGAAGAATAGCTGCAGTGTTTTCAGTCTGAGAGAGGGATGGACTTTAGCTGGACTGCTGAGGTCGTCTGTAATCTTTCTGTAAAAGTTGCACATGTTCTTCAAAAAATCCCTGCTGACAAACAATTGATCGCTAAGAAATCAGATGAAGCAAAAAGACAAAATTTTAAACATTTCCAGCATATCAACTACACTGAAATTGCCTTGAAGAAAAGTAATACGTATCTGGATCAAAAATCGTTTGTGGATTTCCAGCTATTACTTTCAGAAATCTTTAAACTCATTAGGATGAAAATACTTCAGAAGAGAATGTTGCTCTTTTTAGAACTATAAGCACTTTATACATGATTAAGATAAGCACAGTTGCAGCTTGTCCCTTTATTTCAAATGCTTTATAAGCTTTGAAACATAACATTTATGTGTTCTTCTAAATCTAAAGAGGAGTTAGTAGTTTCTATTTTAAATTTGCGTGGGCTATTGTTGCTGCAAACAATATCCAATAAAACACGTTCTAAGGCCAAATGGAACAAGAAAAAAAGGGGGAACTGCACCTTGGCTACTTTCATTTTCTAACAAAAAATAGATTTTAGTAAAGGAAAAGTTCTGTACTGTAGCTCTGAGGTGCAAATAACAACAAATCACTCAATGCAAAAATATATCAAAGATCACAACAACAATTAAAAAAGCAAAATGAAAAAAAAGACAAAACAAAAAAACACGTTACATTTTAGAAATCAAAACAAAGTTCCATAAATCAAAATGAAGTTCCAAAAAGACACAATTCTAAAAAATAAAAAAAAAATTACAAAACAAAAGTAATTTCCATAAATCAAAATGAAATGTTAAAAAATGAAACACAAAAAGAAACTGGAAAAGGTTTGTATGGGATATTATTATGGAATCAAGTTCAGTGATTGCTCTATCTACTCTTTACCTCAGTTCAGGTTCTAATTGTGATCTTTAATATGTTTTTTTGCTTTTCTTGTGATTTACACATCTGGGCCACCATAGTTTAACATGAATAGAAAAACTGAGCTGCCTCTCACATGTCATGATGTTGGACTTGTCTCCATTAAACCATCAGAGGCATAGAGCTCTGTTGGGATTCATATTAATGAACATTTTCCCCAAATCTCTCCAAACCTGTTCCGGCCCAAACGAAGGCGTGACAAGAAAGGATTTTTATGAAGTTTGTTCTTTTTTCATTTTTTTTTTTGGTTGGTGTTGGAGCCACAGGCCTCTTTGATTGTTTTAGTTCCAACCTGTCTCTTTTCTATATTGTTCTCTGTAAAAATGCATCTTGTCAAAATTTTCCATGTAAAATGTTTTTACCTTTTTTCCTCTGAAAAGCTCAAACACAGCCTGTAGCAGCTCGACTGATGTTGTCTTCACGTGTAATAAGTACTGTTTATGTCTTCTGCACTTTGTTTGTCTTAAACATGCACTAGTTTATAACTGAAATCATTTTTAATGATCATATTGGTGTTTTGTTCAGAGACCAGTCCGTAAATAAAGTTTTCATACTTAAATTGTTGCGCGTTTTTCATTTTTGTAATAAAAAAATGGACAAAAGCATATTTTCAACCGTATAATGTACATTTATTGACATCATCGGTAGACAGTGGGTAAAACTTTCAAATAATCTTAGAAGAGAACAAGGACACAAAACACTCAAAAGAGAGGCACTTGCTGGAATATGAGCCGTGTTCTTCCAGTGGAGACGGGAATTTGAGAAAGCTGGGACCTGCCAGTATTAAAATGAGCCGTGCGGACACGCCAAAGTCCCAACAAAGCACACTTTAGTGAAGGAGAGACAGAAATGAGTCGCTCAGCGTTAGCTTGTTGTGTAATCTTCCCCGGAGCTGAATGTTTTCTTAATTTTAGGTTAAATACCTCCAAATTCTACCTCCAGAGAAGCAGCTGTTTTCCACTGCGTTGACTTGCCTAACCACCCTAAAAAGCCTGAAAATCAAAATGCAAATCTACCACGGCAATTATGTAGGTTATGCCACAGTAATTAGCAATGAAAACAACTGATTATTGCCTGTAGTTAGTTAGCAACAGCAACCGTGAAACTGAACATTTTTAAATGATCATATGAGGAATTTAACAAAATAATTACATTTAACTTTATGTTTTCTGACAAATAATTACATTGACACTTGATTTAGGACATAAAGGGAGGAACTGTATGAAAAAGTGAAATCAGTTGAAATTCTGGGCTTTAGGAAGCTACCAGGAGGTTTGTAACCTGAAATCTTTAGGTATTGCCTAATGTCATTCCATTGACTGTAAATCACAGACAGTCTTCTCCAACATAAAATATGCTTTATCAGGATCTTTTTGAACTTCTCACTCTCACACAGAACTGTTGCTACCACACGGCTTAATGTGGCTGTAATTCTCCACACTTTACAGGGTTTGGAGTAAACAAAGGCTCTCATCCTTTTGGCAAGGAACTGCAGGGAATTTAGTCAAACAACTTGGCCGCCGTGGCTTTGCCGTCATACTTGGAACCTTTTCCATCAAACTCGGAAGGAAGGATCTCCGGGTCAAACTCCTTGTAGTAGTTTTCCATCTCATCACCATGGACAAACACCTGAAAAGAGGACCAGGGTTCCTTAGCTCCTTTCAAGACCCCACAAACATCAGTCTTAAACTGATTAATCTAAATGGGGATAAAGCACTTTGACCTGTCTCCATGCATGAAAAGTAATGTACAAACCGTGAATCCTTGCTGCTAATTTATCAAGTTTACCAAGTACAAAGTTAAATACATTTTATTTTGAAAGTCCTTCCATGAAACTACAATAAGACAGGTTTTCTAAAGCAGGAATCCCCTTTTCTTTCTTCAGTAGAGAACTTCCAAACATCTTCCACAGTGAAATCCAGATATTTTGGATGTGACTCACTCTCTCCAGCAGTTTGCTCTTCATTAGGGGTTTGACCACATTGTAGGTAGTGGTGAAGTACCAGGGCTGGTGGATGAAGTGCACCGCTTTGAAACGAGCAGGAAACGAGTCCTGGGGAAACACAAAGAACCCTTTTTGGTAAAACTTAAAGACCCAGCAGATTTGAGAGAGAGACTGAAGGTTTCGGACCTAAAAATGTTCGGTCTGAGCTGATGTCACAACATTAAAATGGAACAGCACATGGTTAAGAATGACCTCTCCCACCTGCAGCATGTCCACCATCTTCTTGAGCTCAGTAGGTTTTATTCCTGATGCCTGCTGCATGGTGAAGCCCTTGAAGTTCTCGATGATGCAGAACCCATTGATCTGAGTCTCCTCGTTCTCCAGCAGCTTCTCCAGGATCACACAGTAAGCACGTAGGATCTGAACTCAAACAAACACGTCCCTAAGTTGCATTTACTAAACATTTGAGGCATCATATTCATGGTTCACTGAAAGTCATGTCTTGACCAGAACAATGTACCTCATCAAAGGTGATCTCCTCGTAATCCCAGTTCTCGATGTTGAAGAGCAGAACCACGCGGCCGTACTTGTCTCTGCTGTGCAGGATGCCTGGGTATCCAGCCTCGATGGTGCTGCGAACAGCCTCAGGGGTCAGATTCTCAAACAGCTCAGGATAATCCCTCCTGAAACGCACGTATCCTGAATGGAGACAAAAGAAGATTACTTTAAATCTGACAGGTTCCTCATGTAAGATTTTCCAGATGCTTCATATAAATGAGGCTCTGGGTTTGAATGTTCAACCACTTTTCCCAAAAGACTATGCCACTCTATGGGGCAAAAGACTTGCGTTTTTTAAACTGGACCTCAAATCAATCCATCAATCAAACTTTATTTGTAAAAAAAAACACTTCTTATTCTACTGTAGTTCGCAGTGCTTTAATATTAAAACAAAGACACAGAAATAAAAACCAACCCACTCTTTCCCCTCCCCGCTCCCCTCCATAAGCACAAACATCCCATGACCCCACATGCAAAGAGTACTTACAAAGGTTAACCTCTAAAAGAAACTTAAAGCTCAGCTCTGCTGACCAAATAAATAAAATGCATGTAGATACATAAAATGAAAAATAAAATTGGATACATAGAATATATGAAATACAATAAATTCATAACAAAATTAGTAAAAATAAACTTTAAAAAGTTATAATAAATACATAAGATGATCTAAAAGTGCAATTAAAAAGGTGGGTCTTGAGTCTCTTCTTAAAAACCTCTATGGTCTCTGCCGCCCTGAGGCTCTCCGACAGGCTGTTCCACAGGTACGGGCCGTAGTGGGAGAACAAATCCTCACCCTTAGTTTTGGTCCTAGCCTTAGGAGGACCTCAGGGACCCTGAGGGCTCAGACTTTAAAAGCAAATCACTTAAATAAGAAGGCCCAAAACCATTAAAACCAAAAGAATCTTAAAATCAATCCTGAAATGCACAGGGATCTAATGCAGTGATTTTAAAACTGGAGTAATGTGTTCTCATTCCCTGGTCCTCATCAGAACAGATGCCTCTGAGTTCTGTAAAAGTTGTAGGTTTGAATGAGACTTTTTGGGTAAACCAAAGAGCAGGGCATTACAATAATCTAACCTACTAAAAATAAAAGCATGCATCAGCACATCTGTGATGGGCAAGAGAAAGGAATGGTGGGACTCTGGCAATTTTTTAAAGATGAAAAATGATATTTTTTATATTCAGCTCAGAGTCAAAAAGTACACCCAGGTTTCTCACATAGTGAGTTCTAAAATTATTGAGTTTTGGTAAAATCATCTCTCTATTGTCTTCAGGATCAAACATTAAAACTTGAGTTTTGTCCTGGTTGAGCTGTAGGAAGTTTTTTGTCATCCAAGACTTTATGTCTAGAATACAATTTAAAAAAGTATTTATAGGTACAAGGTCATCAGGAGACATGGCGATGTAAAGCAGTGTATCATCAGCATAGCTGTGAAAGTCAACACTGTGTCTCCTGATGACATTCCCAAGAGGCAACATGTATAAATTAAAACTATAGAACCTAAAATGGACCCTTGGGGAACCCCATAACTTCTTTCATGGATTTTGAAGAGCATGTATCCATACTTGCATAATAGTGTCAATCTGTAAGATAGGAACTAAACCACTTAAGAACATTTCCAGAGAGGCCCACTAGACTCCTGAGTATATCCAATAAAATCTGGTGATCTACTCTATGATCTTACTAAATAGGTGTGCGTCTGTTCATCTCCCAGATCTCCATCTTGGCTCACCCTTCATAAGCTCAAAGGCTCTGGCCACATCATACTTCCTGGCGCGGATGAAGCGGACCATCATGGTGTCTGGTTTCTCCCCAAAGGTGTCCTGCACCCCTTTGCTCAATTCATCCCCAGAATCTGCCTTCTCCTTAATCATCGCTCGCAGCTCCTTCACTGCAGCAACTCGCTTCTCCTCCGTCTCATTCAGCTCATCCTTGGCCTGCATGGGAAGGTCACACTTCAAGTTGAGATCATCTTTAATGGTGTAAAAACTCTTTTTCTAAACCACAATTTTAGTTATTTTAAGTTTTATTTACCTTAGCGAATAGTAGTAAACTTGCAGCCTATTTTATTAGGTATACTTGAGTATAAGTATTGCATGTATGTTCTAGACGATGTGTAATGTAGAGAGCACACCAACTAAATACTTTTTCAGATGGGATTGGAATGTTTTAAGTTTACAACATATAAATAGTATAACTTAAAGCATACTGCCTCACTTTTAGTACAGACTAAATATACTTGTGGTATACTTAAATAGAATATTTGCTGAGAGTAAGCTTGATATAAGCAACAAAGCTGGAGAAAGAATGAGTACAACACAATAACCTTTCGGTTACAGATTTTCTCTAGATCCATTATCAGACAGTTTTTCAGGATTTTTACTTTCCAGGCCAAAATTCTTGAAAGGTTTACCTAATTTGGAATTATTTTACATAATGTTTCAATTCTTAAGTCATGTCTGTGTAAATCCTGAAGCCAGAGGCTTGAGTTTAGTATTAGCAACAGTCTAAGTAATTTTTTTTGTGTATGACCTCGTTGGGACACAAGGTGTTTCTGTATTTTTTAAACTCTGTTACATTTTAGAGTGGAAATGTTTTTAACAATTTTAATTATTTTTTTCCATTGAGTTTTGCATTGCTTTAGCATTAAAAAAAAGGTTTTAAGTACATTTCCATCTGATTGTATTTTTTCCAAAGTTCTTCTTTGGTTTCTTTTTGTTGATTTTTTTTTCTTATCTTCATTTAGGTGGGACACATTTTTGGTGGTAGAAGATGCTCTTCTCTACACAAAGTGAATGAGTGGGAATCAGGAGCAGCTACCTTCTGCCTGGTGTGGTCTGGCACATTGGCGCAGGGTCCAAACACCGGCCCGTGGTCTTTGACGGTGAGGCGCTCCAGCTTGGCTCTGAGAGCCTGCTCCTCCTCTGAAACCATCCGGTAAGTTCCACTCTGATGGGAGAGAACACAGACGACCATAGATTCACTCTCATATCAAACATTCAAAGTAATGAGTGTGCAGAAGGTTGCTGCACATGCTCCTCACACCGTTATCATCTATTGCCTCACGTTTTTCCTGGAAGAGTCACCTAAATAATGAGAGGAGCACTTCCTGTTTACAGATCCACTCAGCTTCCATTCTGTGTGGTGTACTGACACAATGGCAGCAGATAATTGACAGACACTTTTGAGCGAATCATCATTGCAGAGTGCCAAGTCCTGAAACCAGAGCAGTGAACAGCTCAAATCTCTTTACTTGCTGCAGTTCAAGTACTGGATCTTCTTCCCTTTGACACTTGGACTTTGATAAACTACCTGTAAAAACAGTTTTCACTCAAGAAAGTTGGAAAATCCTGGCTCAGTTAGCAGTCAATGTCCATAGAGGCTTTCCACTCAATTGTGACAGATCTGTCAACGTTGGATGCCCACACTGTGGCTCCTAAATGAAACCTTTACACAGAAAAAATGGGCCCCTTAGAAATTAATTAAACACTATTACCCCACTGGCAGATTTTCTTTTAATAAGCAAAATAATCTACCAATGGGGTAAGCAATTGTCTTATCAACAATTCTAATTTTAAGAAAAAAATCCTCATCACTAAGACATGTTTTCTCAAAATATTTTGCTATTGAAAAACTTTCTTAACATGGTTATTTTTCTTGTAAGACAGAAAATGACACTTTTTTTCAAACAAGGGTCTTTTTCCTTTCTTTCTGTTTTTTCTGCAAAATTTTCGCATTCTCAAAAAAAAAAAAGGCCCTTTAGTGGCACAAAGCCCTTTACCATATCAATATAATTCTGTCACTTGTTTCAGAGCTTAAGTGTGAGCCTTAAATTCTATTTGAGAACAAATGCATGTCCAGCAGTGTTGAAGTTGTGATCAATAGGCCTTAGTGTTTGGGTAATCTGCCTCACATGAGGCCAAGCAAAGCCTGTAAATACATTGCAGGGGAATAGTTGTGGGCTGAGGCAGCAGGGATCAGAGATTAGCGGCTGACTGTTGCAGCAGTTCACTGCTTCTTAAAAAAAACTTGTAAAGAGCTGAGCTGCAGCTGGATCTTTAAATGTGTTTGTGAGTAGGGAGGGAACCAAACACCCCTCCTTCCTCCTTAAAGCTGAAGAGGAGGTACTCACCACCACAGCCATGTTTTCAGATCTTTAAGTCAGCCTTGTGAAGCCTGAAGGAGAAACAGGAAATCTGTTATTTTCAGTAAATACAAGAACAACCACTCTGTTCTCTGAATTAATCGGCCTTCATCCCATCCACTCCGTACTCTGACTGTACTGTATTTGGCAGTTATGGATGACTGATCAGGTCAGGAGATTTAAGGCCAACAAGTCATTTAGTTTAATTATAAACAGTAAAACCTAAATATTATCAGTTATGTATAGTTTTAGTAACACTAACAGTACTTTAAATGACTTATTAAACTGTCACGGTAAAGACAATTAAAAGTGTATTTTCTAAGACGGAAGATGATATTGTTTGATACTAAAAGCAGAGTCATAAAGCATGAATAAAAGCCTTTTTAGGTCAATCCCACATGAAGATGAAAGAACGACATAAAAAATGTTCTCATTTTTTTTTTTTCACATTAACTGTCCAGCAAGTGAGGCGGTAACGAGGCAGAGACCCTACCTGAGGCAGATGTGCAGCTGGCAGAGTCACAGGGGTCCGTGTGGAGCTGCGGTGGAGGGACCTGAGATTTGTAGTGTGGGATTAGTCCCGTCATACCAGATTATTCCCAGATTTTTTTCCAATTAGCATAAAAGTGCCACAGGGTGTGAAAGAGTCTGTGTGTGTGTGTGGGGGGGGTGATAGTGACGTCATGGGGCAGTACTGAAGGGGCTCCTGTGATGGAGGGGGCATTCTGGATGGTGTAGTGTTGAGAACACACTGAGCAGGAGGTGGTGTAAGCAGGTGGAGGGATTAGATTACATTTTAAGAACAGCTGAGTTGAGTAACAAGCAGCTATTGTAACCATGTGTGATCTGTGCAGTGTGACCAGCCTGGTGTGATGTTACTGTCATGTCAGTAAGGGATTAAAATAGCTGTTTTGGGTTTGAATCTGCATTACATTAAGTTCTGTTTTTGCTCAAACATTAAAACTACCAGAGTTCTTCGCACAATAGTTGAAGGACCCTCCAGACTTGATCCAGTTTCTTCAAACGTTCCTTTCTGCTGCAGCTTGTTTGAAGATTTCTGCTCCAGATGTGAAATCATTCTGGTTTTTGGCAGAAGCTCTGATGTTCAGAGAATCCACCATGACCCTTGAGATATAAATTTTGGCCTTCTTTTATTATACATTTAAACAATATGCTCCAAATTACTCTTTTGACAGATTGGTTCTTCTAAAAACTCTTTGTTATATTAAAATTAAACTTGTGAATTATAACAAGCACAAGATAATTACTTAAGTGTAAGAGCTGAAGTTGGACATTATCATCAGTTTTCTAAAGCCCTTCCTGTAAGAACAAAGATGAATAAGGAGAACTGGTAATGGAAAGATTTTGAAAAATTGATGTTTTTTCCTGTTTTGTCTTGAAAACATAATGGAAATGAGGAATAATTGTATTTGTGCAAAATTATCCTATGGATACTTCTTAGGGCATCTATGTAGACCTCACTAATTTGCTGGTGTTTATTGATGAGAGCAGAAAAGAAGACATCCAAATGCTGTTCACTGTAATTTTCTTCATCCCAATTCTAGGAGTTCTGCAGACATTTTTGGTTTTAGCTTATTTTCATTCGCTCTTTGTTGGTTCTACAAAATCTCAGAATTCTTATCACATTCTAAGATCTTTATTTACCAAATGTTTTAAAGCTCACATAGTACCACACTGTCCCATCTGAGCACACACAAGCTTTCTATTTAAATAGTTTTGCCACCCAACATAAAGGTCAAATTGTAATGCTGTGTCATTTTCAGATACATTTGGTAAATGGTGTATCCTTCCGTAGTGCTTCACTACTTTCTTAGAAGACCCAAAGCACTTTACAGTCACAGTCTCATTCACCTATTCACCCACCGATGGTGGCTCTGCTGCCAAACACTGGCGCCAACCTAAAACCATCAGGAGCAACGTGTTGTTCAGTGTCTTGCCTAAGGACACTTCGACACAATCAGAGGTCGATCGTTCTACTTCTGCACAGCTGCCCATTGAGTGGATTGTCCATCTGTCCGTCTCACACCCCTCTCTCTCTCAGTATTTGAATACAGTTAAAAATATATACTTATACTTATTTGACAAACTGTCCTACATAAAACAAGTGAAAGACTGTGTACACCTAAACACACACAACACAAAAACAATCATTACGTGTATTAAATGCACGCATATATTTAAAGGTAAACATGCTGCTTTATTCCCATCTACGCACCTACATCTATTTATTTTTAATATGTAATAATATGTGTATTGCCCCTGCGACAGACTGGCGACCAGTCCAGGGGTGTACCCTGCCTTCGCCCATGAGTAGCTGGGTTAGGCTCCGGCAACCCCATGACCCCGAAAGGGATAAAGCGGATTGGAAAATGAATAAATGAATATGTGTATTGATTTATTAGCATTATTCTTAAATGTATGCATACAATACAGTACATTCAAATACATGTATTCAGAGTTATGTTTCCATAATCTTTAAAAACATCTGTGATGGCTTTAAACCATCTCTACCTTGACAGTTTTGGATTTAACCTGAAACAAAACTGTTTTTTGTTTTTTTTGTTTTCTTCTCTGAGTGAACCATCTGGTTTTTTGTTTTGAAATTTTTCGGTTTTGGGAAACTAATTTTTTTTTTTTTTTTAATCCTCAGAATTGAATCAGTTTGCTGAATTTCTAATGTTTTCTTCTTTTTTTTTGTCCTCATTTGACATGGTGTAGATCATTTACATCTATTTTGTTTGTGATTGTTTTGATTTACCAACTTTTACTAACTTTCCTTAAGCTTTTCTCCTTCTGACCTCATGGTCCAGGAGTGTAACTGATGCACTCTTTCCCTGATGCGATATAAAAGAAACATGCAATCAGCCCGTAATCTGCTAATCTGGCTTCACCAGCTCAATAAAGCCCTTTGGGGAACAAATTTAGATGGATTGAGTGGGTTAGGGTTAGGTTTAAGTCCTTCAACCATTAAAATGTTCAACTCTTTCAGAAGGTTGGTGCTCGAAAGTTACAACTTCGTAACTCTTAACTTGCGTTCACACCCAATGCAATTCGCACATCAGGAGAACCTAGTTTTAATGTTAAGTGAATGTACAGATGCAATTTGAGGTTCTGCGGCGCATTTTGAGCGTTGGCCGTGGTGCAACGATGTGGCAGCTGGACATTTTGGGCGTTGTGACCCAATCTGTCCGAATAATGATTTGTGCCAAATCTGAGACAAACTTTACATGACTCCAAAACTTTTCCATTTCAATCTTTTTTTTCCTCCCAAATCTGGTCTTAACTTTCGATAGATTGAATTATTTTGAACCTTAGACGTACGGAACCAGCACACAATGTAGCCCAAAGGGTTGGGATAAAGTTTGAATATATTAACTGTACCCATTGCAGGGGTCTTCTATTTTTCTTTCTCTCGTTGCTTGGCCCCACCTTTATAATTTTTGGCCTTTGACTGCAGATGTCCTTAGTCACATGTTTTTCCAATCCTACTTTTTAGACCCAATCTTCACTCTCCCTAACGCCGTCCTACTTTCTAAGTCAAAACTGTTTCCCTAACGCCGTCCTACTTCATTCATTCATTCATTCATTTTCCAAGCCGCTTTATCCCTTTCGGGGTCACGGGGTTGCCGGAGCCTAACCCGGCTACTCATGGGCGAAGGCAGGGTACACCCCTGGACTGGTCGCCAGCCTGTCGCAAGGGCCACAATCACACACCCATGCACATACACATTCACACCTACGGACAATTTTAGAGTAATCAATGAACCTGTGAAGCATGTTTTTGGACGGTGGGAGGAAGCCGGAGTCCCCGGAGAAAACCCACGCATGCACGGGGAGAACATGCAAACTCCACACAGAAAGGTCCACCAGCCAGGACTTGAACCGGGAACCTTCATGCTGTGAGGCGGGAGCGCTAACCACAGCGCCACCGTGCAGCCCGCCGTCCTACTTTCTAAGTCAAAACTCTATCCCCAACGCCGTCCTACTTTCTAAGTCATAACCCTTTCCCTAACGCCGTCCTACTTTCTAAGTCACAATCTTAACCTTATATAAAATATATATCATTTAAAACTATTTCATCTTACCCAAAAAAATCCTACAGTAATGCACTACGTGTTTTCACCACCCTCTTATTTTAAGAAAATAAAAAACACATTTTTAAAAAACTATTTCATCTAACCAAAACAATCCTACAACAATGGACAATGTGTTTTGTTAGTTTCTAGATTTTTCATAAAAGAAAATGATGCCGTTGAGATTCATGTCCTTCTCACCATTCTTGCTGGCTTCCTTTATTTTCTTGTCATTGGCTAGAATAATTTTACCATTTTTAACAATATAGCTGTAAAAATGATCAACAACAGAGGGAAGTATTTCGTGGCAAATGACGGAGGACAAGGTGTATTTCTGTTTTCTGTCATTGACTGAGACATAGATCTGTCTATTTAGTGTCAAAGGACGTCTTATTTCGTTTGTTTGATGTCTTGGCACGTACATGGTAAGGATGTCCAAATCATCAAAACTGATCTCAAGTTCCACGTTTTTTTTGCAGTTGTGACATTTTTGGTTGAAAAAGTCCTTCTTGATGCAGCTGTTAAGAAGTGAATTAAGACACTTGCTTTTACCTGGAGCTTGTGGCAGGTACATGATTTTACCCACATTTTGATTATCATGTGAGGCGTATGTGCAGAAGCCACACGTATAATTGGATTTTACATTAATATTTGATCGTACTCCACAGTCATCCAGCCAGTCTAACAAAGGGTGCATGAAATCAGCAACGTCATTTTGTTTTCCAAACCCTAAAGATGGAATCTTTTTCTCTAACTCCTTTAAAACAACTTTCAATTGAGATGCAGAAAACTGTGTTCCTGGTTTGTGGACAGCAGTCAAAAACATTTGTGCACAAGCTGGTATTTGTGATATTGCTACCATAACTTCAACGTCCAGCGATATAAGTCTGTCCGTTACGTTATCCAAATGTGACACAGCTTGTAGGGAGGAGTTGAACCAACAATTTAGAAAACAGTTGGTGAACTTGCAGAAGTCTTTGGGTGTTGTCCAACTCAGAGATGAAAAGAAACTATGTTCTTTGGGTAGGTAAGCTGTTGGGCTTGTTATTACCACTTGACGTTTCTTTTCGTTTTCATCATCAGCATCAGTTTGTGTACTTGTCAAAGACTCTGGAATATTCCACGCTACCTTGTCTTCCAAGTAATTTAACAAATTAAAATCTGTAGGTACATTGGATGCCGTACTTAGCTCCATGTTATCTTTAACATCAGTTTTTAAGTTTGTTAAAGTTTCTGTTCTTTTCTTGGAAGGGTTAGGTTCTTCTTTGTGGCTAGGCAAGTTAGAATCTAAAATGTTTTCAGGTGTCACTCCTGTCTCGATGATATTAGACTCCATCTTGTCCTGCTCAAGAATTTCCAAGTCTTCCTTCCTTCCAGTCTCTTCAGATGTGTTGTCTATCTTTGAGGGTTCAGATTCCTTCCTGATCTGTTTGACAGTATTAGTCCTCTTCGCCCTTGTTTTTTTCCTGGCAGCTTTTGTGTTTTCTTTTTTAGATGGACCACAATCTTTGGTTGACTCAGATGTCACACCAGTGTTTTTAAATTCAGACTCCACTTTGACCTGTTTAATAGGTGT
>BSAI01000030.1:15652728-15947227 GCA_036245035.1 Adrianichthys oophorus | reverse complement strand
TTTTCTTTTTTGGAAAGACCACAATCTTTGGTTGACTCAGATGTCACGCCTGTGTTTGTAAATTCAGACTCCACTTTGACCTGTTTAATAGGTGTAGTCCGAATCCTTTGTGAGGACTTTGTAATTTCTCTAGCAGGTGTTGGGTCTGCTATGGTAGAGAGCTCAGATGTCACAGCGGGAATGGTCATAAACTGACTGTGATCTGGGGTTTTCATGGGTCTCACACCTGTCTTTTTGTTTTTGGACAGTTGGAGGTTTGTAGCTTTTCGATACCTAGATGATTGTGTGGTATCGGAAAGGTTCTTTTTATTTTTGTGAGCCAGGCTGTCGCCAGTTGTTTCATTTGGTTTCACAGACAAAGCTGTCTTTTCTGGCACTTTTCTCTTTCTTTTCCTAGTGCTGGTTCTTCGACAGCAGCAAAAAAGATCGAAGATTCTCAGGCAGCTCATTCTTGCTTCTGATCTTGTGTTCTTTCTTGCTCTGTAAGAATTCCATCCTTAATTGTCCTATTTAAGCCATCAGTATGTGTCCCTAGGTTATCATCATTACATCAAATGACATCATTACTGGTGTGATGATGTCATTATGTCTCACTGCTGTGTCATGTGTAATACCTGTTGTGATGACATAATGACATAATTACTGTGATGATGTCATTATGTCTCACTGCTGTGTCATGTGTAATAACTGTTGTGATGACATCATTTCCTTTTTTTTTTTTTCCAACTTGTCCTGTCCAACAGCTGAGCAAGCAGATATGAGCTGAGAGCCTCTTGTATTAGACAGATTTTACTCTTACAATCGGGGGTTATAAATCATAGGGAACACAAAATGTATGTTGGTATAAGCCCCTTTCGTAATTTAAACTAAACTTTATTAATATTAATTTTGTTTGTGTTCTTTTTATTGGACCGGATGGAAAAAGAAAGGGGGACAAAGAGAGAGTTGGGGGAAGGGGGGCAGTGGATTATAGAAGTTAGAGGATGACTACTGGGAAGGGAAGGTAGAGTTGTACAAAACTACAGGCAACAAAATGCTGGAAGCTTATGCCCATCACAATCATGCGTGGGTGTTAGTCTAAAATGGGCGGGGCTTTTCCACACACTCAGCTGTTACAGACATACCTGCTGGCTCCAAGAGTGTTCACAAACTTGTCCACACGCACGTTTTTGCATACCAGCCAACACATGTAAAGCATTCCATTCTGTCACATAAACTATTTGAAGGTGCAAAGGTGAGCAGACACCTGTGCTCAGGTGCATGTTTATGTTAAGCTGAAGTCTTGCCCAAGGACCCACTCTGGATGAAGCACAGTGACACCATTTACTAATTAACAATTGATATGAATGTGTGTAACCTATACGTTTTACTGACATTTACAGTGAGAACAATTAAGGTAATAAAACACCACCATGCATTAGCACAAAATGGAGTAAATATTCTGCAGGATGTTAATATTTCATCCACTGTAAGAATGAAGCATTTCTACCAGTTGACGGTCATATCCATAGGCATGTAGAAACAGTAAAACTTTAAACTTAAGCAAGTGGGCCAATTAAAAAGGAGCTTTTGTCTCCCTCTGCTGGCGGGGAAAAAAATTAATAAATCCACTGATCTGATCATTTCATTAAAACTGGTGGATTAACCACAAAACACAGAATCTAAAGAACTTTAGAGATCAAATCTCAATTATGCGATGCACTTCATAGCAGGATTAGTGAATACTTACAATAATGCAATTCTAAAAAAAGTTCTGTTCCAGCACTTGATATTTTCAAAAAATGCATTTCTTTAAAAACAAACCACTTATTTTTTAATAGGTCCTGCTTATTTTATTCAACACATCCCTTTCCAGCAATATTAGTGTTGAAAACAAGAAATGATACATATTTATGACTTTAGTATGATAAAGTTTATAAACTTCATTATTTCTGCTGATCATAAAAACATCTTAAAACACAGACCACCCCTGATAAGATGAGTTTTATCTGAGCATGTTAACTTCCTTTAAAGGAATTTAAATCTCGAGAACATTTTACTTATTTAAATAAATTGCTGGAAGGTCTTAAGAATCTTTTGGATATTTTTAATAGCTTCATGTCTTTAACAATCTAAAACAGGTCTTGAGAACTGTGCAAAGGTGAGCTAAGGTATTTCCCACTCAAAAGTGTCATAAACACTTTGCTCAGTGACTGTGCGCAGTCACGTCTTCAGGCCAGTACTCGTCTTTCATGTAGTGGTTTGATGAGGCGAAGCTCGGCTCGTGCAGGACACCTTCGCCTCTTAGCTGGTTCTCCACTTCCTGCTCCCATTCTCCTTCCACCAGCTTGTAAAGGTCGAGAGCTGCCATGGCATCCTCTACTGAACAGTGACCCTTCTCCCCAACCTGAAAAAAGAAAGTAGGATTTACACACCTAACAGCAGTTAAGCTACATATATTTTGAAACGTTTTGTACCTGGATATTTCTGTTTAACAGCTTCCTGGACAAAATTTTGAGGGAAGAACAACGGCCACGAGGGAAACCAGCCAAGCGGCTAAGATGACGTGTCATGCTCGTGTCTCTGACCATGTGGGCTGGATGAAAAATGTCTAGCACCTTAAAATCATTGTAAATGGAGTGACCTACAATCACTTTGTCTTCAAGTATTCTGAGAATCTGGAAGAGAGACATGAAGTGAGATCAATTACAGGTGGTTCCTTTCAATTTCAAAGTAGGGAGAAATATCTCAGCAAAACTGATTTGATTAAGACTCTTTCAAAAAGATCCACATTTATGTTTAACTTTAACTCAACTGCGGATGCTGCTGTAGTTTATTTACCCTCAACACTGACTACCTTTGCAAAATGTAATTATGGAGATTTGAACAGAAACGCGGCAAACATACCTCCTCTCTGGCCTCAGAGAAAGGTGTGGCGTTGCGCATGTGGTGCCTGCGGATCCCACTCCAACGTGTTCTAAAGTTTGTCACAGGCTGACAGGGTCTGACATATTTATCATACAGCACGTTGCCATGGTAATCCAGGATGCTGCAGCGGCCCAGCTCACTGACTCGTCCGCCTGGGCCTGTCCCCACCATTTCACAGTCCAAAGCCACCACAGAAGTCAAGCACACGCTGGGGCACGGCGAGCTGCGACCGCTGGTTGGAGGACTGGCTTCAGAGAACCCACTGTCCACCTCCCATCTGTCTCTCAGAGCTGTCATTATAGTGGGGTGCTTAGGTCCAGAGTCTCCAGCTTTCATCACAACAAGATTTTTGCTATTTAAAGCTAAATGTCGTCTTTTCTGGTCTGAATCAGCTCCATCCTTTCCTTTGGATAGTTTACTTAAAGCAGGTGATTCATCTGGGATCCTTCCTTTAATTGTTTTCCTGCTGAGTCTCCTCATTTGGAGAGGTTTATTCCAGGCTAAGCCGTTCTCTCTAGCACGTATCAATATGGCTTTCTTCAACACATATCTATAATTGCCAAGAAGGCCCGAGGAGCGCTTGTTATTCTTTTTAAGGGGTTCTGCCATGTTTCACATGTCAAATCTAAAAAAAAAAAAAAAAGAAGAAGAAAGAAAGAAAAGAACAACATCTATTAACATTTTACACGCGTCAGAATGGGCTTTGAATAAATATTATTGGACCTCCACACGTCTTGAAGCTACAGCAATATCTAAACTAGTCCTGGATAAGCCTGAGGGCAAGCTGGTGCCTGACGGCGGTCTAGGTTTAGCTTAAAGGTTTTAGCTCACACAAAATAACGACTATATTTACTAAAATATAAATTTGTGAATAAACTGTACAAACCACAGCTTTCTCGAAAGTCATGCCACTGTTCTAGCGAAGATGGTGATTACCTAAATATATTTTAATCTGAGGATATCTTAATTTGTGGAAGCCTCGCAAAAAAAGAAACAAGCAATAACTTAACAACTAAAAGTCGCGCTAATATTTCTCTGAGAACGTCACAACAATAACAACCTGGACATAAAATTTCCGTTTTCAAATAGCGACAAAAATAATGTAATAATTCGCTCACATTAAATACAGTCAGCTTTTCTTTCTCTTCAACACGTGTTAAGGACATGCCTGGACAAACTACTTGACGGCTGCTCCTGATTGGCTCGCTTCTCTTCATCGAATTTTCTATTTTGACCGTAGCGCTCTGAAAATATCAAAGCATCGCCCCCACGTGGCCGGTAGGAATCAGCGCATCATCACACTGCCAACAATGAGGAAGTGTTCAATTGAATGAACATTGGTGGGGGGGAATCATCTAAAAAGCTTTAAACTAGTTTTTATTAAGTAACTAAATGTGATTTACTATATGTACTAATACGTCTAACGTTAGAATTTCAACAACTTCTACAGTAAAACTCACTTTTTAAACAATGTTGCAAATATCTGCTGTTTTAATGGCTCCAAATCACTTTTTGCAATGAAAAATTAACATTCAACAAATAAACGTGATTTTTTTTTTTTTGGTTATCATTTTTTCTTTAAAATGTTTGTACTGTTAAGAGCAGGATCATAAATGTTAACATTGATTTGATCAGTGTTTTCAAAACCCCTTTGATTTTTTTTTTGTCCTACCTGCTTAAACACATCTGGTTTAATCAGCCCATCATTGCAAATTCTCGACAAAGGTTGATGAGCAAAATCTGGTAGATTTGAGATGCATTGCAGAAAACATCCTGGTCCAGAGAATCTGCACTAAAATCCAGCATCAAATCTGGTTCAGGCTGAAAATAAAAATCTGAATTTGACAAATTTGACTACAAATTTTTTCTAAAGTGATTATTTGAAGGAGTGCTTAAAAACTGTTGTATTTAATTTGATGTGGCAGAATAAATTGGTCATAAACATCATATACTTTGGTTTTGGGGGCCTTTATTTCACAATCCTTCCATGTGTAAAAAAAATTAAAAAAAAAAAAAAAAAAAAAACAGTTACAAAACAAGAAAAATCCTGTGATGGCGATGACATTAAAAGCAACAGATGATCAGAAACTGACATTAAACCAAAGTGCATCAGTCTGAGGTGTAGTACATAGACCAAAGATTTTTTCCCCCCCCAAAGCTGCCCCTCATTCCCTAAGACAAAAAAATATATATAAAGAGCTCAGATTTAACTTTGAGGAGACCCTGGCCACTATCTCTCCACAGAATTCCCAGAGCAGCAGAAGACCAACGGAAGGAAAATGTCTTTATGGACTTCGGCTCCACGGCATTCTGCAGTTCACTAAAATAGTGGAATATAATTTAGTTCTTCTTCCCCCCAAATCCCATTCCTCTTGTTGATGACGTGCGCGGGGTTTCAGTTCCTGTGTGGACGTCTTATAGCTCTGATTTGTCATCCTTCTTCTTCTTCTTCTTGGGCTCTTCCTGCATCACTAACGGGTTGGAGGCCTCTCTCTTCAGGTATGAGATGAAGTCGCTGACCTCACGACCTCCCTGCAGAGTGACAGGACAATCAGCAGAGAGCACACAGCAGCTCAGCTTTGGGCGGTGAGGGGAGACTTACTTCATATCTCTTTGGGGACGTCTTACGGCCGGCTGGAGAGAAGTAAAGTGTGGGGAAACTAGAAGAGAAAACGTTGAAAGTTAAAAAAAAAAAAGCGTACGTTCGATTTTATAGCTTCAGAAAGTATCAACTTTAAAAGACGTAGCTGTAAAATAAAGGCTCGTCATGACCCACCCGCTGACTTCATATGGAGATGGAACGTCATTGGCTGTGGCATCCATCTTTGCAATGACAACGTTGGGATCATTGGCAAGCTGCGAAAACAAGATACTGTGAGAACTGAGATACACTTTTGTAATTTAATGTTAGCGTAGAGAAGAGGACATTTGCTTTGATAAACAGCTTTAAAAAAACTTGATTGTTAAAACTGCAAAAATCCTTATACTGTCATGATCCGGCGGCCCCATGAACAGATTAAGTACCCGATATATTTAATGAAGACTCACCTTTTCTCCCAACTCGTTGTATTTGGGCTCCAGGTTCTTGCAGTGTCCGCACCACGGAGCGTAGAACTCAATCAGCACATCTTTGCTGTCGTCGTTGACGATGGAGTCAAAGTTCTCAGCCACCACCACCTGGCAATAAAGACGAGAGGTTACAAGGTTTGGTGGAATCCCATCAGACGCCAGTACAACAGCTAAACTGGTTTGATCCTTCGACTTTTATAACTAGGAGATGCTTTTGGATCATAATTACACAACAGTTAACTTCATTGAGTTAGTTCCAATCAAAAGGACATTGTAGCTTGAGAAAAAAAACTAAATAAGGTCAACTAAGGTTTCATCTGCACTTTAGACCATCAGTCAGTGAAGTCAAATGAATGACAAACATTCCAATCATCAACCAACTATGACAAAAACAACTCAAAACTGATCTGACCGGCGTAGAGTGAAGTTGAGCCGCGTGACTGAAGGAAGCGTTTAAGAACCCGTTACCTTAACGGGCCCGTCGTTGTCTTGTGGAATGGGCTCTGACTTGAGGTAACGCTTCAGCTTCCCATCAAAGTAGTCCTGCAGGAAACGCTCCAGAGCTTTTCCATCACGCCTGTTAGAAGAAAGAAAAATGTGTGGAGATGGAGATCTGAAAGGCATGGTCACCCAACATCAGCTCTCCTCCTTTCAGCACAGCCAAGAAGAAAAACCTGCATTTTGTATTTTTTGTGCAAAAACTCCTCATTTAAGTAGAGACTTACTGACTTTACACTAATCAAGAAAAATTTATTTTAAGAAAAAAAATGTTTAAACAGATCTTTCTGCTTCAGAGTAAAAGATGCATCTTTATAACCTTAGAGAAGATCAAAACAATCAAGTCTGTAATTTTCTAAACTTTACTAAGCACACACCGATTCTCTGAAAGAATGGGGAAGAAAAGCACCTCAAATCCAGAACATCTAAAAAAATCTTTCAGTGACTACATGTACCCTTTAATCTGCACTTACGAGAACTCCTCAGTCATGACGTATTTGTCCCCCTTGGAGGTGCGGATGGCCACTACTGGCAGCTCTCCTGAGCTGCTGCTCAGACCAAACTCCGACACATCATGGCTGAATGTGTTCTTATTGGCCACAGCGAAGTTCAGCTTCTTGCCCTGATCCAGGAAACTTTTTGCTACCTTCATCACTCTAAGATGTCAGACAGTCAAATTGTAAGTTAATGAGATTAAAAAAAAAGTGCAGAGGACCAAATAAAACCAGGTGTAAATCTCATGGTTCTGTCATATCAGAGGGAATTTGTTCATGCAAGTGTTTAAGCTTCTGTTGACGACAGCAGGAAACTCGCCTGTTTCTCCAGTAGTTGGAACCTTTGGGGTTCTTGTCATAATCAACCTCATAATAAGCCACCAGCAGATCCTTTCCTTTCAACTGATCTTTGTTATCGTCAGTCATGTGAGGACAGGTTCCAAAGCTGAGAACAGAGAAAGAAAAGCATGTAAAACATGACACGGACTGCTCCATGCTGCACCAGCACGAGTGGCCTGGAGGACTCACATGTTCTCCTGAATAAACTTCTTGATTTTGTTGCTGGTGAATTTGTCTTCTGTGAATTTGACAGAGTTCTCTTCGAATTTGTTGTTAAGGCGAGGCGGGCGGAATAGGACGACTCCCCTGAAAACCAAAACAGAAAATATCAGTCATGTCAGTTTCACTGATGCACTCTTATTTTAATTTAACACAATGCACAGAATAAGCTTCCTATAGCTCTTGTATAGAGATCTACTCACTCTTCGTCAATGCCGTTGCTCTTAAGAAGAGCTTCAGAGTTGGTGTGGGCAAAACGGTAGTCGTCCCTCAAGGCGCTTGCTGCCTTCAAGAACTCAGCCTGCGATGTGCTCTGATCGGAGAAGAACCCTGTAAAGGACAGAGTCATATCCACATCAGGAACTGTATCCGTCAAGCAAAAACTCACAGCAAGCACTGCCAGATTCTGTGGGTTTCAGCCCAATCAAGCTTCCTTTGAACACATTTAGCTGGAAAAAGTCACTTCAAACAACTTGATCAAATGTGAGCTGCATTTTACATCTGCTTTTCTCAAGTATTCTTGGAAAAATGTTATAAATTGTTTAATGTATTTGGAAAAAGTTGAGCAATTATGTGCTGCTATTGCAGTCAAGAATGTAACCTGTGCATGCAGGAGTACAAATGTGTTATAAGAGTGTTAGCATGGCCTTTTCCCAGTTCACTCATAGCAAAAGCTGTTGCGACATCAACGTACAAACCATTTTGACGTCTGATTTTGCCCTTTGAGGGGAGCTAAGAGTTTGATTGATTTTCTCCAGTTCATTTATGCACATTTAAGCATTTGACTTCCTTATGATGCTTACAGTATGATTCTCAGTTTCTATAAAATGGCATTTGGACTAGTTTTACATAAAACAAGATATTTTGTGCTAAGCTTTAGATCAACATCAGACCTTACAACCGAGCAAAGAGAAGGTGGTGAACTTTTCATGGAGCTAAAACAACTGACTTCTTTGTGCAGCTTAGAACAGACTAATATGAAGGGAAATGAAGGCAAAAATAGACCAAAAAAAAGACAAAAAACATTTTTTTAAACTTACCGACAACACTTGCATCATGATCTCCAATAAACTTCTCAAAGTCAGCATCAGACTTGAGCTCCACGGACGCTGGGCCAGCCTGCTTCTTCAAAAAACTGACAATCCCATCTTCAAAGAAGAAGAGCAGTCTTATTAGATGCAGCTCAACTTTTTTTTTTTTTTAAAGAATTGGGACAACTGGTGTAGGGTGAATACCTGCACTCCTGGGACCGTCATAAGGACCAGATTCCTCTCCATCTCTGAAGATCTTCAAGGTCGGGTACCCACTGACGCCATATTTGCTGCATGTGTTGCTGTTGGCGGTGCAGTCGACCTAAATTGGAGGGGGAGAAAATTGACTTAATGAGGCTTTGAGGAGAGTATTGATAATGAAAAGTGCAAAAAGTCAGTCTAGAGGGCAGAAAGGAAAAACAAGAAGATTTTGTTATACCTTAACGAGTGAAACGATGCCTTTCAAGCGTGTGGCTGCTGCTTCATATTCAGGGGCTAGCCGTTTACAGTGACCACACCTAAAAGAAAAATAATATGGGGGTGGCAAACGGAAGGAAAAGAGGACACCTCAGCTTTAAACTCGTTAATAACAAAAACAAACTCACTGTGTGAAATCTAACACCTCTGATACTCAGAGGAGCCAAAACAGATCAAAATGCAGGAGTAAAAAGCTCATCTTTCACGTGTTTGGATTAGCAATATTTATTCTATTTACCCCCAAACAATCACAGCTACGCATTATTGTAAAATATGTTTCACATTTCCTAAATAAAAGGTTAAATGCAAGTAAAATGTAAAAGAGTTTGAATTGTAATTTAGTGTGTGTGTATATATATATAGTCATTCAAGTTTGGCACAGAGAAAACACGTCAGACTTTTCATTGACCAATAGGATAAGGACACCAAAACTTCACTAGCCAATCAGATGGTTACAACAACCAAACGCCACACCCCCTAACTTCCTTGTTATTGGTTTACACAGATTTAGGCTAATGCTTTTAAAAATACATGATGTTAAGAAATATAACAAAATAAAATAGAAATATATAGCTTTAATATATTTGCGAGTTGCTTAATTGTAATAATCACTCAATACACATTAAATGCTTTACGGCTCCACCTGAACGCTAGCATTTGGTCCTCCAAGCTAATGAGCAAGGCGACAGTGAAGGAAGGGAATCGCGTTTTATTTCATTCATTTTACGATAATGAATGCATTTCTAAAGATAAAAGTCGCGTCAATGTGAAGTTAGACGCACGTTTCATGTATTTGCTAACAATGCTGCGGCTACGCACCGAAACAATAGACGGCAGGACTCACCAAGGCGCAAAAAATTCCACCAGAACCAGATCGTGATTTCCAATCCTGCTTTCAAAGTCATCATCCGTGTACTCGAGCACGTCGCTGGCCCGAGTGAAACCTGCCAGAGCGGCTAGAAAGATCAACCGTAGCATCTCACACGGTACAGTGCACTTCAATTACGAACAAATGATGCAAGTGGAGCTGGCGGCTGTCCTCTGTCGGCTCGATCTGGCAGCGTGAACACCAAAGCTGCAGGTCTTCGAGTAAGGCCAGCACACAAAACGATAAAGAAAGAGAAAGGAACAAGAGCCGCTAAGGATCTGCACAGGCAGCTGGACCGCTTCTTACCAGAGTGTGGCAGCCTCTCATTGGTCCATTTGCCGCGTCACTCTTCCTGCAGTAGCCAATCAGCACTAGGAATAGAAGACCTACTGAGTCTTCTAACTAATCAGAGCTCGGCAGAAATCAAAACTCCTCCACACGCGGAAGTGGTGTCGATTTTTGACCGGAATTGCTCGTTTTTTCACGAGGTGGAAAGATTTTAAGGTGAAGGGGCACCTGCTCTGGTGTCGATTTAATAAAGTACAGCGTTACAAAAGCACAAAGTTACTTTGTTTAATAAAGTAATGATATAGATTTAAAGAGGATTTTAAAGCAAATTTCAAGTCACGTCAGTCTCTAACTTAAAAAAAAAACACTCACTGTGTTAGTTGATCATCAGACAACAGATTTATTTAACTTTTGAAGACGGTTCTTTCTCAATTGTTCGTAATAAAACGTAACAGTTTCAGAAATCCCTTTCAGTTCAGCTTGGATGTCAGAGTTAGTTTATCAAGCTGCAGGTTTTCCTTCAAGCTGTCAGTTTTGGAAAAACCAAAAGGTTAGTTCATCTGGTTCATTTGTATCTTTACCAATCTTTCATCACTAATTCATGTTTGAGTTTTCTCCCACAATAAAGATTTATGGCCTGCACTGGCCCCAGACCTTTGAGACTAAGCATTCCTCTGATGACATTAATCAAACAATGTCTAAATGTTGACATTTCTGCAGGACCAAAAGTAGAGTTGGACTACTTTCCAGGGTGATATCCGTAACTGAGACACCACACCACTGTCAAATCTAAAAATCTCATTATTAGTTAATGACACTGAAGAACATAGCTCTTCATTATGGTGCGTCACATTAGTAAAACTAATGCAGATCTGGCGTAGAGGAAATCTGGGTTCAATTCCCAATGTGTACAATGCACTTCATCCACTGTGGATCCTTGGGCAAAGACCCTTCGTGCTGCTGCCTAATTATGTAGCCACAAGGGGGCCCAAACCTGGGTCTTCCTGTGCCGGTCCTCAGCCCGGACAAAAATACAGGGTTGTGTCAGGAAGGGCATCTGGCGTAAAACTCCCAAACCAATTGTGTGGTTTGCTGTGTGAAAGATAGTTCACTGTGGTGACCTCTGAAGGGATAAGCCAAAAGGTGAACAACAACATAAGTAAAACTAAAACGATCTGTGTCTCATTCAGACAGTTTTATATGCACACCATACAAAGCTATGTTATAAAATATGATCAAAACAAGATCTCTTCACAGTAGTCTTGTCTTGAAATGCAGTTTCATCTTTGTGCCAGCAGAGGGCGGTAATAGGCAGTTCCAAATGCCTCACTTCCTTATTTTTTCCTTCCTGTTTATTTTCAGTCCACACACAATCATACTGACATACAGTGAATACATATACAAAGAAAAAGTATACATTTTTTAAATTTATTTTTATAAATGTAATTCTTTGTTTCCCAAATTGGGGCAATGCATTTCTTTTAACTGTTGACCTTAGAAATTCTTTTCATCTTTATGGTTTACAGCTACAGCTCAATAGATGGTGTTCAGCTCTTTCTACCCATGCTTCATTTCTCTTCTCTTACTCTGTTGTTTACTGTGGCACATGAGGAAACAGCAGAATACGATCAGGTTAAAGGTCATAAATCATGGAATCATGTGAAATGTAATAAATCTGCATTGTGTTTGGCTGCACAGTGTCTATTACTAATCAATGCTACAGAGATGTGCTGTTTGCAACATCAAACCCTACTCCCTCCCCATCAGCCTTCTCTCCTCTGTAAACAAGTTGCCATGACAACCGCTCTTGCTCCTTAGCCATATTTGGAGCAGGGAGAAGAAGCAATCACAGATTATGCCAGTGCCATTAGAAGTGAGGGAGGAGAGAAAATCTTCCTGTATGTAGGACATTGGTCTTTCTCCATATAACCCCAGAGAGAGACAGATTTCCTCGGCCTCCCAGCACCTACACTCCACATCTCAACACTGGAGGCCTTGTTGGGAGCTTCAGCTGTCAGCTTGTAAACAGTGGAAAATCTGTTGTCTGTTTCACCACAACAGAAAATATTCATTCAATTACAAGAAGACAAAGCCCTGGTTTTCAGATGGCCTGCATCGCAGAGAAAATGCTAACTTCATGCCTCTTGTAGCCAAACATATGTGTTATCTTACCTAGGCACCTAGGCAACAAACAAACAAACTGAACATCAAAGTTTGTAATAAAGGTCAAAGATGAAACATAGCTTCTATTTAAAAAAAAAAATGGAGGGGAGGGTGTTTACTTCTCAAAAACAAGAACTCTGCGCTTAAGTTTTAATCAGCCAATGCAGCCATTGTTGTCTTGTTTTGGTCAGTTTAGAGCCTAAAATGTTTGTTAGTGAGTTGCAGTATTTTAAATGTTAATGAGAAAATGTACTTGTAACAGAAAATACAGACCCTTTTCACGCAACCAGGTTCTGCTTAAAACAGTGAAAGGAACATGAATGTATTTACTGATTTACTGAAGAAATAAAAAAAAAAGATAAGGACTTGAGATAATGATGAAAAAAAATGAGATTGACCATAAGTCCTTTGTCACCTATATTAGCTCCAAGCCTCTACATTAGTACACACACACACTAGTCTATAGTACTGAAAGAATTTGCTTAACTGCCATTCGGATTCAAATACATTCGTATAACGTCCTGTTTGTTATGGTTGTCATTCTATTTCCTCCCAAATACAAACTGCTGAGACATTCAGTTACTTTTCTGTAACTCAGAGACAGTCTATCTCTCAAAAACAAACAAACAAAAACATACTCATAACCCCCCTCTGCCAAACCTAACACTTGTAAGAGAAAATAAATGTTCTCCTGCTGCTTTAGAGTCCAATAGCTGTGTGTTTCACTGCATTTAACACTGTGCATCTAACAACACACCGTTGGGATGTAGCTGCTCAGCCACATTGACTGTATTAGAGCTCTCACAGTCAATGCTCAGCTTTGGAAGAGCCATCCAAACAGAGAGATTTTCAGATAATCTGAAGTTTGGAGATTTGTAAAGATTTATTCTTCAAAATTTAGCTGGAATACCAGTTAAACATGACTGGAAAATTTTGTGTTTAGTTGTTGTGAGTTCGTGGAGAGAAAATAGTATCACCCCGATTTGTCGATTTGCATAATCCTTGATTTGTGCGTGACTTTGGATTTGTGAATGCAGAATTTTTGATTTGTAAGTCTTACAATAAATTTGTTGCATAATACAAAAATTTCAAAATAAAAAAAAAAAAATCAATTTACACATGCACAACTTAAAATTAACAGCTTGAAACTAACTACACGCACAAATCTTTAAAAATAAAATTGCTTGTTATGCACATACAAAACCGCATTTACACATAAATCTAATGTGAGATTCTTTTCATGTCCCCAAGATTCCTGCATAAGTGATGCATTTAAATGCTGCTAGAAGCCTAGGTAATCAGAATTGTCTTATCAGTCGCTTTGAACTTAGATTGTGAAAAATATTTGGTGAAACTTCACATTATCCCACCATCCTAAACAGATATGCCTGATAATTAATACAAAAAAGGTCTAAATAAGCATTTTTAAAACACCTATCCCTTTAAAAATAAAAATATTTTCCAGAACTGATTGCTTCCTCTCTGCAGCACCTCCACTGACATGGGGCTCTTTCCTGAGCACTGCTCACCAGTCACAGGGATAGCAGGTGCCGCTTGACCCTTCTGAACAGCCGCAGATCGGAGCGGGCCTGTGGGCTGATCAACCCTCTACGTTCTGTGGGTGTTTAGAAGGGCCTCGTGTTGCTATTGCCGTGTTTCTCTATACAAGTAGGGGTGTATAACGGCAGTGGCTTCAGTAAAGCTACACAGGTCACATGGCCTTCTTTTTAAAGAAGCAAACACTGGTCTGGATTTCTAAAAATCTAATCTTTGGTGCCATTTTTTGAGGCTCCACCTGCAAACAGGCCTTCCATTTGCAGTTTATCAGATGAAGTTGGTCTTTCCTGGCATAAACATAGTATTGGTGCTGCTGCAGAAGGCAGACTATCCTCTTTTCCTTGGTTACTTAAAACCGTGAATCCACCAAAACAGATAGCTCAATGGTCGACAGTTATCTCAACAGGACATGACTGTGTTGGGGACGTTTGGTCTTCTGAAGGGAAGATAGGGTTGGTTAATTGGAAAATAGTATTGTCAATATAGCAGCATCAATAAAAGCATCCCAGACTGCTGAATTATTCACAATTGAGATAAACAGTTAATAAAAAATAGGTGGCAGGATTGCCCCTTTAAGTCGTAACT
Organism: Adrianichthys oophorus; assembly: GCA_036245035.1. NCBI lineage: Eukaryota > Metazoa > Chordata > Actinopteri > Beloniformes > Adrianichthyidae > Adrianichthys > Adrianichthys oophorus. The sequence continues at coordinate 15,932,732 of BSAI01000030.1, read as the reverse complement.
TCTTTAAAATCAACATTTTTGGATTTGTGTCCATAAAATAATCTAATGTCTCCTCAATGTTATCTCCAGGGGGATTACAACGCTTTTCAAAAAAAGTAAAAAAAATATAACCTGGATTGACAATATACAAACCCTGGAGTATAAAGGAGTGTAGCTGCTGGGGATTGGGTTGAGGTCTGATCAGTGGTTGTTTACCTTTCAAAATAAGTTAAAACAACATGAACATAAAAACCACGTTTTCATTCCAGCACAATCAAAACTCACCGTTAAGTGCGTTCCTTCAGCTGGTGACGTCATAAGTGTTTACTGCCAGAGCCAATGATGTTCTGCACTCAGAATTGAACACCACCTGGTTGGTTCTTGATCCAGAATCTTATGAACCATATAATCCCAGAAGAACCTCTCTTTCCCAACCATTGAGATTCCAGATCTGCAGAATCCACTTCAAGCTTTTGAATTGTAAGTTTTTTTTTAGCTACATTTTTCAGGTGAATTGAGAATGAAAATGTCACACATTTAGTTGTTTTGTCAATGGGTTTTGTGCGTTTTGTCAAGTTTCTCCTGGGTTGTTTCATTGGCAGAAATGTACGGATATTGAACTGTGACTGTAGACCCGATCACTGACTGTAAATGAAAACTGGGGTGGACTGAGCGCCCCCCTCCTTCCAAACAGGAAATACCCACAGGCTCTAGGAAGTCAGAAACCCATAGACTTCCATAGAGAAATAAACAGCTGTTAATCAGTCATTCTATTGGTCAAAATAACTATTCTTGCACTGATATATCTATAGTTTTAAACGTGTTCTTGATAATCCACTTTTTTTTCCTCCACGATATATTTTCTGTAGTGAAAGTTATTCAAGTTATAAACTGACCAATCAGATGCCTCAATAAAAGTGGGTGGTCTCACTTTGAATGTTAAAAATGTTTGATTGACAGGTTGTTCAGAGTCTACTTTCAAGTGGTAGGGGTATGGACTTCTAACAAGATCATTCCTGATAGTGGTTGCCATAGAAAATGTTGAACAACTTTAATCAATCATTGCTGACTGACTTTGTCTGGTTTCAACATGGCGGCATCCATACTGCAAACAAATGGCTGAATGGATTCCGTTTACCAATTTAATTAGCTTGTAGGTATCACCTAATGTCTTTTTGTGACCTGAAGTGTCAAAGATTTGGTTCATCAAAAACTGAAGGCAGAACCTGCATGTAACAAGCTTCTTAAAACAAACAGAGGTTTGTTTTGCCTCATTGTCACATGGCATCAGGCAAGCTGATCACAATCATGACCTGAAAGCTTAGTAACTATGGTTACCTAAAGCTTGTACTTATTATTAGGAAATCCTTTTGAATGCCAGAGAAATTGAATGAATAAAAAAAAAAAAAAAAAAAAAAAAAAACGACACTCCACTGACCAACAAGGAGCAGACTGAGGAGGCATTGTTAAATAGATGATATCTTTAATAAAAGACATGACAGATTGACATTCAGTTATAGCTCCTACAATATTGCTTCATAACTTATGAAACATACTCGAACTTTGTTAATGAGTTAGAACATTTTAATCCATCACCTGTGTCTCATCATACACACAATCCTATTCAAGAAGTCTCTTAAGGCTTCAGTAAATCTTCATTTAAATCCATTCAAAATGGAGAAAACACATTCTTTACACAGTGCACAATGGGGGAAAAAACAAAAATGTGAAGATTATATAACTATCAGATATTAGACATGAGGGAAGGTAGGAGACAGGCTGAGGGCAGACATGCAGCAGGAAGTGGATGAGGCAGGGTGAAGCTGGGCTTTAGTGGGAAGAGGACTTGATTGGAGCAAAGCAGCAGATATTGTTTGGCCAAGCAGAAGAGGGAATCTTTGCTCCATCATGACCACCACAACGCTTCTGCCAACAAACCACGGCTGTCTCTCAGGAGCCAGAGCAGAGTCTGAGCTCAGCGGATGGTTTTGACATTCTGCAAATTCTGCAGCTCCAATTCAATTCCATTGAACAAACACTAAAAATAACAGTTAGATTAAATGATAGATTATATTATTGAACGGGAGGATGTGTTTAGGTCTCATAGTAGTAAATGAGATGAAAACATAGATATTTAGGTATCTATGGCAGACAGTGGGGTATCTGTGCATGTGTGCTCAAACGTCTGTGTGCAAAGATGGAGGATTAGTGTCTACTTGAACTGCTTAATGGGTGGGGGCACCTTGATGTCCTGGCCTTTCTCCAGCTTCTTCTCACACTCAACAAGGTAGTTGACTCCATCAATCACTGTCTGCACCAGCTGGACCTGAAGGAGCAGCACAACTTGAGGTTTCGATCCTCACATGGGAAACAATCTATGAGAGTTTAGCAGCCTAAACATAAATACATCCCAACTCACATGTAAAGCCTCAGTGTACAGGCAGGGAAAATATGAATACAGGATTTTACAATATTTCTTTGTATGCTACATATTGTTTGAAGATGATAAAAAAAACATTGTAACATTAAAATCATTTATGCAAAAAAATCCTTGATCGTAATTTCGCAATTTTGTGCATGGAAGTGACCTAGTTACAGTTAGCTTTCCCGAGTTCAATGAGGATTTTTTTCATGAAGACAGGAAAGCTGATTCTTGTGATCTTTAGAGAAACCTGCCTGTGTGAGATAGATTTGGTTTAAATTGATTTTTGAAAAAGGCAGTTTACTCTGTCATGTAAACACATAATCAGCTTTACATGCAGATTATGGAGAGCACCTCCATGTGACAAAGTCTTCAGACACAAAGAAACTGAGTGAACTAGTATTTGACATAAAACAACAACACATTTGTAAACTACAGTTAGCTTTAGAAGTCCAAACTCACTTTTATTTAATCAATTCAGACAGATTCCTCTGTGACAACAGACAGCACTCTTTTTTGAATAAAAACATCACTTAATAATATTATTTTGACAACTTTTCTTAAACATGGCAGTGTTGCATCATTTCCTGCTGGTTCAAAGTACTGTAAGCAACTGCCCTTATCACAAATGGAGCCTGCACTTTATGATCGTGGGCACCACTAACTCATAAAAAAAGAAAGAAGGGTAATAATAAAGGTAATAAGTAAAAAGGCATTCAAATATGAGATTCATGTTCACAAAATCAGCTAAACGCAGATGAAAAATGGGTTGAATTATCTGCTCTTATCTACAGCTTTTCGTTCACAGCTTGACTTTCTGTATGTTCTGACCAGGTCTGCTTACCTCAGACTGTCCAAGACGATCCAGGTTGGAAATGTCAAACACGCCGCCCACAGCAGCAGTGTCCACGCCACCAGTGCCGCGCTTCTGAAGACGCAAGTTGTCCAGGATCTTACTGAAGCGAGGATCCTATGAAGCAACAGAAGGAACAGGTTCAACTGACACTTTGTTCAAGCAGGTGTGAACATAAACTCAATACAGACTCATATCAGAGGATAGATTTCATTCTAGTTGCACATTTGGCATTTTGATTCTGTGAAAACAAAGTAAAAAACAGGCAATTTCCAGATCAACTAAAGGTTATGTGGTTTCAGAAGTTGTTTTCAAATACAAACTGCAGGTTAACTTGATATCCAAATATCTTCTGTAAATAAAAGAAGGATCTATTACACCGAAGCCAGTTCGTTATACAGTTTCTAGTTCTCTTCTTTGTCTAAGGCCAGTAACATGAAGTTTTTGTGGATAAAATGCTATACAAACACATACTTATTTGTAGAGATCATTTGAAATAATTACTTTGCTCAGCAGGGGGAGTTTGACATGGACCCCAGCCCTCAGCCCTGTGCCCAGGTTGGAAGGACAGGTGAGGATGTAACCCAGCCTCTCATTCCACATGAACTCCCATCCTCTCTCCTGAATGAGACGCTCCACCTGAAACAGACACATTTTGAAGCTAAGCTTGTACCTTGCTCTAAAAACTGGTCTATGTTTAACCTGTGTGCTTTGTACAAACTTTGTTAATGCTACGGTCACAAATACAACTGCCACCACGCGATGGGGAGGCATCAGCATAATCTTCAAGATTTCATGCTGCCTGCTGGCGTGGAAAATCATTGGCGTGGTCATGAATGTAGACAGTGGCAGTCAGGCATGCAGAATGGCCCGCTTTTATATACACCCAGGCTACCGGGCAGCTTGTGGCCGATGGTACTTGACATGGATGGCTGAGACATTGACACATCGTCCAGTCAGAGCTTCTGCCGTTCGGAGATCCGGCTGCCACCAACCTATAGCTGTCCAGCTGTTGCCCGATTTCGTAATGGTGTCATCCCCGCCTGTCACTGGACTGCCATCATGCGACCTTAAAATTTTACCGGGTGGCCACTGACCAATGTCATCTTATACAGAAAAATTGTCCGGTCGCTGTAATTTTAACTGTTTCTTAAAACCTCTCTGGCCGATGCATGGCGTGTAAAATGTGACTGCCACCTCCTCATTACAAATGCCACAGTGGAGTGGCATTTTGAGATATGTGACCATAGCCTAAGTAAGATTAAGTCGTTTTTTTTAGATTTACTGTAGTATAATTTTCATTTGTGTAAGAAATTGTTTATTTAAGTGTTGGCAGCAGTCCTACCTCCTTGAGACCTCTGCAGAATCGCTCGAAGACCCTCTTCATGTTGCCTCCTTTCTCCATTGAGATGACCCTGGTGTGATCCTCCTCATTGACCCAAATCAAGAAGGTCTTCTCATTGTTGTGCCTGAACAGAGAGGAAATATTTTTGTGTTGTAAGGGGCTGGTGCTTCAGTTTCATTCAGAAATGGGAGATTGATTGTGAGGTCAGGGCAGTCTATCCACTGCAGTGCAGCTGTAATAGAACAACAGTCAACAAAATGCACTGAAGAGGCAGACCTTGTTTCAGTGCAGCAACTTGCTACGAACTTTGTTTACTCTTGAGGTCAATTGAAGTGGGATATGTTGAGACACAATGAGAATAAAACCTGCTTCACTCTTGGCTGAATGAGTAACTCTATTCATCACTTTTCAAAAACGGAGTCAGAAATTACCACAGTTAAAATCAGAGTTTGCTATTTGTGTTGTATTCTACAACGTTTTGGGCTACCCAAAAGTTAGGAAAAACTATATATTCTTAATTACATACATGAAATACATTTTCACAAACGTGAAAAAAGCAAAAGTATACTAAAGCAACTGAAGCAAAATTTCATGCCTTCACTCTTCTGAAGTAAAAAGAGCCTAAATGCTTTTAGTCATCTCACTAATTTAAGATCATAAGAACACATGACTGTCAAAGGCGAAGAGAGAAAGCACAAAGACATGTTAGGAGAAAAATTAAAAAAAGAAAGCTCTGCAACTAAGTCAGGGTTCATAGAGTCACACACTTGAACAAGAAACAAAATGTTTAAACAAACATATAGAACCCACAGTTGATTATTACTCAAAAATGTTTTCAGAGCACAGCTAAGGGTAATTTGCTACATACAAAGCTTTTTGTTGACATTTCCCTCCTACAGGGATTATGCATTATTCCAGCTTTGAAGACGACACAGGAATTTTTTTTCTTTAACATTTGAAAAGCGTGGAGATTAAGAATAAAGACTGAAGGATTGGGCAGAAACACTCCATTAAACTGATGAGAAATTCTGTCAGTTAAAGTTGAGCAACAGAGAGAAAACAAACACACCTGAAAGAGGAGCTGGCACAGAGGATAAAGTAAAGGTGAATTATTTAGAAAAGCTGTGTTGATACAAAGAAGGTAGTTGATTTCAGTCGGCTGAAATATTGAATCTGGTTCTGGTTCAGCACGGGTGCTGAGACAGCATGAACTGGTATACTGATGCACTTCAGCCACAAGAACTGCTGACCTAACATTTATTATTGTTTTACATAGAGTGTTTGTCTGTCTTTAAAGGATCATATTAATCTGCTGCATCAGACAAATGAGAAATTATATCAAAATCATAAAAGCAGTGTTGAAAACTAACAAAAACAACAATAACAATACACTTTAACCAAACTGTAAAGTGGTGATCTTAGTGGATGATCTGTTGTTAGGAAAATATCAATATCCTATATTATTAAAATGTTTGTCTATCCACTATAAATATAAGGTTTAGAATATTGTGAAAAAGTTTAATATGTTCTGTCAGCACCTTCAAAAGGTGCAAAAGTGGCAGATGCTCCACTCCCTTATAAACCCGGTCAAATAAAAAATGTATTTTGGGTGTTTTTAACATATTCTTGTAGCATTTTACTCATGATGTAGGACCTATATAAAATAATTTAAGATTAAAACTGTGTTTCTGGGTATTTCTTTATTAAAACCATGATGGATTAGGAGCAGATGAAAACCTGCAGTTTGAAAAATCTCAGGTTTGTGACGCTGCAACTGTCATGGATGGGCAAAAGTCTTCCTACTCCGCACCAATTTTGATGTTTTCACTTGCAGACAAATAGATCCATGTATGTCTTCATTTTCCTAGTCTGAGCTTGAATCTGACTCAAAACTGTACGGCTGGATAACTCTGATACTGCTCACCAATTTTATGCGACGCTAATGTTAGCTTGGGCTTGTAAGGTGCTCTAAGTTAGCAGGAGAGAGCGTAAACAAAGGACTGATGAGAAATTAGTGGAGTCTAACTTTCAGGTCAACAGTCCTGCCCACAACTCAGAGGTGAATTTCTGATGAACTGCTGGCGTTCTGCAGAAACTATGTCTTAGAAAACAACATGAGTCTTTGGAATTTGGCTTAAAAACGCCATAATTATGATTAAAAGACCACTGCAAACACTTTTACTATAGAAAAAAAAAAGTTATTAGAGTGGGACTTAAAGTCTCCTGGTTCTGCAGATGCCTGATCAGGTCACCAATGTTATGATGATCTTCCTGATACTGTTCACAGACAAAGGATGATCCAGGACACTAATGTACATAATTTGTCCCCTACAGACTCCAGATCTCACACTATGCATAACTTTTAAAATGCAAAGAGTGACTGCATTTATTCACTAGACAAATGTATAACTAGTACAATTTCTATAACAACTTTTATTTTATGGCTAGAATGAAAAATAGATCAATTCTTGAGAGCTCCTATCCTGTTTGTTGTCCAGTCTTCTTGGATTGCCTGCTGCTGATGACCTGGATCAGGTGTTCATGAGAAACTGGACTCCCCAGATCCAGCTCATCAGCTGTGACAGAGTATATCTGGAAACATGGTAGAGGAGCAGATCTCTAGGTGCAGGGTTAGAGGTCACTGTGGACCTTTTGCTGTTTTCTAATCTTCTCACATAATTTCATTAAAGTTCCATTCTAAACGTCTTTTGATTTATTTTCAAAGTGTTCCCAGTGGTCTCTTAATTATGATTATGATGTTTAAAAAAATAAAAACCTGTGTCGTTTTCTAGGACATAGTTTCTAGAAACCATGTCTGAGAAGGACAAAGTGGCAGAAGTTCATTAAAAATTCACCTCTAAGTTGTGAGCGGGACTGTTGAGCGAAGTAACGAAGGAAGGAGGTGGGCGAAAAAGGGGCGGGCAGCCATTGATCTTGCTTCTGATTCTGAAGCTGAATAGGTAATGCATTTCAGTGCTCTATTAATCATGTCATTTTGTTTAAACTGTTTTAACAGTAGGCATGTAGATATCATACTGTCTCTATAGCACTGTTTGTTTTTCTTTCCAGCAGCCCTGGGCATGGAATGGTTTGTGACCAGTGTGACCAGATGAGTCATCTAATATTTGCTTGTTTCTAATAAACCATTTATTGTATCTTTTTTGTCTCTGTTATTTTTTTTTATTAATGTATTGGTCCAAATTTTAAATTCACATCACATCACATCAAAAAGGGTTATATATCATGATGTCAAATTGATCTTAAACTTTTAATGTCAATTTGATTTACACATTAAACTTGTTCTTGACCTCAGATCCAGCTCAGATAAGGACTTTGGGATAGGGATGTCTATTACCCAAGCTGAAGTCATCAAGGTAGTCAAGGAGCTCCTCGGTGGTTGAAACATCAATTTCAACATCAATTGTCCACTGGGCCATCTGACAAAATTAAGATGAGGGGTAAAAATATACCTAAAGCTCCAGGTGAATCCAAATAACTTGACCTTAAAAAGCCAAAGACCTCGTTAATATGATTGCTTAATGGAAATATCTGACCCAGTCAAAACAGTACAAGCATACATGGGTTTCTTTTTTTATCAGACAAATTGAGAGATAAAGATGTAGTTTCCCTTGACATGTTTTAACAGCTGGATTGATAAAAAGAAAATGTGTATGCATGAAAGACAAAAGAAACTTGATTTTTCTAAAACAATACAAGATCGACCTTCAAACAAAGCGGAAGTTTGAGCCTTCTTCCAAGTGCACATTTCTGTCTGCTCTGTTTTAAGCAGCTTTCTAATACATGAAAAGATCCGGGCAGAAGTTCAATAACCACGTAGACTCTGGGTGCAGGCTTAAAACCCAGAGAAGGAAGCAAGTTCCTTCACAGAAAATCTCTGAAAGAATTGGTCACTTCTGATCAGTTGTTTCTAATATCCACTCACCAAATACCACGAGCATCTGGCCAATCGCGAGCCATGCCTGCACAAGTCAGGAGGGGGGACACTGGCTTGTCAAACAAGAAGTGGTCCTAAAATAAAAAAAGAACTTTTATGTATGTACATAGCAATTATATTTCTGTTCAATCACAGTAATGCATAAGCCTGTAGATAAGTAGCTTACACTCCTTACATAATATTTCCTAGTTTTTCACTTCAATTTTATGAAAGATATGATGTACAGCAGAAGGACAAAAGACCTTAGGGCAATGACTTATTTTATCTGGTCAATCTTTCTCATTGTGAGAGAGAAAAAAATGCTATAAAGCCCACAGTACGCCCACTTCCTCTCATATAAGATAAAACTGTTTATATTTTCTCCACTGCTCTGGTTGGGATTTTGTGTTCAAACACAGAAAAGGAATACATTTTGTTAAAAACATGTCCTAAAACTCTGCATGTTGTTTGCATAACTTACATCAATGAGCTGCTGCTGCTCCTTCTCTGTCATTTGGGTAAGACTGTAGTATCTCCCGGTCAGGTCTCCCTTGAGACCAGCGAGGCCATCGATCACCACCCTTTCCACTTCTCTGCGCTCTGCCCGGGTGCAGGCGGGGGGCAGACTAAGCCCCCGGATGCTGCGGCCTGTCCTCACTCTGGATGACAAGACATAGCGCTCATCAAACTGCCCCGAATGAATCTAGAATAAAGAAACAAGGTAAAAGTTCATTTCTATTCAAAAAGACTGAAGATGCTATTTAAAATTTGAGCTAATTTTCAAAGCTGGGTAGAATTCACCATAATTAAAGGGGCGCATTACTTATTACTAAAAACTTTTAAAAAACTTCTGAGCATGATCAGTAGTTTTTTTAACACAATTATTGAGTTGCTTTCCATAAAACTTTTATTAAATTCAAAATGTCCTTCTTTAATGTTTTATTGTGAAAAAGCTGTTTCACTTGTTCCACTGGCAGTATTATTTGCTTATTAAAAGCAGTTTATCCTGTTCTACAAATTAAAATGTAGATTTAATGTGTTGGTTTAAAGCCTCAAGGGAACTGCAAGACACACCTGCACTCCCCTTAGATGCAGCCGCTCATTTTTACGACCCAACATGGGCCCAGACAACCTTAAAAACCCGTAGCACCCATCCGGGTCAACCCCCTGTATGGGTGCATGTGACTAAGACAATAACTATGGCTTTAAGCACAACCGATTCAGGACATCATTAGTCTCTGCAGAAGCCTGATAGTGGCAGTCATCAAAGGCAAGTGTGTATGAGCAGAGTGGGATTGAAAAATGCAGGACGGTGTTCTCTGAGGACCAGGGTTGGGGGGCACTCCATTAAACTATTGTAAACTGGTCCCTTCCTGGCAGAGACTGGCCATACCTTACTAGCATCCAGGTCAGTGGGATGTTTCATGGCGCGGGGGTCATAGCCGTTGTGCCTCTCTTTGATGACAGGGTCCAACAGATCTGCAAATACCTGTAACATATCAATAACCACCAATGGTAAAATCATTTGAAGAAATGTGCTGTTATTTATCATTATGCACTGCTTTTTGTCATCTTCACACAGCTGAATAGTGCTGGCAAAGCCTAGAAATTAGGCTTTGTAAAGCAGACTTGCCCTGACTTCAACTGTATGCACTGCGTAATTTTAAGACAAATTGAAGTGGTGACTGTAAATGAAAACCTCAAAATTGTATATTATTTATCCAAGTTTAACTTCTAGTATATATTGAAGCTCTTGTGAAATGTAAACGCCTCAACATATGAAGACTACAGCTCAATATTTACAAAATAGGTTGATTAATGGGAGGAGGGGTATGACTCATAGTTCCGTCTTTTTGCACTCACATTTATAAAGCATTTGAAACTAGTTTTTCTTGTTTAGGCTTAACATTAGGTTTAAAAAAAAAGAGACCCTGAAATTATTTATGCAATAAATACACAATTGAAAGAGATTTTTTTTGTTGCAACACTACAAAATTAGCATGGACTGAAAAAGGGAGCATGATCTCACACCTCATATGTCTCCTCGTCTCCGGCAACCATGCCAACCGTCTTGATGAATGGATGCCCGGGGTTGTCCACACCTGTCTGGATGGCTTGATCCAATGTGAAACCGTTGGGAGTGGCTTTATCACAAAGCTTGGCATAGATAGCAGGGGTCAGGTTACTTGCCATGCAGTTGTTGTGTTTGCGCAGGTCAGGATACTCTGCACTGCAAAGAAAAAGGAAGATAAGTCAGCGGTGCATTCATCACTATTTAGCTCATTTTTAGTAGCTTAGCATAGCTTCAAACTATGGCACCATACTGCAGTGGAGACTGACTGAAAGTTATGTTTTTCCCATGGTACATTCATTCATCCACAAGTGACAATGGGAAACTTCATCAATGTGAAACTGAGAACAGAACTTCTGGCAACAGAAAAACCTGCTACACAAAAATACAGACAACCTTAAGGTCTGATGACAAACTGTCACAGTTCCAAGCATTACAAAGCAAAAAAACTTGTGTCCATTCTGTCAGAGATCTACAGATCTACAAAGCATGTGAAAATGATCAATGGTTTATAGTTACTGAGAAATATCCTGTAGAGTTGTTTAAAAATACTAAGATAAATTCCTCGAAAGCGATGGTTCATCAATATTTAAGATAAGTATTTATTTTAGTAAGGACTGAAAATAAGGCACATAAAAAATTTGCTCAGAAAAAAAAACAGGTCAGATGCCCGTGTCACCATAATCCTGCCCATCTCAGGACTTAAACCCTTCTGATAAATGTATCCCATGCAAAGCTAGGAAAACGACACGGCTTCTGGACAATATGTAGATGTTTGTTTTGCATAAAAAAGCCATGTATCCTGTAGCTTGAACCTAAATAAGGGCACTGAACTATTCTAATAACTTCTGGAGGGAATTTAAATAAGTACCTGCAGAGATCCTAAAGGTAAACATAAGAGAGAATAAAGTTTAAATGTCCAACTCACTTATCTCATTCACACAAAAACATTTCTTAACAGGAAGTAATGCCATGTGCACATTTAAATATTAGAATAATTATGTTAATATTTGATTATTTGGATCAAGAAAAATAAACCAAAGTAGAACTTGTTGACCCTAGAGTTTATAGTAAGAAATGTACAAGTTCAGTTCAAGAGAGCAAAGAACCCCAAATATGCAAAGAACACATTTCATGCATTCTGAAGTGAACTCATTGAGTCAAATTGATGCTCTGATCTCCAAAGTGATCACACAAACACATAGGTTTTTCTTCCTTTCAGTTTAACTGTGTAAAGTCAAACAGCATGTTCTTCAAGTTACTGAAGCTACAGCCTGCAATGGTGTTTATGTAACGCCAAGTGAAGCTTAAAGACGGGGTGGGAGCTGGGATTGGGAGAGGCCTTCCGGTGTCACCACAATTTCCAGTGCAGATGAAGGGCAGTGTTTTTGCTACTTGTAACATGAAGTATTTCTCTAAAATAATGACTGATGGCATCATCAAATCAAAATGCCCCTCATCCATGTATGGTCACACCATTATGGAGCTTTAACATCAGAACCAAAGGACAAAGCCAAATGCCAGTTGGATTGGGTTTACAAAGCACGTGAAATTTTTCGGTACTGGTAGTTGGTGAACAGAACTCAGTGCTTTGACTTTTTTGGGAAATGCTTTATAAACCAGTCAAACTCATTAGCACAAGGCTTTAGAATAAAAAGCCTAAAAAACACATGTTCACAGATATAACTCACAGAATTAGCTTGGATTATTTATTGCATTCTTAACAATGTGGGACACCTTCAAATGGAAGTTTTCCAGTGGCTTCTTGTAAGTTTCCTTCATCAAATCCAATAAGATATCCAATGTATTGTTTTGTATAGCATACAGTTATTGAACAAAGAGGTAAAGTCCAAACACACAACAAAAGTCTTTGTTATAACACCTGGCGAAAAAATAAACCCAGAATAAATGTGTACTATGACTTGGTCGTTGTAAACCGTCGACAGTGTTGGTGGTGCGATTGCTTTATGACATGATATCTGAGAAGAAGCTAATGTTCTACTAATCTTAATACAATATTCTGCCCTTACAGTGCAGGCGGGTGTGCGTTCGGGCACGTACGCAGCCCTTCACGTTTTCACTAGAACTACAATGGTTGCACAACATCCACCTTAATAAGGGCATCACGTCACATGGAGGCATGTTTTAACTTGACAAAAAGTTCTGGGAGTTGTTCGATCATCTCTAAGTTTTCTGTTTCAATATGTAAAATGAGGTTTCACCTTCAGTCCAAGTTAAAGTTATTTTTTATGTATTTTTCTGTTACGAAATTATGTCTGCCACTCTTCAGGCCTGAGTTAAAATAGTCATGCAGTGATGTGACCTTAACTAGTAATTTTTCATTTATAATGACTGCTTACTAGTTTGGAGGGGAAAAATGAACTCCCAAAATCTAAATTTGCAATTAAGATTGAAGTAAGAAACTATCATTATTATTCTTTAAATGCTCTAGATGTTGGTAAATGAGCATCAACTGCAATTAGCTTAATGCTGCAAATGTAACACAAATACGGCATTAAAGGGTTTTGTACAAAAGGATGCATTTAATCGACAAAATCCCCTAAAAATCTCTCCAATTAATAAATTATAATTAGAGTTAATAAAGAGTGGAGTAGGGTAATCTTACCTTGCGGGGTATATCCTGCGGACTGGAGCTCCGGCGCTGACGTGCTCCCGGTTAAGCAGAAAAGCAGCCGTTACGGAGCCCCCCACCACCGACAGGATTCCGACGTTACGCTTGGAGGACAGGATTCTAGTGAAGCTGCTGGCCATTTTCTTTCTTGTATTGATTTATTTATATTCCCGTCACGAATGTTCAAAATGAAGGGATCCAAGTCCGCAGTCGAGCAAAGACGGCACAGGTAGGGGTGAGATGGAAGCGTCAGTGATGGAGCGCCTCTGAAGGAATTACAAGGAGAACGGTTAAACTGGATCGTCAAGGTGACAGACATGAACAGCGACACCGGAACTTGTTCTTTCAAAAATAAAAGAGGATCCACTAAAAATGACATGTTGGAAATTAAATGTTTGTTGTTTTCTTTTGTTTTGTTTGTTTAAATAAAAAAACATTTACTGTTTAAATTAAACAGTAAAACCTAAATGAAAAGTATCTGCTATGAAAAGGGAACATTTTGACAAAGAACCTCTTTTGAGGTGTGTGTTTTTTTTTAACACAAGTCCTTCGTTAAACGGTTTTATTGGTACATATTTAAAAAAGTCATATTTGACATTTTCATTGCAAGCTATTTAAAGGCGATCTATTTTGACATGAAACATACATTTTCAATGTTAAAAAAGTACAAATTCAATAAAGTACCCCTATATTTACCGCTTAGGTTGAGCTCACTTGTGGGGTTGAAATACTAAAAAGAAAGGAAATAGCTAACCTGAGTTCATCGTGTAAGCATTCATTGGGGGGAAAACTGCCTCAGTTGTGTAAACCAAATCATATTTCTATACAAACGTACTTCCATGCTCCATAGTGCAAAATAATTTTACCTGATTTAATATTTTTCTCTACATTTTTTAATTAAACTTATTTATTTACTTATGTATTGAACGTATACTCTTTTCTTTATTTAAAAAAAAATCTATAAAGGTTTCGTAGTTCTAAAGAGATTCGTTTTATTTTCAGAAAGAAAAGACACTGCAATGTCATAACTGCGATGTACCGGAAGTTATTGAAGTGATTTCCGCTACTTTGATTGTGGTGGAGAGGCGCGTGAAAAGAATACTGAAGGACATTTGTGAATGGGGCTGCAGAACGGATATAATTTTCCATCCCAGTGTCTACTTTTTACATTTCTGTCTGAAGGAAGACTATTTTATTTCATTCTTAATTAGGACTGCGTAAGAATAATCTAGTATTATGCAATTCTTGTATGTTTAGCCAACAAGGTTAATCCAGTCATGTATACCGTGAAAGTACAGGTATTTCCTCGTTGTGACGTACCACGTTTGATTTGTCTTTAAAGACAAATTCACGATATTTTTTGCGCCTCAGTTTTCTTGGTATAAAAGCCAGTATGGAAATTTCAAAGCAAAATAATTGCACAAAAAATAATACCACTTTCATTACAATATAAATCGTTTAAATTGTAATCTGAGAATTCAGTCAACTATTTTATGTTTATGTAAGATATGAAATCTGGTAAAAGAGGCAGTTGGATCAAAGTTTTCACTTTTTTTTTTTTTTTTTTTTTTACGAAGGAAACAATTGGTAGCAGCAGAGTGAAACAACGCCTAAATATCAGTTTTTCAGAACAATGTTGCATTAAAACAAACGATGACAGATATTAGCAGCAACAACAGGCGATTGTTTTAAAAGAGTAGCAGGCCAACTTTATTCAAGTGTCACTGTGCAGAGGTTAAATTCCAGAAGAGATTTTATAGTTCAATTCTACAGGAAGGAAGTGGCAATTAATTAACTTGTTCTTTTAAGCAGATTCATTTTAGACACTTATCAAGCCCTTCTTGTCACCTGAATTAATTGAGAAAAGATTTTCTGACCTTATTCTTTCCACAATTGAGTATGGTTGTTTCAAAAGAGGAATAAAAAAAAATTATCTTTCCTCATCACAAAAAAGTATGCATCTCAGCAAATTTGCTAGAACATTTGTATGAGCTTGTTCAAGTTCCTACAGCAGCACAAGGTGGCGTGGCATCACAGTTTTGTGATTTTTCTAGTTTATAAATCCACAAAAGCCGAGGTCTGTTGTTCCCTCTAAATGTACAATAACAATAAAATAACCCTTTATGCCAAACTACTATAGGCCAATGGTCAATTTGTGAGATGTTGGAAAAACCAAACAAGTGTCATGGTGAGTTTTTTTTTTTTTTTGGTTGAAGTCATTACACCTGAAGAGTTGAGAAATGTTCTTCAATTTCAAAAAGTAAATCTAGAAACCCTTATTCAAATAGAATGTTTCCAAACCATCCTGGATTAAAGAGCATCTACAAATAAAAAAGTAAACATCAAATTTAGAGATGAAGCATTTATATAGCAATCACATTGATATTCAATAGTTTTAGATCATTCATCTTCGAGAGGACTACTGAAAGGAACGGATTGCTGTTTTTTTTCCCTCAGAAGTCAGTGATTGCTTTGATGAACTTTTTGATTTTCAATGACAATTAAAATTCAAACAAGTAGGAAATGAATATTTATTTACATCATATTGAAAAACATCCTTTCAACCATAAAAAGTCACATACAATATTTGATTGATTTTATACTTTTTGAAAGAAACAGCAGAAAAAGGCTAAAACGATAAAAAAAAGTTAACATTTATAAGAGTCTACAGAAATAAATAAGACAGCAAGAAAATGAAATGATTAAATATGAAATAAGAAAGGTTGTTTAAGAACAAACTTTAAAGTAAACAAACTGTCAATAATACAATTATTTGGAAATTAAAAGAAAGACCGCTGTCAGAAAAGACAATGTGAAAATGTTATTAAAGCTGATTGAGGAGAACAGACATACCAAAACCCTTTGAAATGATGCTTGAAAGAAATCTTTCAGAAATACCGTCAAACGACTTACAGCTTCACAGTACAATGAAGAATGGCCCTATGTCCATTTGCTCTGCCTCCTCCTTGGATTTTTTTGTGTTGTTTGGGAGTAGGCTCAATGAATTAGTCTCTTTCTACTGTAGGTCTTTCCTGTTCTTGAGTGTCTTACTGGCTGATTGGAAAAGAGGTCCACTTCATCAGCTTCAGCGTCCTCTGAAGCTGCCTCTTCTGTAAAACAATAAAGTACAATGCTTAGAGATGGATATCAAAACTTTCCCTGTTTCACATGAACTGATACCAAAGCACAGAGAAGCTCAAGAGCAAAAGAGTAAACTTATTTAAAAAAAAGTTTTGTTAGACATTCACGTTTTCTTTAAAACTTTTAAAGGTGGACCATGTGGCTCACCATCCAGCACAAACAAAAGTCCTAAAAAAGTAATATAACAGCTTGTGTGTCTGTACCCTACATTTTCAAATACTTAATCTCAAATATTTGTACAAAATGAATTTTTGTTTCTTTACTTGCCTAAACAGACTTTATGCTACGTTCACACCAAGTTTCAGCAAGTTTCGGGCATCCATGTTCAAAACTCTCATTTTCATACGTCACTACGCTAGTTTTTAAATCAGTCTTGGTCTCTATGTAAAAAAAATGCGTTGAAATTTAAACCAGCTGAACTTTGACCGATCAGGAACTCCGATTTGGTCAACTGGTTGAAAATTTATCATGAAGGAGAAGTTG
This sequence comes from Adrianichthys oophorus, assembly GCA_036245035.1. Classification (NCBI taxonomy): domain Eukaryota; kingdom Metazoa; phylum Chordata; class Actinopteri; order Beloniformes; family Adrianichthyidae; genus Adrianichthys; species Adrianichthys oophorus. The sequence goes on along the minus strand of BSAI01000030.1, from coordinate 15,915,872 downwards.
TGGTTTTGGTCCAGATAGCATTTTATGAGACCAAGTCTTTCATATACCGGAAAAGAGCTGTGAAAAAAAAAAAAACTGGAGCAAGATTCACCAGATTTGCACCGCATTGGCATTTCACACCAAACCTCTTCCAACTGTGAGTACACATGCTGGTATCAAGGTGTGAACACCGTTTACTAAATGTGTTCAAGAACCTGCGCTTAGCGCATTCTTGAACACACATCACAAGGCCGATGGGTATATAGCATTAGAGATATTACAGAACATGGTGTTTGAAAAAGACAACCACTTAAAGCAAAGCAGTTGAAGAGACATACAAAATGCACCATAATTGTACATTTATTTTACATGGGTTCTTTAACCCTGAGGATTTCACCGCAGTCTGTGTGTGTGCATTGACAATGAAACAGCATACTTAAATGCAGAGCAAATTTATTAATATTAATAAATAAAATAACACCAGTGGAACATCAAACTCTGGTAACATCCTATGCCTATTACTGTTATGAATATTGTGTAAACAGGCTTGGTGTATGTGGGAATCACCTGTTACGATAAATCCATAGTTTAAGTAGCCTACTGTTTTTTTGTCTTGAAGTTGTACCCTTTTCTTCAGTCTGTTCTTCTTTCCCTGTACTAATCCCTCATACATCAGCAAAGAAACGTTTCACGTTCAACTTTGTGTTGCACACCACCGGACTACTTTTAGTGCTCAAGTGACCGAAACGTAAACTAGAGAATCCTGTCATCTTTAAAACCAAAAGATTTTTCAAAATAAAAGATTGTTCAAACCTAGTTCAGCTCAAGTGATCAAAGGTGTAGCTGAGAGAATCCGGTTATTTTTTTAAAATAAGATTGTCGAGACTCAAAAGAAAAAACAGGTATAAATAATTATTTCCTCAGTGGCCCGATGCTAACTGATCCACGGACTGGTTGGGGACCACTGCTTTAAAGGAAGAATATTTATATACTTTCTATAGTCTATAGTCTTGGTGCATTTGCTGCAATTTATTGACCCAGTTTGCTTGTATTCTGAGGGCGGATTGGTTTCCATGCAACACTTACGCTTATAGTTGGATCTCCTCAGATGACTGGAACCTGTTCTGCTCTTATACAACAATGGGGACTGAGTGAGGGCCAAAATACCACTGACTGTCACTGGCTTTATCTTCTTTGAACTGGGAGGAGTCTCTACTTCTAAAATACAGAAAACAGACAAATTAATTACAAAAACTGGACCATTATTGAAAAACAGACACTTTCAAATTGTTTCAAGAACTTTCAACTTTAAGTTTACTCAAAAATGAATTATTACCCAAACTTAGAAAACTTTAAAGTCCCACTTCGATCATCTTTTAAACTCTTAAAAGCGTTCCCAGTGGTCTTTTTATAATTATACAGCTTTAGGCAAAATCTAAAACCGGTGTCATTTTCTATTACATAGTTTCTGCAGAGCGGCAGTGGCTTATTAAAATTTCACTTCTGAGTTGCTGGTGAAACTGCTGGCCCAGAGCTTGCACACACAGAGGAGGTAAGGTAAACACAAGCAGAGTAGGGAGCAGGTGGCCATCCAATTGTAGTTTTTACATAACAACTGCAAGCTTTTTCAGACTGCATTTTTTGTGATTCACAACGATATGAATTTTAGAAAAAACTTAGAAATGCAGTTTTGATCTAAAGTTTATTTATATGTGTATCCTCCATAATCAGAAAAATGCTACAAGAACACGTTAAAAACACCAAAAACACATTTTTCATCAGAGTGGGTCTTTAAGACCTTTTTACCAAATTAAAATCAGACCACAAATCAATAACATGATTTAGCCTAAGTCACTGTTTTTTGTTTTTTTAACCCATCAAAAACTGTAAACAGTCTAATAACAAGTGTTTGACTTACTTGATTTGGAATCTCCATTTTCATGGGACCAGAAAATGTCGGAGTCAATCCCTTGAGGATTGGAGCCAGTCTGCACTGCCAGTTTTTCTGTCCAGTACAAATTCTCCTTTGGTGAAACAGGTGATATAGCAGCTCCACAAGAAACCATTGGTTTGGAGGACAATGCTATTTTCTCTGCATTATTGTCAGAAGGTTCATCAGTGTCCTCAATGTCCTGCAACCTCCCAACGCCAAGCTCAGCCTCTTCCAGTAACTCCTCCAGCTGAGGGTCAACCTTCAGCAATCGATCTTTGCCACCGGTCGTTTCGATGTTGGGTCGCTTTCTGCGGGGCCAGCTGTTCAAATTGTCAGGAGTGACTTTCCCCACACATTGAGGTGAAGGAGTGAGGGAAATGGTGTTTGCGACTGCTATTGGGGACACAGCTGCTGCAGGTACGCGAGTTGGGGTGTAAGACTGACAGATGTATGTCTGCACACCAATACCCATCAAAGGTGTACTCTTGGCTGGTGTGGTGTGAGCACAGACAGTTGGCGAGACACAACCAGAATCTTTGTGTTTAGGTAATAGAGTCATGGGGCTTTCAAAATGAGGTTTTGAACCTCCAAAAGGACTCTGAGTCCCTACAGGTGGACTTTTCTCTGAGGGAAAGTCGGTGCGCTTGATTTTGAGCTTAGGAAGGCCCGATGTTTGCATTTCCAGTTCTACATGATAGGTAAGAGGGCTTTCCTTTTGCTGAGTGAGTCCTCTGGGACCTCTAGGGGTTGAGAATCGAGGGAATTCATTGCTGTAACCTAAACGAGCAGCAGCCTCTCTCTGCTGACGGTCTGGAGTTTGCCTGAAGCCATAGCTCCTGCTGGGTGTGCCTGCAGGTGCCACTCGATGTTTGGGGGATTCTAGTTTTGAAAAAGCTTTTTCAGACACAGAAGGCTTTCTTGAAAAGCTAATGTTCATCTTGAGTCCTCCACTGAATTGAGACTTTACAACTGCAGCATCAACAATATCCAGACTGTCACTGTCGGTTGTTGCCGAGTTACCTTGAGAAGAATTGTTTTCCTGCGAGTCTGTATGGAAACTAGAGTCCATCTCAGAAGACTGAGAGGCTTCTTCATGTAAACTCGAGTTGATGCTCTCTTTCGCCAAGTCTTCAACAGGTTGTGCTTTTAAATTGTGTGTAGGTTTTCTTCTACATTGAAGGGAATCCATTTTCTTCAACAGCTTAGAGGGAAATTTGAGTAAAGAAAGTGAACCCTCTGAAGAATCAGCATCTATTTGTGGTGCAACCAATGGAGAAAGTGTTGAAGAACATTTAACTGGCGTTTGATCTGATTGAGTCATCATCCATTGTCCAGGACTGGGGGTTTTGATTGGAGTTCTGGCACTAGGATGAGGTGATTGAAATTTGTCTAAGGGCAGAGGAGACAACACTTCTGGAGGACTTAAATGGTCGTCTTTCTTGGGTGTTTTAGTCCTGTTAAATTTTTTAGGTAATCTTAAAGTTTTCTCTGGGGTCAAGTAAGCCTGGTCAGGCATCCTCACTAGTTTAACATGACAGATTTTCGTTGGTGTTGTGAAAGTTTCTCTTGTGTTTAAGCTTTGAACAGGACTGCTGAGCTTGCTAGATGGTTTCAGTATTCCCAAGCAACTCAGAGATGTAGTTTGAGGTGACTCTGGTACTTTAAAGGATGAAACATTTTCAACTTTTTTTAGTTTTTGAGGAGAAGGAGACCAGGTAACACTTTTCTTAGGAGTCCTGAAAACCTGACAGCTGCGCAAGCCCATTCCAGTGGAATAGTCTGTACTACTTTTGACTGGAGTCTTGAGGATACCTTTCAAAGGGCTTTTCATGGGGCTCTGCTTTGAGAGTGTCTCTAGATCTAAAGGTGTTTTAGCTGGAGATCTGAAAGGACTGTTCCTCAAAGTCATAGCAAGTCCAGAGCCGCCTTCTGTTGGAGTCTCTGCACCTGAGGATGTATGCGTACTGGTTGAAAATTTGCTTTCAGGGGTTTTTGGAGTATAAGGAGTCCCATGAACATAGTTATTGATAACAGCTGCTCCACATCTGTTCGGTGACTTGGTTGGAGTTTTGTTTGGACTCTAAAATAAGAATAAACAAAAAATGCATGAGTGTACTAAACTGAATTTAACTTTTAACTAAAAATAATACATACATTACTCCACATAAGTTAAGAATATTGTGAAAAACTCAGTGGATATCATATTCATTGTGTTTATTTCACTTCACAGATTTTGGGGATAGGGAGGCAGTTGTATTGGAGTGATGGGAACACCTCAATTTATGCTTTTCACATAATGATCTCAATAGATACAATGTGTCTTCCTTATTAAGGCCAAAACCCAAAAAATCTAAAAGAAAAACCTTTTCTATGTGCCATCAACTTCAACATTCTGTGAGTCTAAAAAGCTGGTTTAACCAGTAAGTCATTACAAGTTAATTTTTCAAAAATCCATTAACACAGACAAGCACTGCCAACTGACCATAGCGCCTTCAGGTTGGTAGTAGGCAGTTAGTAGGCAGGTGAATTTGGTGAGTCTCAAAGTGTTATCAGCAGACTATCATCAAGACACAGAACTACTGTTAGTGTTTGCAGACCCCGGAGTGGATGATGATAATTCTCCACCACTCAGAGCCAGAATTGTCACAGCTAGAAGAATTGGAAGTGCCTCATATGGTATGACCAGCAGTGACCTCTGAACCTGAACCCACACTAACTCAAAGTATTTACTAGTAGAATTTATTAGTACTAATATTTGCATGACATATTTACCTCAAAAACACAGGAATCTGTAGAAAGTTGAGCTCTGGTGGTTCTGGTTCCTACAGGCTGATCATGGCCAGGAGATTCAGCAGCTCCAAAGAGAAGTCGCAGTGGAGATTTAACTGTTTTCACATTAACCTCACTGGTTTTGACATCACTGAGGGAGAGCCGTGATGATGAAAAAGCTCTGTCCAGGTTGCGAGAGCGGGACTGAGAACCCGAGTAGAAAGTGCTGGAGTGTCTTCTAGAAAACTTTTGTATTCTTGGACTCCTTCTGAGTTCTGACAAATGGCAAACACAAACAAGAGTCTTACTGCTATTCATGAAAATAAAATAAAATTATTTGATTGTAGGAAATTACGTTACAGTAGAGAAAAAAAAATCAAATTAACATTTATCATGAAACAAAAAAAACACAATAACACAATAAATCCAAGTTTTCATTTGCTATGTTAAGAAAAATAAAGAAATAGCATAAATTCACAATTGATTATTTATAGTTGAATTAGTCTTCTTTAAATTAGTTACAATTTTGTAGCGATGGAAATTATTATATAAAAATTATAAAAAAATATTATACAGAACATTTAAAGCATTTTCAAAAAAATTACGTTTTTATTTTACTCTTAATACAATAGAAAACATTTCTAAAACAAAAAATACCCCTCTTTGAGCAGAAAAATAACCTGTAATACAATACATTTTAAAACAGATGTTGATTTGAGTAAATCAAACTAAATGAAACATTGGGTGGTAAACCAAAAAAACTGAGATAATAAATACCTTCTGCTGGTTTTACAGGAGATTCTTCCACAATAAAATCTTCAGAGATGTCAGATCTTCTATAAAAAATGTTAAATTATGGAAAATATTTTAATAAATCATTAAACTTTTAAAAAATAATTCTTGCATTGCATTTTCAAACCAACCTTCCAATTTTTTGTCGATGAAGAAGTCGACTTGACACCTGCTTGTGGACGGGGGTCTCACAAACTTTCTTTGTAAGAAGTTTGTGTCTCTCTGAAATAAAAATATTTTCCATGAAGTCGTTACATTTCCCAAACATGTCATTTAAGCACCATATTCCATGGCCTTTAGAACAAGGTTTTTACCTTCAGTCTCATCAGGCCGCTGGCGCTTCAGTCCTTCCACTGCAGACACAGACTGGCTCCGGGACAGTTTGGATTTTTTTGGCTGGGTAACAACTTCTTGGTTGAAAAGATTTCTTCTAACTTTGGTCACTTCTGCAGAGTAATTTGTGTATAGTGAAATATTGCTTTAATCATTTTATTTTATTCTTTACTTCAGAACAATCAAATCCAGTTCAGAGTTAGAATTTTTTGTTGTTTGTTCACAGTGAAAAGCAACTATGTTTGCCTTGAGAAACAGACTGTCTTCATAAAAACAGCCTAAAAACAGTTGTTGGGTGCCCCATTAATAAAAGGAACTTTTCACCAAACCTTGCTATAAGAGACAAAAAAATAAATAAAAATTAACAGCTCAATGCTCAGTCAATCAATGGATAATAGTCATCTGGTCACTTGTACAATTTATGTTTATGTCTGACCCTCATAATTGTTATGAATATTTAGGATTGAGTGTCTGGTTCTGTTTAAGGTTTTGGTCTGCCTTGGTATTTATTTATTTACTAACTATGATGTAATAATGAAATGTTGATCATCAGACAAAATCAATCAAATTGATAAAATCAACATATAGTGAGTATTTTTGTTGTCATAACTGAATCAGTATAAGGGAGAAAGCTTAAATAAGCTTCAGCTTCTGCCCATCTTCCTTTCAAATATGTTTATCATTCTGTCAAATAAAAACTCTTGAATGGCCAACTATAAGCAAGTGTATACATTTATCTATTGTTGCTTTAAAAATATTTTAAAAATAAACCAAACACACAATCTAAGATTCAGACTCACTTTAAATATATTTTTTTAGGAGTTGCAATTTTTTGCAATACAAAAATTAACTAATATTTTCTGAGCTTTGAGAAAAATATCCTGCAAAATTTCATCAGTTACTGTCAATTTTGCTAAATTTCAGAGGATCTGATATTTCCGGCGTGGGATTATAGAAAATTCACTTCCTCCCACTCCCTTTAAAAACAATCTATAATTTGATGCCTAGTTATCCTAAGTTTGACATGTCTCTGTATGGATGTGAACCTCTGTTAGTTGTATTGTACATGCATTGTTCTTGCTTTGATTGCTTGAAATAAAATAATTTCTAATCTAAAAAATCCTTCACAGTAATTTTTAGCAGTGAGCAACACAGTTTCTCGTGTATGATTATGCAAATACCTTTTGTTTCTTGTTTCTGACGCTGAAGTTCCACTGGAGGTTTCTCTGAAGCAACATTCCCTGTTTTGGACTAAGAGAATTACAGTTATGAGGATTGCTTGGTAATTAGTCATTTAACAATCATATCAGCTGATAGACTGAAACTTGGTTCCACAATAAAGTTATTATAAAAATTTGAATTTAACAGAATGATTCAAAATCTTTTTATAATTTTTACCAAGCTTTGTATGACTGTATATATATATTTTAGCAATAAACCTTGTTTCAACTATAAAATATTTAATTTATGAAGTGAGTTAATAGTCTTCTTACTGCTTTTGAAGCCTTCTTGGGAAGCTCAACTTGACGAAAACTCTGCGATGATTCAGTCATACTCCGATGACGAGTCAACATCCCAGTTCTAATGAGAGGAGAACTTTCCATTTTTTGTTCTAACTTCAAAAAATGTACTTCAAAGCATAAAAAAAACTTCAATCGTCCTTCATTTTTAGTGCTTTTCATTCAGGTTGAAGCCGAAGAGTTTTACATAAAAGTATATGAAATGTTCATAAAAAAATGAAAACTGTTTAAAAACAGAGACATATGAAAAAAAGGACATTAGCATCCTCCCTCCCCCAATCCACCTACCCAGTCCCCCAAACATAACCCTTATCAAAACTGAATAAAGACGTAAGAACTGCAGCACTAAAGAAACAGCCTGGCTCAGTACTGCTGTACATAAACGGTATTATGAGGATCCATTTAATCCAAGGTCCAGCCCGACCACCTCACCTTTTCTTACTTGCTGAGCGATTTCTTAGGTCCTGCAGACCACCATTGCCATTAGACACAAAGTTAGAAGCTGACATGGCAGAGGTGGAAACAGAGGGAGAGATGCTGTCTTTGTTGATGGATTCATCACTGAAGAAGTCAGCCGGCAAAACAGCCATCAAAACTTCAGGCAACTGAGTTCCCAAATTGTGGTAGATGTTTGCAAGATCTTTGGGAACTGAATTCAAAAACCTGTGAAGATGAAAATAAACAATGCTTTTAGTTCGTTCTGAAAGGTTTTTTCCTTATGTTTTAACAGAATGCAATAATAAATTAACTTAATCTTGCAATAAGTTTTTGTAAGAAATTTAACAATCACAAAAATGACTGTTTAAAGCATTGGCCAATCAGAAAACATCTAGTATCTCTACAGGCTTACCCAGGGATGACTTCATCTAGTAAAAATCTTGAAAGGGAAACCGGATCTTTAGTTAGAGAGATAATCCTAAGCATCTCTGCAGCCTGAAAACATAAAAGGTTAAAATACACACACATAAATACAGTATACAGTATAAGTAGAAGACCCCATGTGAAAATCTCCACCCAAGTTGAAATTAAATACATCATGGCATCCACAGAATGCTTGTAGCTCTAATCTAATGTCAAAAACAATCCCTGCAAAAACATCTTAGTCTGCTATGAGTTTTTTTCCTCCTCATGTGCTACTGCTGTTGCAAAACAACCCACCTCCTCTGTCATCTGATCAGTATCGAGTGAGTCAGGTGGTTTTGAAGCCAAAAGACTGCACAGCTCCAGCCTCAGCATCACTTGAAGTTGGCACCTAGATCAGAAAATCTGTTACAAAAGCCTCAACTATACTGATGTATTTATACAGATTTAGATTATGACTCTTAAACAAAAGACAGAATGGACAAAAATAGAAAACACACTTACTCTCTGACTTTACTATCAGTGTCAGCATCTGCTCCATAGAGCTGTCTGATTGAATGGCTTGTTTTTAGGAGATGCTTCTGAACAAACAAGGAGATTTGCCCCTAAAAATACAAAGAAATGTATTCATGGAGAATCACCAAACTGTCTTAATGAGCTTTACTGCCAACAACTCCTATCAAGTCTGATGTTTCTGGCACCAAAATAGTTTTTAAACCCCCAGTAGACCCAATATCTTACCAATCAAATTATGCAAGTAATATCTGGAATTTCAACACCAGATTATTTACACACAGATTTTCCACAATTATAGATTAAGATTACATATAAAATAATTACAATGAAATGTCAATTTCAAGGAAATACAACTTTTTCCAACCAAAACTCACCTGACAGTTTGACTTTGCCTCAAGAAAAGCTTTTACAGCAGTCACTAGCTGTTGGCCAACTTTCAGCAGAGATGAGTTTCTCTCTGCCACACACCTGTCGTAACTGGCCTTCAGGTGAGTCAGCAGCTCTGCCTCACTCGTGAAAGCTGAACAATACATGTAAGTACATGTTTATTTTGTTTTCTAAAGAGATTAGTTTAACATGCTGCTTAATGTGATGTTTTACGGTGATTGAACAATTAATTATATGTATTTAATGTTTGAAAAGTAGCACTCACTGACAGAACTCTGTCCCCTAGATTTTCCTCGAGTACTTGTCCGTCTCTTCCATGGTTTGTCTGCTGTTTTACTCTCAGTAGTAATCTGCTCCTCCTCAGACTGGTTCTTCTGGGCTTTCACATTCAGACGAGCCACATTCAGCATCTGCAAAGAACGACTCATTGTCTTCATCCTCTGCTTCACTGGTGTGCAGTGGGCGCCACCTGTGGATCAAAAATGAAAATGACACAAAATCATCTCAGGATCTTAATCTTGTCAGACAGAATAAGTTGAAAGCAAATAAAAATAATCTATAAGAACACAAAAATCTGACATAATGACTATGAAATTAATCAACATGGAAGTATAAAACATAAAAATTAATTTGTTATATGTCTGAAGTTGTTTACTCACGTTTCCTCCCTCTCTTATTTACATGGTCAAGAGATGCTTGATACAGTTCAGAAAGACCACCAATCAGCTCTTGTTGAAGGAAACACAACTCTTCTTCTTCACGCTGCTCTGGCACTGCACGTAGCAACCTATAATGACAGGAATAAAATTAACTTGTGTGTTTCCTTTAAAAAAATTCAAAGAATCTATGGTTGAGTTCATAGATCAACAATAGGTTGATAGGAACTAATAAAAGTAGCAGACATTTTTTATGTGAATGTTTAATATTCCAGACATCTGTATTTTTTAACCTGTATGAAGAGCTATCAACTGGTACTTAGCTTTCTGCTAAACAAAAAAAAAGACAGCATTTAACAGTGTTCTGAAAAGTAAACTATAAAGTAAATTGCAGTTGATGTAATGAGTTACTGCACCTGAATGTTACAAAATCTCCATGCAAAGACATTAAAAACAAAAAAGTACAATTACCAGTTCTGCAAACTGAGTTCACATTTGTATAAGTAGTTTCTGTCTTTGTGATGCATTGAAAGCGAGAAGGCTCTTTATCAGACTCTGTAACCAAAAGATAGTAAATGGACAACAGAAAATGATAAAATGCAGATTTTGTACCTGAAAGACTCCATTAAATGAGAGCTCACTCCAGATGTGTCTGAGTGAGGGAACCAGGTCTCCAACAAGCTTGTTGTCACTCGGTGGCTGAATTCTTGCTGAGCCCACTCAGGGACTGGGTGATCTTGCATTTTTTCTGAGTAGTAAAAAAATTTTGACAAATGACAACTTATCACTAATATTATAAAAAGTTTGCTAAAATTGAATACAAGTGTGATTGATGTATTTCTAATTTAAAAAAAATAATATAAGGACTAGGTAAACATCAAAATTCTAACAAACAAACGAGCCCATTTTAGGCTGAAAATAACCAAACTAAATTCATTTATAGATCTTACTGTTTTTTGATAAACAGGTGAGGCTAATACTCATGTACAAGTTTGAGGCTTATCTGGTTGTATAAACGTTACATTTTACAGCTTTTGAATGATAATTGACGTTAACCAAAAGGGAATGGGCTGAAGCATTATGTTTAACAAAGCCCATCCAAAAAAGTAACAAAGAAGAAGTAACAAATCTTAGAAATGAATAGCATAATGTTTCTAACAAATAATATTGATACAAATAATTTTGAAAGCTTTCGGAAAGATACCTTGTGTTGGCACTTAAAACGAATTAGTGTTTGTTAACACATAGAATAGTATTGTCATAACTTTATTAAGGTAGTGTTGCAAAGGAAAAAAAAATAAAATAAACAATTGTGTGCACCAAACGCAACTTGTTTATTTTAAAGCGAAAGCCAAAATGTGTTAACAATCAACATTAATGTAACCTGAGCACAACCACAGAGCATGTTTTAACCAAGCCCTAAAGTGGTGTATGGAGAAAATATTACATATTTTACACTCAAACCAGGGGGGGCTCAAATTAACTGAGGCCAATTCTTTTTGGCTTTTTTTTTTAGAAATTCTGAAAAAAAATTAATAAATGATCATTTTAAGTTTAATTAATTTTGTCAAGCATGGTCTTGTATCTTGTCAAGCAAACGTAACAACATCCTTGTTAAAATTTTAAAAAATCTATAGAATAAATGTGAATATAGTAAAATATCATGTAAGGATCCACATTAATTATCATTTGTTTGTGCAGCTGCATGTCAGTGTTGCTTTAACCCTACCATTGACAGCATCTTCATCCTTGTTCATGATGTCATAAACCACTCCCAGGACACTGCTCACTACATCTGGCAGGTCAATGGTGGTTTGAGCTGCTTCAATATTTGCCTTTAGGAGCTGATCCTGCTGAGGGATTTCAGGCTGAAGAACAGTGAGCAGAGCTGTGGAGTGTGACAATGGCAAAAGGACAGCCGAACACACCAGTCCACTGACATTCACCTCAGCAAGCTGGGAAACAGAAACACAATTGTACCAGTTGTTTACCTTTAGGCTTATCCCTTCAGGGGTTGCCATAGTGAAGTAGCTCTCACTGGTTTGCACAGGTAGTTTGGCAGAGTTTTACACCGGATGACCTTCCTGACACAACCCTGTATTGCATCCGGGCTAGAGACTGGCACAAGGAGACGCAGATTTGGATGCTCTTGTGGCTACATGAACCTTGATTTTCCGTGTGCCAGTCCTGCACTTAACTAACCGAGCTGTCCAAACCCTACCCACACAGTAGTGTTAATAACTGCTGTAAATAAACAAAGCAGCCTGGGGTTGATAGAATCGGTAACATTTTCAATAAAAATCTAGATTAGATTAAGGTAATAAGTGATTAAGCCAATCTTATACTAATAATTCTTATAATGTAGCTTTTTACTACTGGCATCTGTTTTTCAGTGACACCATCTTTTTATGTTTGACTTAAGTGGAAATTAGACATCAGTAGTCTATGATTAGTTAGGATAAAGTGGGAGCATTTTTTTTACAGTCACGATTGTATATGGTCAGTACCAGAAAAACACAAATTGGTTTATTAATGACAGTTGTGTTTAAATAACAATAACTTTCATTAAAATGTTCAGTTCACTGCAAATACACAATATTGCAATGTTGTGAAGTGTCTTGTTATTAATGTGTTAAACAGACCTGCTGAGTGGGGATTTCTCACCATGTTAGAATCAAGAGCAGACAGTTCCATTAAAAGATGCTGGAAGACAGCAGCTTCCTGGTCCCCGCTACAGTTGCCCTTAAGCACCCATGACTCTGTGGAGATCTGTGTCAACGACGAAGTATCACAGCAAGGCACCACTCCTTTGACGCGCACTTCAACAGGCTCGTGAAGAATTCTCTGCCCGTGTAAGACTGGCTCCACTGTAACTTCACAACTTTGCGCTATATTCCCTAATTTTGTGAGAAATACCAGTTATGGTGGGACATGCTTGGGCTAACATTAAAGTAAAATATTTTACATGCCTAACATTTATATTTCTTAAATGAACCAAGCTTTGTTTTGGCTCATACAGTTTATTGGTATCAAATTATATTTGACTTTGCATGATAATTCCCATCTATAATAATTCTAAAAAACTTTAGGGGTATTTTTTGTCAGTTAGGTCCACAACAATAGAAAAGTACAATTCACCAAAACATCAAAGCAAAGGCCTGTTATAAAGTCAAAGCAATAATGCATGTAAACTTAAAAATGTTCTGCAACAAACCTCGATCCCATCGAAGGACACTACTTATGGGAGGACAAGCTTGCTGGAAGAGACTTTCAGAAGACAGGAGGTATCCAATACTAGACTTCAATCCAAAGGTATCTTTTGCCAGTCCCAAGTCTGACTTTTGTTGGCAGTAGAGATCCAAAAGAGCAACGAGAGGGATTACTCTGCCAGCCACCTGAGCAAGGACTGCAGCTATTTCATCAGAGCCAATGTGGTCCTCACAGCTCACAACCTGAGTCCAAAAACAAAAGCTGTGATAAGAAATGAGGATTTGTTCTTATATTAACAAAAATAATCATTGTGTTAAAATAAGAATACTGGAAAAAAAAGTAAAAAAAAAAAAAGGTCAACTGTTTTACAGTTCCAAATTAAGCTTTCTTGCATTACATGGAGGAAACTGATATTTGCCCAAGGAACAATTGTATTTTACACATTTTCGTTATCTTAAAATTACTTATCCTATATGTCAAAAAATAAACAACATAGAAGTTTTCATGATTTTCACAATCTGTTACAACATCTGCATTGTTCAACTTTTAACATCAACCAATGCCACTAGTTATTGTGCAAATAATCATGAAAACACAAGGGGGAAAAAAAAAGCATTCTACCACTGCTCACCTGGTTAAAGGATCTGGTGTCAATCCAATGGAGAATAACTTGCTTCTGAACCAACATGTCTTTAAGGCTCTTGGAGATAATGTACTCTGTGGAATCTGACGATAGCTCGTCGTCTTTGAAAGACAAATAATCAATAAACTGAGCCCTGGAATTTGGGCATTGTGACACAACAAAAACAACATTTTTCCCATTGTTAGAAATGTCATCTTCGTGTGAAAGGTTGGGCTTCCCGCCACGATCCGACTTTCTGGGCCTCAGAGACAGTTTAGTTGGAGAAGTGATGTCTGGTCTGTCCCACTGGAAATCCAGAAGCGTTTCTCTCAGCGCGTTTTGGACCAACTGACAGGGTTGCTGCTTCTGGCGGGTTGGAAACAATTTCTCCTTCAAGTCAAACCTCGTTTCGAACTCTTGTTCAAAGTCCTCAAAGGTTTTTTGTCGAAGCTCTTTAAAATCCGAAGCCCTTGATAAAGTGTTGGAAGGACGGCTCGTCTTGGATTGAAAGAACTTGTATCCCCAACGCAACTTCTCCAACCCGAGTTTGTATCCAAAATGCAACAAAATGTGCAATATTCCTCGTTTTATCAAATCGATCTTAACATTCACTCGTCTGTCTGACTCGTGGTCGTCCAAGTCCACATCGATTAGAAAAACAACGTTGTGCAAAGCCATTACGAGTCTAGTGAAAGGTAAATGGCTCGAGAACCCTTAAACGATATGCCATAGAGAAGGGCTGGTGATGGTCAGATGTGAGCGAAAGAGCGCTTTTATTACGGTTTATATAATTTAATCAAATTCACTCATTCCTGCGCAGTTCATGCTCACTTACTCCATGTTTCAAAAGCTAACCACATTTAGCCAGCTAGAGTTACGCTAGCTAGCTAGGTTTTAAAGTTAACAACGTTTTTAAACCCGCTTAAGAAGGAGTTAGTGGTTGATTAAATCTGATTAACAATGAAATCACAAATGAACCCATAAACCATTCAATCTATTTAAATAGGCTAGACGACATTACCCCAACACCAAAACACCACGAAGGCCATTTCCCCTTAATGTCTACCTCAACCGTTGGCGCCTCTCGAACTGTAGTACAACCCCACTCTATGATTGGTCACATTCTGCACCTGTGCAATGCTGATTGGTCCAAACCAAACTTTGTACCACGCCTACTAATCTATACGAATGTTTTTATTGGATGAATTTCCGTTCAGTCAAATATAGTTGTATTATGGGAAATACGAAACATGACATGCAAACAGGCCGACAGGAGGAGCCAAAAGACTGACAGCCAGCAGCTGCGTTGACATTTTCATGGCTCTTTCAAAAGACAAGACAGGCTAGCTGGAAATTATGGTTGATCGACATTTAGAAAAGTAATACGTGAGAACAACTAGTTCCTAAAAATCTAGTTTATTTGGCATTTTAGTAATCATGACTGTATTAATTATATTAAACTAAAGCACAATTCAAAAATTGTAAAGTAAAAGTTGTGCTTCTTATTAGATAGTTTACAAAAGGATGTTTACATGTTCCACTGCCAAGATATGAAAGAGAACCTGGCATGATGATTCTGTCAGATTCCCATGCCAAAAATAGAAAACCAGTTGCTGCTGTTTGTTTGTTTGTTTGTTTGTTTGTTTATAATTACTTATTAAAAGTCTGAAACGTATTATCACATATTTAATATCTCATTGATCTACCGACCGAACACAAGTTGCATGCTTTTCGTATCCAAATGTATATCAACTTAGGGTTAGATTATTGTTTTAAGAGAAAATAAGTTTACGTGATGGTAATACTTATAAGAATAAACAGAAGAAAATCTTCTTACTTAGTTTTTATATGGAAAACAAATTTTAGGGTTAAGAGTACTGGTAGGTAACAAATCACAAATTATTCATAAATAATTTTGCTTCCCGAACTGAACTTGTATTTAAATAATTACCAGATACCAATGAAACTGTGCTTTTTAAACAAATTTATATAACTAAAAGGCAACTTTTGGGAACTGCAGCCTGAGAGTAAATCAGAAAAACTGAACATATTTCAAAAGGATATCAAGAAAAAAAAAAGCTGCTGCTTAAGTTTAAGCCCACTTTCTTTAGTTAGCAGCAGGGGGAGATCAAGATCCCACAAGCAAACAAGACCATAAAAAGAGCATGTCAGATGTTCCTCATTCTCTTTGTCCACATCAGGAAACCAGAGTGTTTGTTGTCTGTTGGACTGATCAATAATGACTCTTTAAAGTCATTTTGATTTCAAAGATCACATTTCTTGGATCCTGAAGTATTATCACAGTTACTGTATTGTCTGAGAATTTAAAATAAAATAAAAACAGTCTAAACATTGTTTGTGGAAGGCTTTGAGGTTTCATTGGCAGCATCTTTATTTCTGGTGAAGACAGCCATGTTTACACTAAATTCTGTCTGCTCTGTCTTTCAGTCCAGGCTAAAGTATTTGTTGAGCCAGCAGTCATGCGCTTTTTGAGAAGAGAACGTGATTTATAATAGAACTATAAAGCACAACTAAAGGTCAAATTCAGCAGGCTTGACACAGCTTTACCATTTCCAGCCAGATTAACATTTGCCTTTGTAAAAGTATATAATCTACAATATTTTTGTTGCATCTGAGCAAGGGTTATTGTTTTTTTTTTTTAGGTATTTGTGATTATTATGTCTTTGGTAAACTGAAATACATTAACAGACTCATACAAATGCATTTAGAACACAAAAAAACAGTAATGTCACAAAACATCACTAACATTGAGGCTTAGCATTGTGTGCTTGTGTCTTTGAGAGGACTCTCTACGCACATGCTTTTTATTTATGAGAAAGGGTTATTATGCTGATCATCCTGTAACAGAACATTTCTAACACAGCCGGAACAGGATGTAAAATAAATCCTGCCATCGTTTATAAGCAGACTCATTTATTGCTATCATTGTTCATGCAACCACTTGAAAAACCGTGTTCCTCCCCAAAGACAAGTGTCCATGGTTTCTGTTTTTCATTCATATGAAAAAAACTAACAATCTGGCTTGAAATGTTGACTTTAAAATGATGTAATTTCCTGATAACTCATTAATACAAAAAAAGTATTTTACCTACCTTTGATTCATCTGTTACTTGCTATAATCTTTGTATTTTTGAGCTAAACATCTTGCTGTATTGTATGCTGACAATAAACATGGTCTAAAGGTCAAAACTGTAGTTCTTGGGGTATGCTTTTACAGCAGCTGCCCCTCCTGCTCTTTTAAATCGACAGTATTTACATTTGGCATGTTTTTCCACAGGACATTCTGTACCTTTGATGGCACATGTTGGCCAGACGTGATCAAAACACTTGCTAAAAATACTGAAGTAGTCATTTCTGTAAGCAGAAGCAGTTGTAACTGCTATACTGTATCTTTTCTATCCTAAAAGACCACTTTTCATATCAAACGAGTCACAAAAAAATTATGAAAAACACATATTAGTAAAAGTTGAAAAACTTTATTTTATAAAGTAGAAGAACGTAGTGAGAAGGCTGCTGCCAGTGATATCCTCAGCTGCTTGCACCACCTTCTGTAGTGCTTTTCGGCTCTGCGAGGTGCAGTTTCCAAACCACACCATGATGTAGCCTGCCAAAAGGCTCTCGATGGTGCTCCTTTAGAAGTTCCTGAAGATGTTGATATTCATACCAAACGTCTTCAGCTATCTTAGAAAGTAGAGTCTTTGACAGTTTTTTTTTTCTTTTTTTTACCACGGTGTATGTGTGTAGGGTCCAGGACAAATCTTCAGCGATGTGTACACCAGGGAATTTGAAGCTGCTGACCTGCTCCACCTCTGCGTTGTTGATGTGGATAGGTGGATGGTGGTTAGTGTGTCTCCTGAAGTCCACAATCACCTCCTTTGTTTTACTGATATTAAGGGGAGGTTGTTTTCCTGACACACAATCTGGTAAGTGATGTCACCTCGTCTCTGTAGGTGCTCTCATCATTGTTGGTGATGAGGCCTAGGATGGTGGTATCATCAGCAAACTTGAGAATGATGTTGGAGCTGTGCTTGGTGGTGCAGTCATGGGTGAACAAAGACTACAGGAGTGGGCTGAAGACACACCCCTGGGGTGTTGAGGACATGTGTGGAGAAGAGGTGACTGCCTATTCTGACTGCTTGGGATCTGTTGGTGGGGAAGTCCCATATCCAGTTGCAGATTAACTCTAAACCCTAAACTGCAAGGGATCCAGAGTGTCGGGGAGGGAGCTGCAGATGAATGTTTTTATAATTTTTTCGAAGCTCTTTGTAATGACAGATGTGACTGCTCTGGGCCGATCATCGAGACAGGATGCTGTGGGGGTCTTTGAGATGGGGACTACAGTGGAGGTATTAAAGGTGATGGTCACAGAAGACTGGCTCAGAGAAAGATGTTTGTGAACACCCCAGCAAGTGGGTCAGCACAGGCTCTCAGCACCGTTCTGGGGATGCCGTCAGACTCCTGTGATTTAAACATTTAATAAATAATCTTTTTTCATTTATCATAATATTTTTAGATTAATTATAAATAATACAATTTATAATTCCTTTGAATAATAAAAACGCATTTCTGTCTTTTTAAACAAATGCTAATATCTGTGTACATAATCTCATCAGACAAAATTCTTTAAACAACTTTAGGGATGCTATCCCCAAAATAGTCATGGAAACTCCACAAGTCTTTTATCAGACCTAATGTGAAACAACCAATTTATCAGTTCAAACCCTTGAAGCATTGTGTCCCACTGCTTTGTGCTGCAGAGCTGGTTTCGGAAGGAACCGATCGCGCCTAACCTGTCTCAGAGTAGATGGGGCAAGAGGAGTTATTAGCAGGAGGAGAGCTGCACTCCAGCAGCTTTCTGGGAGCCACTTGTCTCAGCAGGCGGGGCGCTGTTGTAGTTGATTTTCCAGATGAAAACCTAACATTACACTAAGTGCGTTATCAGCCAAGTAGCAGACACAGGTCAAGTAATAAACAGAGTACAGGGGTCAGGCGTTAGTCCTCTTTCACTGTAAACAGAAAGCCAGGCACTGTAAATCTGTGCGTCTCCATTTCAGACTTTATTATGAAACATTTCCAATGCAGCGTCTTCTTTCTTAATTCTGCTCACTGTATTATCATTCAGTAATCTTCTTTTGGGGTATCTCTGTTTGATTGAAGAGTGAAGAGGTGATAAAACTAAATAAAACCAAGGATTGACATTAATTTCAAAGTTTATTGGTCATCCCGCTCTTAAGACTTTTGCTTCCATGAATAAAATAGTAAATCAGAAATTTGAAAATTGACTTGTTATACATGGAAATATTTATTCAAGTAAATATATTCCACATATATATGCATATATTTAGTTAAGAAATAAAGAATAAAACAAAT
Source organism: Adrianichthys oophorus (assembly GCA_036245035.1). NCBI lineage: Eukaryota > Metazoa > Chordata > Actinopteri > Beloniformes > Adrianichthyidae > Adrianichthys > Adrianichthys oophorus. Next base: position 15,896,903 of record BSAI01000030.1, on the reverse strand, counting down.
AGAAACATTAGAAAGGCAATTTCTGCTTAACAAATGAAGCAAGGGCAGAAAATATTGACTGTGAAGCTGGAAACCCAAGAGTTCAGACTCTTGACAAAGCTTTGTGATTGTATCTTATTGCTTCAGCCACAGCTAGGTATCTATTTACTTTATTTACAGAACATTAAGTCACAATAATCCTAACATCTTTAAAAATCTCATAATTACTGGTCAAGTAGAAAAAAATTGATTCAAACCAAACTAGCAATACAACTTTAAATATAAAAATATCTACCGTCTGTTATATCACAAGTTTTTCTTAAACATCTAAAGTAGAAAAGGAATACTTTGAAGTTCTTGTGTTCCTCACGGCGTCATTTGCTAACTTTACAGGAGTTATTTCTTTATGGCAGGATGAACATCCTGGAATAAAGTCTCTACAGTCTCTGGACTGAAGGTTGTCTGGTTAGTATGTTAAAGTCAGACTGTTACATGGTAGCAGCAGTTCACACTCAGGCAGTCTGAAGGGTAGACCAGCTCGGTTCACTTCAGTTTGCTCTTGTCCAAGGACCAAGCAGGGAATATGTAAGTGAGGAGATGGGAAGGTTGAAGGCTTTACTGGGTGGAATCGGAGTCGCTGGAGTCCAGGCTGGCTTGTGTCGGGGTTGAGCTGCGGTGGACAGCTGGTGGGCAGTAGAGGGTTTGTGTGCTTCGCCGCAGGTTCTCCAGTGATTGCAAGAAGGAGCGACGGGCCCTTTCTTCTTCCAGGGGAGAGGAGCCTTCTTCCTCCACCTCAGCGATTTCAGCAAAGGTGACAGGCTGGGTTTTGAAGCGAGCCTCTCGAGGCCGGCGGAAGCGGCTCTTGCCCTTTGCTGGGGCCTTGAGTACAGGGAGCTGCTGTGGGAACTCTTCCATAGCAGAAGCCATGAGATGAGCAGGTAGGACATGCAAGCCAGTGGTCTCCATCTGACGAACTGCAGCCATTACAGGACTCAAAAAAAGTTTAGAAAAAAATGATACACCAGGTGTAAAACAGCCAAAAGAGGGCTGTAGTTTTTCAGTCCTTGAAGGATGACTAAACTTGTCTTTGTATGGCGTAGATCAGAACTCCGCTCAAAAGCCAAACTTAAAAAAAGTCTGTTAATCAGTTCAGAAGCCTCTAAAAATCTGTCTCTGGAAAAAAAATCAGCTTTAAATCTCCTCAGACTCTGCTGGAGTCTGCAGTCTGTGCTCTGTATCTTCGCTTGAGAGTGGCAGTCTCAGTCAGCTGAAGCTAATGTCACCAGCAGCCCCAGCTTTCTCTTTTATACTGCCTCAGTGCTCAGTCTCTCTGAGCCTGCCAGGCCCCTCCCACTCCCCTCCTTCTCGCCACTGCAGGAGTCAACCTCTTAAAATAAATAAATGAGGCGATAAGGGTTGTGTGTTTTCTTCTAAGGTTTGTGTTTCACTGGTTTGTTGTAAACACATAGAGAGATGAGATGTGAATTTAAATTTTGACATATGTCACACAACCTGTTCAGAATTTCTCTTTTCACATTGGACTGTATAATAAGCAGTCTCGGTCTAGTAATTATCATGGACAGCTTCTAGCATTTTAGATTGTAAATGCTGAACTATGTGGTGAAAATGGGTAATTTGTGCTGAAAAAGCTTTGCCTTTCTCATGTGTTTAGACAGACACATGACAGGCAGCTCTACCCTGTTACTAGTGTAAACATGTAAATATGACCTCACACAGAAAATAGTGAAAATAGCAACAGCTTTTTGTGTTGATACTACATTAGTCTTGTGCCTTTCATGGGCTGCTTTACGTAGAAGTTTGCACAGCTCAGAGACGACGTGATCTGAGTGCAGAGAAGGGTCTTTTCATGGAGAGGCCGTGCCTTTGGAACCACTTAATGCTGAGTAATTGCCACATTTAAATCAGTATTATCAGCAATTCTTAGAAAAGTAATTCAAAGTGTATTTTTTTCTTTTAAAAATAATTTAATTTTAAATTTATGAGAGAAACAGTGGCCATTTCAATTACGTTTTGAATCAAATTGTTCTTGCAATAATCACACATGCATATAGCTCATCATAATTCAGTGTTTTTTAAGGTGAGGATTGTTTGCAGAGCTATTGCAAACTTTTTTCTGTTATTCAAAGGATATCATGAATCTGCTCCATATTTGCATCCAAGTTACTTTGTCAGATCTGTTTATCTAAAATTACCTGGTCAAGTCAGCCACGGTTTGTCACACTACATCAAACACCTGAAGAACTACTCTTATTTGTAAGAAATATAAATTAGCTAAATAGTTATAAGGTAACTAGGGTGCTTCATTTATTTTTAAAGGTTTTAGGCATCAATGTAAGTACAAATGTTGAATGAAATATGGCATTTCAAAGAGAAATTGAACAAAAATTCAACACAGCAATGCCCAATATTTTAAACTTCTGTCTCTCTTCAGTGAAGTTTTCTTTAATGAGTTCTGTTTGTATATTTCCCTTGATAGCAGTGATAATTATACGAAGAAATCAAACAGTAACGCTATGATGGCGAAGGAGAGTCGAGATGAGAAACATTTGTTAGTTTACATTTCAGCACACATTTTTTTGCTTTGACCTACTTTATTACACTTTTATGATTCATCCCAATCAGGTGGTGCAGAGTGGTCAACCTCTGGCTGGAAGGTTGCACGGTTGGTTTAAAGCCAGTGTGTGAAAGTGTCCTTGGGCAAGACACTGAACCTCTCATTGCTCCTGGTGTTTAGTACCATGGATTTCAGCTCTGTTTTCATTAGTGTGTGAATGGGGCTTGTGACTGTGAGTGGTTTGGACCTTAACAAAGGTAGAAAAGTAATATATAGATATACGCTATTTTAGTTTGCCAAGTTTTACACTTGCATTTCTTTATTTTCTCAATGAAAACTGGTCACTAAAATAGTTTATTACAATACATTAATCCATTTCTAAATCTGTACCAATCAATGTGTTCTATGGGTATAAATACTGTGTATAAATACTGTGTATAAATACTGTGTGGGAATGCCATCCATCAATTTCCCTAATGCCCCTTAATTGCTTCCAGGGTAACAGGGGTGCTGGAGCCTGTCCCAGCTGCTGTTGGGATAGGACGGGGTACACTCTGGACAGGTTTCCAGTCCTTTGCAGGGTCACACAACTACACACTCTCCCACTTAACAATAAACATACGGTATGTAGCATGTTTTTGGACTGTGGGAGGAAGCTGGAGAAAGCCCACACAAGCAAACTCAAAAAAGACCCAGGCGGGCTCTTAACCAGAGCCTTCTTGCTGTGAGGTGAAAGTGCTAACCACTAGCCACTGAGCAACCCCCGTTTAGGAGTGGTATTGGTTAAATTAGATTAGAGAACACTATTGAGAGAAAAACTGGAAATGTTTCCTACTGAGTGCTCTGTTGCTAAAAGTCAACAGATTACTACCATGACATTGGCCTGTGTTTGGAAAACACCGGGAAAGGGATCTGCTACAAGTGTCCTACAAGGCCTTGTAGTGAACGTCAGAGTCGACAAACAAAAACAGAAAAACCACAGGTTCATCAGCAGCCTTCCAGTATGCATGTCGTGTCATCTTTACTGTCACAGTAAGGACTATTTTTATCAGCGTCATTGCTTTCAGGGGGCCTGTCGGGGCTGAGGTAAATGACCTGGTTCAGTTCAGAGGGTCATACAGTGATCAAAGTATGTGTGACTCTATACAAGAGTTGCTGATGTTGAAAATCCATATCTTTTTTGCCAACTTCAATGCTGATTGGAAAAAAAAACACATTATATCATTAATTTCATCAACATTATTAGTGGCACTGATTGTTGAAGAAAGTTTTAGAGGAAATGTAATTTCTTCTATTAGGTTTTATTTGAATGCAACTTGAGGAGTGGTCTTCCACCACACTGCCTCTATAATAGCGGTGTAACGATTCATTTTAACAAGATTTGATTCATATTGTGATTTGTGGTTAACAATACAATCCATAGTTGATCTTGGTTCATTTTGAACGATCCGATTGGATCCGATTCACTGACCTAAAATGGATCAGGACATCTTTACCCAAAACTTCAGCCAGTGTGACTCAAAGATACATACCTGGTACTGAACAGTTTAGGTGAAGTTTTCCAGGTTTTTCATATTTCTTGCAAGATAATAAATTGTAAATGAAATATTTGTTCAAATACACAAGTAAACAAAATTAATGTCAAATCTATTCACATTTTAGTTTGAAAGAGTTCAGCTCATTGTTGTTTTTACTCATCAAAATAATCCCAAGGGAACATTATTAGAACATTCTACCACACTGTATGGTCACACGTCTTTGCTAAATTCAAAGTGTTTCTTCACATTAGACTGTAATGACGGTTGATCAATTTTTGCTGACATCACATGTGTGTTGTCCACTGTGATGACACTTGGTCATTTTTAAAGTATAGTAAAATAAACCTACCATGTCTTGATCCAAATGGTATTTTCAAATAAAAATTAAATCAATGTATTTCTTTTTGAAATTATTATTTATAAATAATTATATATTTTGGTATAGGCTGATTTGATTAGCAACTTGCCTCAGATAGATTGATCTGGTTTGATTGCAAGAATATGAATCAATTTAGTCGATTAATCTGTACACCCCCACTCTATAGAGATGATTGCAGATGTCCTCGTAGCATTCAACATTAGGAGTAACATCAACTTGTAAACAGTAATAAGTGGAAATGTGTAAGATCAAGGACAGTTCAAAAAACCAAAAGAACAAAAGTAAAACATCGAGGACCTCGCTGATGTCCCTTATGGACAAATGGCTTTCAAGTCATCACATACAGCCAGTGTTTCTGTGGGTATAAAAACAAGGGACTAAAGCTAAAACGGAATCAAAATATCATTCTACCACACTGATATACATTTGTAATAACACTGCCAGTATTGTGTGGATCATCCATCACATGGCCAGATGCTGTAAAGGGGTTAACTTGACTGTATTACAAGATATGACCACTTGCCTCTTTTTGCAGAGGTTGCAGATTTCTCTGGAGTGATGCTAAAAGGCCCCAGTTCTGTCATGCATTCCTATAGTGACACCTCAGAGGTGTTAAAAATGGAAGTCAGGTCATGTTTTGTGTCTCCCACAGTGCACACACACCCATATGAACTCTGTAGGGGTACAGGTTGTGTAAACTTGAAAAGCCACTTTGTTCTATTTTCAGCAGATTTTAAGGTCAGCAGCTGCCAGTCAAGTGACATCCTATAGTTGATACTAAGGAGTCTAAATGTCTATTTGGTCATGTGACAGTTTGATTTTGTGTCAATGAACACGTTTATGGCATGTGTTTTGTGACACATGACAAGTGTGCTGCGGAGGAAACTACTGAGCCTGGGCCTTGTTTTCATCACTGAAACTGCATGTTCTGCACGAAAAGACATGAGTTGGTGAAAACAACTGTCGAAAAACCTTAGTATCTGTTTATGCCTTTCAATCTATTTCTTTACTTCAACTTTAAAATAACACATTTAAAGGACTGCACTCTATTTTAAACAGCAGTAATGTTTTTTCTCATAACTGCTCAAAGAAATATTTTGACTAGTTCATGGAAAATTAGAGAATGGGCTCTGCAACTTGTCAGTTTAAAAACCCCCAACACACATAGATTGCAAAAGTTTTTAATTTTATACGTGCTCTGGAGTACCCTTTGACCACAATATTTGTACTTGACCCAATTCCTGCCTTAAGCAAACGTCACATTGGGCCCTGAAAAACAGCCTGTTTCAGGTTATCTAAACAATCTTTATTTTCATTGGTTGGTGTAAACCTGTAAACTGGACACATGCATGCGCACTTTGTGTACCTCAACACATTTTAGTTCTACCAGTTTAAATTGAAAACCGTATATGTGCTAGAGTGGTCTGAGGTCAATATCTACAAGGCGGTCATTATCTTTGATAGACTTGGAGCACTCAACAGCATTAAATCCAAATAATCATTATGTAGACAGGACGTTCTACTTGACATTTTTCTCCACAGACGACATAATAGGACTTTGATTGCTGCTTTGCCTCCAGTTTCTGTGGATGTGCAAATTAAAGGCAATCAGGAGGCGGATTGGTCTGTTAAAAGGAAAATATACATATATAAAACTTACAAGTAACTTATCCAGAAACCTCTTTAAAACAGGCAGAATTCAAAAACAAAGCAAATTTACAAAATGTAACAAAAAGTATAGTAAACACTGGATTTCTCCATTTAAAGAACCCTTATTTTATATTTTTGGGGCTGCCGTGGTGCAGCGGTAGGGTGGTTGACCCCCGATCGTAAGATTTGCAGATTCAACTCCCGCCTTGCCCACCCATGCGTCGAAGTGTCCTTGGGCAACATACTGAACCCTATATTGCCTCCGGTGGAAGATTGTCGCCAGTGTTCGGAAGTGAAACCACCATCAGTGTGTGTGAATGGGACTGTGACTGTAAAGTGCTTTGGACCTTCAAGGAAGGTAGAAAAGCACTACACAAGTATAGCCTATGCCATTTACCATTTTTTAAAATGATAGAAAGACAAACTTAAAAACGAACTTATATTAGGTACATAATTAAGCTAATGTTTTTACATCTTCTTCCGACTGTTCTTCTTGGTTTTAGTATTCCTGACATATGTTTCCATTGGGAATTCCTGTTATATAATATAACTGTAAGAACATCTACGTTATGCATGTATACAGCCTATTGGAGTTGTTATCATGGTATTTCACTGTCTTGTGTACTTTAGTCTGGAGTTTTGTTTAGTGTCTCCAACTAAACAAACACTTTAGACTGGAGTTGATATTAAAGGTCCAAATGAACTAGCTTTCAAGTTTATAATTTTAAAATGAAAAAATAGAACAAAGATATGAAAAAGAAAAAAGAATTAACTAACTAAGCAAAGAAGACATAAACAAGAACATTTAAACTAATATCTAAACGAACACTTAAAAAATAAAAACTATTTTCCACAGAGGACTTGTTATTCTTCCTCACGGTGTGTCTGACACAAAAACCACATTTTCACACTGAGATTCAATGTCAGTTACGAGTGAATGTGTTTATGTGGACACAGAGGCACACAAAAGAGGGCTGATATTCAAATTATTATAATTAGAGTTCAGAATACAAGCCCAAGGTCCATGCAGCTTCACCTAGTGTGATCGTCTGAACAAAAGTGCACAAAACTGTCTGTCGAGGAACTAGTGGCGTAGGACCCAAAATGCAGAGATCAGGTTTGGTGACAGAAACTTCCACATTTAATAAATAAACTCAAGCAGGACAAAAAAAAAAATCAATCAACTAATAAAATAAAGAAATAAATGGAAAAACAAATGGACCAGATTTTTAAAGGATCTGATAGACTGCTTTCTATGTGATACTGTTACTTAAAATAACAATCTGAGAAGATAAAATCAATGAAAAGTTACAGCTCAAGGTTCAATGTCCAGAGTGCAGATTCTTCTTTACACTTCAAAGAATACTTCATTTGCAAATTTTTACTTGTTGATCATTTTGCAAAATGTTTTCCTGAAAGCCAGTTAAAGTGCAGAGTAAAACTCCTGAAGTAAACTGATAAACGATGATAATAATAATAATAATAATAAGTGATAATAATACTTCCAGTTTAACTGTAGTCAAACCTTTTAAGATGAATACATTAGATAAAAAGTTTTTATTTTTGAATTGCTGATGACTTTAAACTATTGTTTTAATCACAAAGCATTTTTCAGTTCCATTTTGCATGTATTTATATTTATTTAGTGTTTTCCCACACCATATTTGGTTTGCATGTGAAAAAACAAATGTAAATCCTACAACACTCATCTCTAGAGTTTATATAAAAAGAGGAGGACAGGGAAAAAAATCAAGAAGGAGGGACAACTTAAGGAAACTCATTAAGCAGGTCCACAGGGTCACAAGGAGAGGTACACACCACAGGACACATTCCCACATCAGTAAATCTCTCTGCTACTGCTGTGATGGGGCACTCCTGTTACCAAGGCAACCTAAATGTCAAATGACTGCAGGGAAATCAAAGTTGTTAAGTCAGTTTGTGCGTTCTTCATAACACAGAACCATGGCCAGGCACATGTCCTGCAACCCTGTTGTTGTTCATCTCCTGTAAACTTCAGGAAATCAGAAAGTTTGTCAATGGAGTCACTTTGTGTTTCCTCAAATGAAAACGCTGCAGACAACTTCCATAGAAGAAGATGGTAATTGTTTAGCCTTTCTTGTTTTGTAACTAGTTTGATCTTATTTAAACTCATTCCTGTGATGTGGAGAATGAAAAATAAAAGCTCAGCTGTCTCACAAAATGAGCAGCTTCAGCACTGTTTCACATCAGCAGCAATGGAAACGTGGAAAAAGAAAGTGGCAATCATCGTGGAGTGGGTTGGTTCCCTTTAACCCCCCCTCTACCTCTGTCTCCCCAACTGAGACAGTGAGACAACATGGGGACACGGCAGTTATTTATAGACTGAGACTGGGAATTACTCCTATCCAGAAACACCATGTCTGTTTATGTTGCACAGCCCAGAACACCCTCTGATAAATGACTTCATATAAATGGCTTCATAGGTCTGAGACAGATTACATAAATACTCTATGTTATTTCTATTTTTACTAACATACTAAGAAAAAAAAATACACATAACTGGGAAAACATTTCAAACCATCAAACATTTTGAGAACATATTTTGTCTTTTAATTCCCAATATTTCTGCTTGTTTCAATCAAAGACAGTGTCCGAAGCTCCTTTTTTTAAGCACACGTGATGAGGTAACACTGCGATAAGATTTGTTCAGTCTGCGTTTGTGAAAATGATAAAAGTCTGCTGGCACTGGTTCCTCCTTCATAAGCTTTAAAGGAACAACTTGTCTCAAAAAATAACACACAGCTCTTACACAACTCAGTGTGACCTTCTTAGTAATGCAGCATCTGATAATGTGTTCAAAATACGCCACTACTGTTGTGACTGTGAATATGAGATTCAAATCAGGTGGTAAAAATTACAGAAGAGAAACAGGTTCAGAAGGCTAGAGGCAGCTATGCAGACTGGAAATCATGTGAGGTGATGTACTTCATTAGTCTACTTTCGGGGTTGGCAGATTTTCTTTAACACATGGGCCACAAAGGGTTATAAAATTTGACCGCAGGGCCAGACCAGGAGCAGATGCGTGATGCGTTTTGGTAACCCAACTCATAGGAGAAAAGAATAACATAGAATCTGGACAAAAAACTGCATTAATTATGATTGAAAATAAATATCTTTAAAAATCGAAGACTATGGAGTTTTTATTTCAAAATTGGGGCTTTTGTTCTCAATTTAGTGCCAATTGCACCAATTGGTTGAAGTCACTCAGAGTAAAACGCAAACTTGGAGAAATGCTGTTTCTTTGCTGTTGGAACAATAAAAACAATGACTGTCCACACACATATGAAGGTCAGAAAATCAACAACTTCTCCAACACCACATGAAAAAATTGTGGTTTTGATTGGTAGGCCAGCCCTACACCCAACCCAAAAAAGTTGGTTGGGTGTATGGCTGGCGCACGGTAAACCAGGGTTTGCTTCTCAGGGAGCACCGTGAGCTTCATGAGGCTAGACCCTTCACACTACTGTATAACTATGTAGCCACAGGGAGACCTAAGTCTATAGGCTATGTCCGAATTCCTTCACTACTCACCATTTAGTGCAATATAATGCGTTTACTGTTTTGTAGAGCTGTCTGAATCTACAATTTAAAAATCTAGTCCCCTAAAAATTTCCCAGAATTCTCTGCAAAAAGCATCAATGCTCACTAGATTGGGGAGTATAGACCACAATGCATTGTATTTGAACATTTTTTGTGAAAAAAGAATATTTAAATGTTTATTTTAATTGTAAACCATAAATGTTTTTCATCATCAGAACACAGTGGATTCAAAAGTAGCCATCATAACACCCTTGTGTCGATTATGTTTTCACTTTGTGAAATTGGTAATTTTCTCTGTTTAAATAGAAAATAATGGTGAGAATGGTGTCCAAAATGCTTTTAAAATCCAGGACACTAGATAGTCCTGTGCTGTATGTTTTTTTAGTTGTTGGGGGAGGGATTCAGACACAGCCTGTGTTGGTCCCCAGTCTGGATAAAATACAGGGTTTTGTCAGGAATGGCATTCGACGTAAAATTCTCTGCCACACCACATGTTCAAATCACTGATAGCTGATTCGCTGTGGTGACCCCTGAGGGGATTTGCCAAAAAGTGAACAACAACATCAATATAATCTATTTTATTTTGGCGGGCCAGATTAAATAGTTTGACAGGCCACGTATGGCCCCAGAAACATAGTTTGTCCACCCCTGTTCTATAGTAAGAAAATGGTAATTTCCATTTAACTCCTGGATAATTTTGAAAATTCTTGTGTTGATAAAGTATTTTTTCTTGTTTCTTGAATATAACATTTTTTTTTTTGCTTGCCAAGATCAGTTCAGTTGTTTAGCTCCCTGTGGTTGTGTTTGTTCAGCATCTGGTGGAGGTAAGCAATAAGCTGCATATGTTGATTTATTTAGACTAATTCTCTAACTTTTGAATATGCTTTATCCCTGTTACTTAAATATTTTATGCCTTAATTCTTTTTTTCTTTTCAATTTGAACCTGTGCTTCAAAAAGAGAACTCCTTCTGTAAATTGAATGTTAATACTCCAGAAACAACACTATCAAACTCAGCAGTAAACTAACATATCACAAACATATATGGAATTAATCAAAGTTGAAAATGAGGTTCTACTAAAGTGAAAGCACATATGTTTGCATGAAATTAAGATTATGACCACTGGTAATCCAGAACACAACATTTGAAGGTCCAATCAAATGTTGGGTCCAGTAACTGAGTTTTAACAAGTAATTGTATATAGGAGTCTCAACAAGCCATTGAAGAAACATCTTACCCACACACACAGACTCCCAGACAGCTCTAGGTTGCCATTAAATGTAATGATAGTCTGCATAATGCAGGTTTGAAAAAACCACAAATACGTGTGCGGCACCATGTTATCAGTGCCCTGTTTATTTGCAAAGTTCCCCTTACTCAAACATCCGGCAGCATGGTTAAAGGCTAGCATTAACTGCACACTTGGGTTCAGTAATGGCCTCTTATTCAGTGAAGACATAGTGAGTTTTCAGAATGAAGGTAAGGAGGAAAAAGAATATTACTTCTAGTGTGGTATTGTACATATGAACATGCATGTAGAGGGATGAAAAAACATGAACATGAACCTTGATTTCATTTAAGTGAGCTGATGAATATTTCAGGATCAGGTATCTGGGTCTTGAGAAGCTGGATTGCTGGCTACCTTTCAAGGCAGAGTGAGAAAAGGTCAACAACCAGAGAGAGCTTAAAAAGAGCACACGGAAGACAGTATTGAAGGTAAAATTTTAAACCCCACTCTGATCATCTTCTGATCTATTTTCAATGTGTTCCCAGTGGTCTTTTAATTAGAATTATATAGTTTTCACCCAAAATCTAAAACCTGTGTCCTTTTCTTGGAAAAGGTTTCTGCAGAGCAGCAGGAGTTCATTAGAAATTCATCTCTTGAGTTGTGGGCAGGACTGTTGCTGCCAAGTAAGCCTGCCTCACATTTGTTTACAGTCTTTCCCACTAGCTTACAGCCCCTCACACCTACAGCATAACATTAGCAGTGTAACAAAAATGCTATCCAGCCATACAGTTTACAGCCAGATATCAGTTCAGACAAAGAAAACAAAAAGGTACATGGACCTATTTATCTGCAAGTGGATGCATCAGGATGGAATGGAGCAGGGAGCTTGGGCCTTGTCATAGTAGCTTCTGCATCACACCTACAAGCTTTATCCAAGGGCATTTTTCATCTGCTCCTGATTCCCAACAATTTAAAAGATGGAGATACTCAGAAATTTTGTATTAAACTTGGTGTTCTTTATATAAATTCTCCATCATGCTACAAAAACGTAATAACAGCAAAAACCCAATTTTTCATCCGAGAGCGAGAGGGTCTATAAGGACAAGATATTTTTTTTCAACAATAATTTTGAAAACTTAATGGTGTTTGAAATAAATCTCTTCAAACAAAAATAAAATAACAACACAATATGTATGCCTATGTATGTTTACTCATAAAATCTGAGTATGAAAAACAGTTTATTTGTCAATACTGTGAAGTGTAGTAGTTACCATAACAACCACTGGCCTGAGAGGAACAGGTACAGTGTCTGATAGTGGAAAGGAACAGCTTCTCTTCACTAGAACATTAAGCATCTCTGCCAAAATTAAATCAAATGTTCATCTCACACCTGTTTCACAGCTGATGATGTGATGTTCTGTTTTGTTTTTTTGTACAAAATGTACCGATCTATGGCCCTGGAGGCCATGAATCTGGCAGCTAGGAAATTTTGGCTCAGTGTGGCACAATAATGCTGCAGCAAAAAAACAGCCCAGAATCTACAACACAATGAGCTTGACTATCGATGGATCTTTTTACTTAGTGCCATCCCATTATAAACAAAAATACTAAAACTCATCTATATATTAATGAAAACTGCTGTTTTGTAATCAGTTCAGAAGAGAGGTGTTCCTTTTCACAGAAGTGTGTGGGCAAAGAGACCACGTGTAAAGCCTGTAAATTAGGAAATTGTCCATTTATTAATGAGGAAATCAGGAAAAACTTGAAACCATCAGGGGGCCAAAAGGAGGCAGCAAGATCGTTGTCAGGGAAACACAGAAGGATGCATGTCACATCCACAAATCAAGGTCAAGATATCAAGGTGACATCAAGAGCATTGCTTGTTTTTGAGCTGAGAGAATGTCCACACACAGGGATTTCTGCTTGAAAGTAGTTTGATAAAGCTAAAAAAATTAAATATGAACTTGTATAAAAAAAGAAGTTAAGTCAACCAATAATAATTGTATAAAGTTGATAACAAACCAAAAGATTTCCCAGCATTAACGGTTATGTTATTGTCTCTTTCCAAGCCAAAAAAACACTTTAGTCTCTGAAAAACAACTCCTGTTTCTTACAAGGTGTTCAGACCGCAACTGATGGAAAAGGCTTTTATTGTTGAGGTCCCTTCACTGAAGAACTTTTAATAAGTCTACAAGAGAATCTTAAGCTCTTCCTGTGAATAAAACTTAATCCTGTCCTTTAAAAAAAAAACGTTTTTTTTTTGTTGTATTGTGCTGCTTTTATTTTTGAATCATTTGCATTTAATTTATTATATGTTATTTGTTTTTAATTTAAATGGTTTTTGAAATATGCTGGTATTACTGTTTAAAGAGCTTTAAGTTACACTTGCATTAGAAAGGTCCAATATAATACAGTAAAAGTTGAAAACTGGATGCTTAAAAAATCTAAGTGGCACAAGAACAGATGAAAACCAATTTACTTTACACTTCCCTTAGTATTTAGATAATTTAATTCTCAGAATTTAATATAAAATTAAGGGGACTGATACAAACCAGACATACACAGTGGAACCAAAGATTTAAATCCAAGCTGAAGTTATATAACCAGCACTTTAATTTTTAAAAATACTTTTGTAACGTAACACCTAAAGTCACCCAGAGGAAAAGGATCAGTATCAGATGTGTGACCTTTGCTGACTCTTAAGACGCATTCTCAGCCTTTTTTATTTATATGAACTCCAACAATGCTTATTAAATCCTCTATCACAGTAAAAATCTACAAAACAATATTCAAGGCTATTATTCATTCGGCTCAGTCTTAGTGCTATTTAAAAGGCAGAGAGACAGTGAGTTACACCATGCACTGACAGCTATCTGAAAATCTAAGCTTTTGAAAATCTACATTAAACTGTGTTTGAGGTTCAAGATAAGGTTCTAAAATAGATTAGCAGCTGAAACTCTATCAAACTTTATTAAATAATACCCTGATGGTTACATAATTTACCCTCTTTATGGGGTCATGCAGCACATTTTTAGGTCTATTTTGCAAACATTGATTAAATTTTAGTCTATTGACAAAACAAACATATTCATGCATCCTGGCATACTTTCAGTGTCTATAGTTAAAATAACCTGCATCCCCTACAAAACTTGTCTCAAAATTTTAGAAAACAAAGAGTTTTGGATCTGAAATTACACAGCATGTATATACTCCAGATTGCACTTCTTATATCAAAAAGTGATCTGGGTCACTTTTACCCAAATTCCTGGTTTTCCATACCTGTTTTGGAAAGACTCCTGAAGCAGAAAGTGAGCCTTGTTTCCAAGCAAAAACACAAAAAAGATTTAGTGTTTGTGACTGAACACTGATTGTTGTATAAACACAGATTTTGGCTGTGTGAGACACAATATTCATCCTATGAAATTCTAGAACAGCATTGCTGAAGATTTTTAGCTAAGTTTCAGACTTTTTCTTTTACAATAGCTTAAATCCTGCATGATTTGTGCAATGTGTATGAATTTTCTGCTACTTTTGGCATTTACTATGCTGTGAAGTCAGAGTTGTGATGGCATGAAGAAAAAGCTCACTACAGTCCTAAAAGTCTTAGGTGAGCTAAAAGTGAGATATTCTGGAAGCAGAAAAAAATAGAAATAAGAGCAAAAGGAAGAGGTACAAGCTCAGCCATTGATAAAAAATAGGGTTCATACTGTAAATGTCTCAAAGCTTTGTATAACATAGATGATCAGATGAACTTCCAGTGTTTCTCTAGTCAGTTTTTGAATAATACTGAATAAGTAAGGGAGAAGGAAGTGTCAAAAAGAAAGTCAAAGAAATGTGGACTTTGGAAACACATTTACAATTATTTTGAATTTCTCAGATCCTAATGGGGAGGAAGCTAACAGAACACACAGACACACATTTTATCCAGAACATGTTCCTGTAAAAAGAACAGATCTGCAGTATGTCACTTATAAGAGCAGAGACTCAAAGAACGGATGGAGACCAAAACAACAGCGTCTGTAAACTAAAAGCTTCCCAAACTTTGCTGCAAAACTGTCTGCTATATAGTCTTTTCTAACTGCATCACAATTCCATTTTACAGTGATTTTAATTCATTTTCACAGATTGACATGGCCTACTTGACATTACAAATTTTCGTCAGAGATTAACCATCTTTAGTTTTTTTATTGTAATTGTCATTTTTTAGCAAATGAGTCTTGATCTATATTTTCTAGCAACAGCCTACATTTGAGCATCTTCTTTTCTTTGAAACCCTTCATTGCGATAAGTTACAGCTTTTTCCTTTATAGCTTCATTGCTACATAACATTTGGGTATGTACTGTATTTCAGTGAAGAATTGCTTTTGTAGCTTATGATAAAAAATGTATTGTAGCAAACAAACCTGGATAAAATCACAGTTTTTTGTAAAAAAAAGAAAAATTAATTGAAGAGTAAGTTAAATGACAGACATAACTCTGGTCTGCATTAGTCTTTTTTCATTTATAAACCTGATGCAGATTTTAAACAACAGTAGACTTTTATGACAAATCTATAGATGTGAAAGGTGAGACAAAGGATTTATGTCATAGAAATATGCCACAAATACCGTATTTAAAAAATATAAATACAAATAAAAAATACCTGCAAAGCATATTGTTGAGTGTTCAAGTAAAAAAGCAGTTTAGTGCAATTTTGGTTTTCTTTACTTGACAAGATGTTCAAAACAGATCCCATTTTGGTTGCGGCCACTTCATTCGCCCGTCCCTTCCATGTTCACTGTGCTCCCACTTTGCATTGTGTAGCAAAAGGAGCGCATGTCTCCTTCATAAAGCTCTTTGTGATAAACACAAACATTCAGACCAGTCATCACTAACTGTTGCCTCATAAATTAATTGCTTCCCCTTCTTTATTAAGACACTTGATGAAATGGAAAGTTTCAGAGAATGCATTAACTGTGGCATTAGTTGTCACACCAAAGGTCAACATGTAGAGATGTTTAAAGAAATGTTAGAAAAAATCTATTTTTAAAAAAAGAAGAGAGCTTCTCCTGACCACTAGAGGAGCAGGATCAAATATGTCATGGCACATCAGTTCCAGTGTTTTGTGAAAACAGTCAAATTTTTCTAAAAAGCTTCTCTGAAATAAAAACAAACAAAAATGAGTGTGGGCTGAATGGCGAAAAGCATTTCTTCAAAAACTTGTCATAAAATTTTTTTTATTACAAATAAATAAAATAAACACAGCATAACTTAAGCCATTTCTTCTTCTCTGCTTTTCCAAAATGTTTGAGGCAGATGAGGTTCATGCAGTAAACTGTGAAAATTGTGAACCTCCCCAATAAATTTGACAAATAAACCAGCAAATCAAATTTAGAAAAAATATTATTACACCTTTTCCCCCCAAAACAGCTGATCATTGATGTCTTTGTATAAACTTAGTGTATGTAAATAACAGCAGAAACACAATTTGCTTTTTTTTCTCATGAGGATATTTTAAGTTTTCTTTTCAGTAAATCTCATTTTGGTGCCCGGTTTGTGGCCCTCCGGTTCTGGGTAGATGGTTCTGAAGGTCAAGTTGATGCGTGGACCCCTGTCGTGGTACTCTCTAGCCACTCGATGCTGAAAAGACAAAAGTATAGCTTCACATGTAGATTTTTATTTTAAGTAATATAACTGTGTTAATATAATTTGGTTTGAAATAATTGTCAAAAAAATGAGAAAAACAAACTAAATAAAAATAACATAAAAACGCAATAAAAATAAAATTACAAATTATTTAAAAAGCACTAATTTTAGAAATAATGTTGATTTTATTTTTTTACAGGCAGTTAAAACCTGAAACATTTTATCCTTTATCTTATATAACATTAACTTGTTTTTCAGCCTACTTCCCTCTCTTTGTCTTAGATCGGCTGGGTAAGTTAAGGTAGCCAATGAAACCAATAAAAAAAAAAAAATTTGTATAATGACACCAGCCAGTTTTAAAGTTTTTATGCTAAACACAAGTGTTTTCTCATAGAATTAAACAATATCATTTGTAAATGTGTTTCAAAGCTTAAACATCATTCATGATATTTAGCCCACTGTCTGTTATTATAGTCACGTGTTAAAGAAATTCAAATAAGATTTGGTGCAAAGCTTGTAACCACAACCAGTTTTTAATATCAAACTGGATTAGGATAAAATGTGCATTTCTTTGTCTAAACTGCATTGTTTCCTGAAAACTTTTGGGACATGGAAGGATGTGGTTCAGTGAGCTGCTTCTTTGTTATTAGGGATATCTTAGATTAACCAAACTAAATGTTTACAAAGAGTGGTCCAATCACATGGATGCCTTTTTTGGAGGACATTTGTCAAATGTTGAAATAAAACAACAGAAGTTACATTCTGGAATGCAGCTCAAGTTTGACTAAACAACTACACAATTCGAGTATGAATTTCTCTTAAAAAGAAAAAAAAAAATGGGAAAGAAACTCCATCTAAATTGTTCTAAGTAAAAATTTTTCCCCTATCAGTTTGAACTTTGACCAGTCATGTACATGGAGGTTTTAGGGGATTTTTAAGGAAAAATATGTAGCTTTAAAGAGGTTTTGGATTAACTTGGATTTTAAAAAAAAAAATGCTATTTTGGACATAAAAAGAATGAAGAAGAGGACATCAGATAAAAGTATGTGATATGGCCAGTGGGCTTCATTTTAATTTCCCTGAAGTTTTTTTTTTCTGGCTTAAAAACGGCAAAATCATAATTAAAATAGCACTGGGAACACTTTGACAATGTATCAAAACGATTGGAATGGGACTTTAATCACTTATCTTTAAAAACATAAAAAGACTTCTTCTAAAATGGGTAAAAAGTCTATTTATTATTATTATTTATTCTTTTGCCACATTTTAATAAAATAACAACAGATCATAAATGACAAATAACCAAGTATTGAGATTCTACAAATTGGGTCTTTTAACACGCACGCCTGACAGATTTGTTAATTAATCGGCCCTCTGTTACAAACCCCCTCTGCCTGAGCCAAGTTGTTTAACACAGCCCATTTTGACTGCAATAACGGAAAGGATTGATAGTCAGAATGATCTTTATCTAAGCGGACCCTGAAGGAGCAACAAAACCCTTGTAGCAACATTTTGGAGGGTGGCCCATAAAACTTCTCTGACCTTTTCCTCTTTTCCTTTTAGGATAACACCCCTTAGCTTTTACTTTCTTTCGTCCTGACTACATTCCCCTGGCCTTTTAAACGACCGTACCACAACTCAAGTTACACTTTGATAGGTTTAAGTAGTGGACAAACATGACCTGACCACTCTTCTTGTAACAGAAACTAATCAGAATCGCTTACATCCTTCAGAAAAAAGATTTTGTAGCTCTTTTATGCACGTCATCATTTGATTAAATTATGACTCACAAAGAGCAAAAGCATTTAGAAAATTCTGTCTTTTAATTTGACTTTAGTTAAAATCATTAGGATATACAAGATCATTCCTTTTTTAAAAATGTGTGAAGTTGGTAAATACTGCATTAAACAACAGCTGAGTGTGACCCAATTACGGTCAACAAAAACACCCAAACATACACATTCAAAGCCATTCCACTCCACAAAACCCATGTGCTTGTCTCGGATTGGAAAATAAATAGCTCTCATTAAGCTGAAGCTCAGCACTTCTCGGCAAAACACCTCATTCATCCTGGTGCACCTGTTAGGTGGGGAGGAACCTGTTTTCATCCATCTGATCCGTTTTCTGATGTGTTCAGTCAGAAACACAGACATAACAGAGGCAGACTGGGTTTATAGACTATAAATAGACAAAGATACATGTCTCAGCTTTGTTAAAATAACAGCTTCTTCAATTATTAAGGCCAGCAGAGAGGGTTATTTTCTCTACTCCCCTCAGCTTTAATTCTTAATCCTCCACTTGCAGGCAAATAAATCTATTAAAATCTGTTTTCCTCATCTGAGCTCTCCTTATGGTTGCAAAACTTTTTAAAACATTTTTGTAAAATGTATTTTAACCCCCCCAGGCCCATTCAAAGGCATCATAAACCAATAGAGGGGATTAAATGCACCCACCACAGAAACACCGGGGCAGAACACGGGCAGCACCTGCATTGCAGACTGGGCTCACTAACAGCACAAAGTCTGTGGTTGGATGGAGTCTCCAGTGGTTGTTATTAGGGATGGGTCAATATCATTTTTTCTGGCCGATCCCGAAAATTGATATTTGCATTTGTCGATACAGATACTTACATGTGTGGAACAGGAGTCAGCAACAAAGGGCGCGCATGTCAGAGGTGGTGCAGGTGCGCTTGGAGCTACCATCTATCAGGCTAAACAGTAAATTGTGCTGATCTGATTATTTTATACTGCCCAATCACGTGCAATGGTAAGCTGGGAAGGCTTCAGACTTGGAAGAGTCCAAAGACTTCAAGTCACAGTTATATGATAGATCTGTTTCATCGTTGACTGCTAGCACTCCACAGCATTGTAGATCTGATGCCTGGCAATAACCCTTGCAATCGTGGTGCAACAGCACCATGCACAGCAGCACCAACAGAATTAAAATCAACTCCCACAATGCACTCCTACTGTGGGCAACATCACTAAAGTAGTCTATGAATTTGAAAAATAAAAATCCCTAACCCTAACCCTACGACAGCCAAAGCGTGCTCGGACCCCTCCCCCTGTGTGGATCTGGCGTCTCACGCAAGACCCACACAGGGGTAGGAGGGGAAGTTGGCCTGTGTTAAACAGAGCGCTTCTCCTGCAGTAAGCACCGGTCAAAGTAAAAGAGAAACATTGGTGGCATATATTGGCAGAATTTTTTATATTGAGCCGATACCGATCATCTCAAATTATGCAAATATCGGCCGATACCTATACTGGCATCGATATATCACCTATTCCTAGTTGGTGTGCAGTAGTAGTTGAATCCTCAATTTGCACTAAAACAAAACCAAACAAAAAAAAACCTACAAAGTAGGTCTTGTGATAGTAGTAAATGACAGGTTCATGACTTTTAGACCAGATGGCTTCCTGACCCGAGTGTGTTGACACAATTACAAGCTTCACGTGCAGCTGTCTGCCAAACCACTTCAATCAAGATGGCATTTTTAACAACACCTTTAAAATTAAACAGTTTCCTCATAAGTAACACAAGTGTCTTCCTAAAGGCTTATGTCCTAAAGTTACCTAAATGAGTTTGAACCTTAACTGATGTTGTGTGTTGTCTTTCATAAATGTGTTAAAATCTTCAAAATTGGTTTAATCTGATTGTGAGTGATTTTCTCTTGGAGGATCAAATAAAGCTATGTCTTTAAATAATAAGCGAAAAACAGAAACCCCAAAAACATGTAATGATCGGGTAATTGTTACAGATATAATCATCTGGCTGGAGGGTGACCGAATCTCTGGACCAGAAGGATTAGATCTGAGTGGGACAGGTGGAGAACGGTGTTTGTTTTACACTTGGTGGTGCCTTTGAGCAAAGCTCTTAGCTCCAATTGCTGGAGTGGAGGACCTTAGTAACCATAGGCAGATCTGTTAGTACTGGGCAGCTTCCAGGTGAGTGTCTAATAGTGTAAATGTGAAAAAGGTTGATCTTGGAAAACCTTTCAACTCCTACTTGTTCTGTACTTGCTAAAAGAAATAGGAAAAACTGGGCTGCATTTTATTTTGATGTAATATAAACACATTATTTTACAAGAAACAAAGGTTATAGCAATATTTAAAAATTTAATTTAATAACATATTAAAGCACACCTGCCAATCATCTTGTGTGGCTCCTTCCATCAGTAGAAGAGTGCCATGAGTCAAAGGCACCCGAACCCGTTCCACATAGGTATAGTCACCATTCTCCTCCTGACAAATAAACAGAGTTCAAAACAATCACTCTGAATGCATGCATGAAGGAAATTTCTTCAATGACATGATGGAAGGCTACCCTGTCACCAAGACTAAAAGAAGGCGGAGGGTATAGCTCACTAAAGAGAGCAACCTGAAACTGAGTTGGTTGGGGGCTTATTTCACTAGATATTTTCACGTTTTAAAGTTTCATATGTTCAACAAGGTGTCAATACAAAGAAAACATAGGAAATATAAGAGAATAACAACGAAGTTTCAAACTTTCAAACAGTGCATGTGTCAGTCTGTGAGGCTCTCTCTGCCTCTAGTGGTTGGTGTGCAGGTGTGGTTGAATGTATAAAAAAGACTAATGGTTATATAGTGCCTATATCCTAGAACAACAAAAGAGGTCTTGTGATGGTTGTAAATTACAGGTGATTTCTAACTGTTAGACCAAATGTCACACCAGTATTAATTTATCTGTCAAATGTTTTTATGCTTTTGAATAAAAAGGTGAGTGTCTTCAAAAGTCTGCTTGTAGTAAGCCTTATGACTGGAGGAGACATATCATCCTGCTTTTTTTCAGCTTTTTTAATATTAAACAGTGAATTGTAAAACTTTTTCTAAAAATGAATCAAATATTTAAAGACTCGCTTCAATAAAAATCATGTTTTTGATTATTTTAACTTGTACTTTTTAGCATTTAGATTAAAACTGCATTTTTGAGTTTTTTGTTTTTTTCCAAATCGTGGTGAATCAGTAGCAGACGAAAAAATGCAGTTTGACAAAACTTGTAGTTGTTTTGTACCAACTACACTTAGCAAGTCAAAAGCTCTCTGCTCCGCTCCATTTTGATGCAGTCCCTTGCATACAAATAGATCCATGCACATCTTTGTTTTCCTCGTCTGAGCTGGAATCTGGATCAAAACTGTATGTCTGGATAGCTCCAATTTTGCTCACCATCTTTGTTGCACTGCTAATGTTAGGTTGGGGGTGTGAGCGGCTGTAAGCTAGCAGGAGTGTGTAAAGAAAGGGTTAATGGGAAAATAGCACAAGTTTGCTACCCACCAACAGTCCCGCTCACAACTCAGAGGTGAATTTCTAATGAACTTTATGAAAAATGCACAAGTTTTTATGTAAGTTGGCTAAAAACGACATACTGATAAATAAAAGATCACGGGGAATGATTTGTAAATAGCTCAGAAGATGATCAGAGTTTCTTGAAGGCTCTTCATCTGAAGCCATCCTAATCTATGACCACTTTAATCTCACCGGTGGAGGCTGCTTGCGGAGGCTGAACACTCTAGTGTCGCCCAAGCTGAGAGAGGCAATGGTTGGCTTGGCACCTAAGGAGGCCTCATCATCACTGTGCCAGCCAATGCTGTCATGCCCATCGCGATACAAGTTACATAATAAAGAGTTAAATGAGCATCCAGTCGCCTGCTCAACTGCTGTGCAAAGGGTTTCCAATACTGGGTGCCACTGCAAAGAAAAACAGGAAAAAATAATAGAATTCAGCAAGTGACTGTAAAGTGTGCATAAAGAATGGATTCAACTAAACAATTATGAGGGTCCAAATGTTAGCATGCAGGATAAAACTCTGGGTTTAAGTTTTTTTTTAAAAAATTCTTATTAAGTTATAATGTAGGCGTTTACCTGTGGGTTAGAGGGCATTGTGGAACGAGCGTACGTATACGGCAACTCTCCGTACCAACAAGTCAGTCTGGGCTCCTCGTATGCCTCACCTATGGTTAATAAGAATTACACTAAATAAACTGAATAATAAAATATTCAAAAGCCAACACAAATGCATACAAAACAAACAAAAACATTAAATCTTGTAGGTTGACGTTATTTATTATTAGTTTTTTGAGAACTGGTGACAAAATACATTAATTATGATTAAAATCAGCAACAATAAAACTGATTTTGGCTCCAAAGTCACCAAAGACTTTGTCAATGCAGTGTCTGTGTCAATAATAAAAGTTAAAAAAAACAGTAAAAGTCCCATCAGCTGTCACACACCTAGGTGTGTGAAATTTGTTCTTTGCATTTGACCCATCCCCTGGGGGAGCGGTAAGCTGCAGTCACAGCCGCGCTCGGGAAAGACTGGGGAGTTTAACCCCCCAATCCAACCCCTTAATGCTGAGTGCATGGCAAGGAGGCATTGGGTCCCATTTTTAGAGTCTTTGGTATGACTCAGTCTGGATTAGAGCTCACAATCTTCCAGTCTCAGGACAGACACTATACCACAAGGCCACTGAGATTGTGGTGGAATAGCACTAGTCACATCAATCTCTTTTGTATTTGTAACTTAAGGCAGTTTTGAGAAGAGCAGAACATTTCTACAATTCGTTTTTGATCTTGTCCTTTGCAATAATCAGACAATAATCTTGTTTGTTGCAGGACTTTATTTCCAAATAAACCGCAAGGTAAACACCTAAATCTAATTTCTGTCGGTCTGCTTTCCTTTTTGAGTATGGATGTGTGTCTCTTTTCTTGCCAACAACTTGATCTCTTCCAAGAACCAATTCACCTCCATTGGTGTGTTTTGGCCAGTCCTCTGGTACAGGGTCACATAGGAAACCCAAACAACCTACTTGATCTGTCATCATTCATAATGGGATTAAAGTATTCTGGTCTCATGAGACTTGTATTTTTAAAAATGTGCATTTAGTTCTCGAAAGGCTTACTTTTTCCATTACAAGAGGTTAATTATAGGAAAACAGAATAGTAGGTAAAAAAAAAAAAAAAGAATAATTGTATGAAGAGGGACTTTAAAAGCTGAGCAGGAAGGATGACGTTTGGGTGCTTCAGTCAGTTGTTCTTCTCCTCCACAGATCTTTCTTCAGTCCAGCATCGCAGGACTTTGTTCACAAAGAATGATGGAGCAGGAATGACACAACCCTGCTTTGTGGGGAGTGTTTAGAAACAGTTCAGCTTGTTCACATCATCCTGTTTGTCTACTATGGTGCTATCTAGAATCACACAGACAGCTGACAGAAGACAGAATTGTAGTTTGATCTTACTGCAAGCACAAAGTAATATTTTTTAGTTATAAACAAACTATTTTGGTAGTTAAGTATAATACAGATATAACATTGTCAGTGTTTTTAAGTGATTTTCAATGCACTGAACAAATGAAGTGCTAGCTAAAGCTAAAAAGGAAAAAATTTGTTTTGAAATTGCTTTATGCCACAGTGTACATGTCTGAAATATAAGAAAATAAGATCTATAATGAATATATAAATAAGGGGGAAAAATCCAAAGCAAAAGGAAAGTCTTCAGTGATCAGTTTCTATTTTTGAAGCTCACCATTCAGTTTTTACTCAGTGTTTAATGTGCTCACCCTGTCTGTAGTTGGTCTTCTGAGACCAAGGAAGCTCTGCTAGCAGCTTACTGAACATCCAGTCAGCCTCTTCTGTGGAGAGAAATCCAGGCTGCAGACGTAATCTGCAGGACAAAAAAAAACCACCGTCATATGGAATCCAAAATGGAAAAGTTTAAAATTCCAGGTCCACCCTATATGCTTTTTACATACTATAGTTTGAATAATTAACCTCTCAATGTTAACTCTTTCCAAAATGCTGATTCCCAAATATAAAGTTCTTGTGATGGAGTGCAAAACTGCACTCAATGATTCTTTTTTTATGCAAACACACACACACACAAAAACAAAGAAATCCAGACAAATTAATGTGTTTAATCTGGTTCTCAGCAGCAGCTGGATTCTTGTTTATCTTGTTTATATTAGGACAGGGATAGGCAACTCCAGGCCTCGAGGGCTGCAGTTGTCTGCATTATTTCCAGATATCCAAGTCCGACTCATGACTGATTACACGGTTCAGGTGTTTCCAGCCAATTAGAACATGCTAGAGCATGGTATGTTGGAAAACATGCAGGAATGCGGCCCTCAAGGCCTGGAGTTACTTATCCCTGTCCTAGGATATGACATTTTTCTTGCTACTCCTGAACAGAGTTGTACATTTTCATACAATACAAGGTTGAATTCAGGAAAAAAGTCATATACTGAAGGTTTAATATTATTTCCATTTGAACATGCTGTATTTTTTGTCTAAAAAGCAAAACAACTTTGCTAACAGTTTTGATATAAATTCTTTTTTTTGTTCAGATATTTAGTTTTAAGATTAAAAATGCAACAGCACAATGTCTCTCTCTTATTAAGTAACAAATAATAATTAGAACTAAATTTGAACGATTCTGTCAGCAGACAGCATTAAAGTTAGCAATGTGAAATTTACAGACATGTTGCTGCCATCTACTGACTAAAAGTTCAGCAACAAAATGTGCCGCAAATGTGGTGCTCTTTGCAGTGCTTGATGCTTTAGATAGCACATATATTAAACTGAGAGAGCTTTACCCCAAACTAAACAGTACTTACCGAGACACTCCTGATGGTCTGTAGCTGATTTCATATTCCCCTGCCTGTCTGTCAAAAGCATGTTTTTTGTCTTGTTATGCAGACTTAAACTACTGATGCTGCACACAAGTAATCATTTAAATAAAAAAAAAAAAACTATCTTTTTGTCAGTGCTTTACTTACTCTATGACTTTCTCTGGAGGAACTTCTTTAACTGGCTGCAAAGAAAGAAAAAAAAACATTATTTTGAAGTGGCTTAAGTAAAAATCTTCATGTTAAAAAAACAATGAAGCTAGTTACCTTAGTGGGCTGATGAAACTCAAACGCTTCAGGTGTTTTCTCAAAGCCAAATCTCCAAGAGCTAACGGTTGTATTAGCATTAACAGGGTGATTGTTATTTAGAGCAATACCTGTAAAACAGAGATTTCTCAGTTGAGTCAGATCCAGTAAAATAATGTGACTTGTACGTGTAAATGGGATTTTCTGGGGGAGACTCATGACTTTATAATTTACAGCCTTAACTACCTGTTTGATTTGAGGGTTTGGGAAGTTGTTTGGCCCAGGAGCCCTGGACTCGCGCACGTTGACGCTTATCCGACATTGGATCTGATATAAAGGATGATAATAATTAACTCTTCAACAAGAAATTGTAAATGACAGAAATAGTGCATGAGAAAAGATTGGAACTTTTTTATTTAAACTTATTTTCTCAATGGTATCCTGGGAGAAGCATTTGGTGCCCAATGACTCGCTTCAAAAGGGTAATTTGATTTGCAAAAGAGAAATACGTCAGTGAAAGGGCTGCAACCTAAAGGTTAGAAGCAACTATAAAAATAAGAACATCTACAAGAAAAAAGTGAAGAATGTGGTTTGTCTTTTTGTGACATGCGTTTGATGCAATGTACACTGTTGTGTGTATTTAACATGCTTGTACAGGTTTAACTTAATTTGTTTACCTTTAGTCGTAAAATCATTTTTACAGAACAAAATACACTCCTGATCAAAATCTTAAGAACAGTTAAGAAATTGCATGAATTTGCATTGTCCATAGCTAGATTTTTACAAGGTTGTAAATTGAAGCTTCAAAATGAAAAATTACAAAAGGGAACTAGATTCCAAAGATTTTAAGCAGGAAATTATTTAAAACAATTTAACTGAAACGGCATGTTCATCAGCTGATCAAAATGTTAGGACCATAGCACAAAAAATAAATCTGTTATGTCCTCAGTGTATTAATCAAAGAGTTCAAACAAAGCAGTAATGAGCAGCGCCACCATTTTTGTTGATCACCCCAAAAACTTGTTCTGGGGTGCTTGATGCGAGTGTTTCTAAAAGGCTTTTGGGAAGGTTGTGCCAAGTGGTGAAGATGGCTTCTAAAAATACCACATTTTCTTCAACAGTCAATTGTGACCACAACTTTCAGAAAGATCTGATTTGTGAGCAACCTGACCTTAACATATTCATTGATAATGATGACAACCTGCAAGATGACATAGACCCTGATCAATTCTTTTCACATTTAATTTGGACTGCAAATACTACAGCATATATGACTTTAAAAACTCTTTTAACCCAGATGGAAAACTGTCAGTCAGTCACTTTAACAGTAGCAGCATGTAATACCAACTTTGGAGACATCAAGGACTTTCTACAGAATATGGGACATTCCTTTAACATCATAACCGTTTCTGAAACTTTGAATTGGAAAACTATGTAAACAGAATAAACAAAAAAAAGAATTACTGCAATTTATGTGCAAAAAAATATTAAGTTTACAATATTTTATAAAATGTCAGTTGCAGTGGATGGAAATATGAAATGAATCATGGAAAAATTTCATTATAAGCTGTATATATAAGTCACCAGGGTCAAGCTTAGAAGTGTTGAAGTTCAATGACTGGATAAAAAAAAATTGCACTGTCTTGATCTGATCAGAACCTGATTATGAAAACTATACAAAACTATAAAATGAAGTAACTTATTAGGGGTGGGATTATATAAGTTCACATCTTACCACTTCTTTTCAAGCAAACAATCAAGCTCTACTTGACTTTAGCTATTAATCACTATATTTAATTAATTAAATGTGACTAAATTGAGTCTTTGCTTTTTTCCTTTAACCAAGGCCTTTCATTGTCTCTGTAATGAGTTTGATAAATCTGTGTGATTTTGTTTAGTATTGTCCAATGTTTTGCTTGAAATAAACCAGATAAAATCAAAAGGACATCCACTGTCTGGAACTGATATCTCTTTTTGTAGATTCCCCTTACCATCAATCTCCAAATGTTCTTTGAACTTTTAGAGAACAATTTTCTCCCGATAAAAGTCCTTTGCAAGGCGTATGTTCTGTCCTGTCTTGATGAAAACCCAGTTATCACCACACAGACGAGGGCCCTCAATCATGAGGGAAGTCCCCTGCAACATCTCCACATGGCCAGCAGAGGTTTAAAATCCTTGCACAACCTGAAGCTCCACTGTTCCATTGAAGGAAAAAGAAGCCCCAATCATGATAGCTCTTCCTTCACTGTGCCGCATAGAAAACATTTCAGGTGGGATCTCTTTGTCATGCCAGTAACATTGGAAACCATCAGGACCATCAAGGGTACATTTTTTTCCTCATCAAGGAAGATAACTTTATTCCACTTTTGAAGGTTCCATGTTTGGTGTTCACTTGCAAAGTCCAAGTGGCCAATTTTGGAAGGAGATGTGCTCTTAGAAGACGCCTTTTGTTTTCGAAGCCCATCTTCCTGCAGATGCCGTCTGATCGTTACTGGGCAACAGTCAAAACCAGGGATGGTCTTATTTTGGGTCGAGGATCATCCTGTGTCTTGGCGGACAGCCCCTTTAGATCCTCCTGCTTAGTGTTGTTGATTTTTTTTTTTTTTTCTCTCTTTTGGGGGGTGTCTGCCACTTGACTTTTTTTTTGTTCTGTAACCCTCAGGATCTTGTAAAAGTTTCAAAATGACCGTTTTACTGCGTTCAACCTCGGGAGGGTTGGCAGAGGCCTTCCTTGTGCTGCACAACAATCCTGCCCCCTTCAAAGAAATTGAACTTTTTTGCCTTTGTCATTGAGAGTAGGATTTTTTAGATCATTAGAAAATAGATAGCAGCAGAAAGTAGAAACTAAGTAGAGAGTATTAAAAAAAATACAATTGAATGCAAATTTTGGCGCAAATCCTGGCTTTTGAAAACTGTGTTCTTAAATGTCTGATTAGCTGATAAAAAGTCAATTTATTCAATGTTTATTTAAAAAAAATACAAATTATTTTCTCTCTTGCTTCTCCTTCTTATTTTTGCAATTTAAAGATCTCCTTAGGAGCTTGATAAGATCCAGCTGTACAACATGGAAATTCGTGCATTTTCTTAACTTTGATCAGGTGTACACTAAATGTGGGGACCGTCACATGTTTTCAAAAGATTAAAACGCTAGCATGTTTTTCCCCTTCCTGTTTTCTCATATTTAAAGAAAAACTTGCCAGTAATTCTCACATTTAAAGCTATCTTAGCTAACTTCCATCGCTGGGGCAGTCAGTAAAAAATCTCGGTTAAAACGCAGCTGCACTTTATTATAAAGCTTCATGTCAAATGATTAAAGAATGAAAATCAACGAGTAAGCTCTGTCTTTTTCCCAACATTTTTGAAACATGCAGTGACTTACCTAAACGACTTTCAAACAGTCATGAAAGATGCAATGGATCAGAGTAAAACAGGCGATTTGATGGCCAGCGTGTTCTTACAAAACAAGTCGTACTCGAAACGCGGGTGGGAAAGAAAGGTTCCGGGCTTTTATTTTTATTTTAAGCCCAAATGTTTACATTTTAGAAGTTGTTAGTCTTGAAATGTTATAGATAACTTAAACTATTTTAAAACCTCTGCACTACTATTGCAGTGTTACAATAGCACAGGGATTTATCGGCAGCACTAAAAAAACTCAATTTCATCCTTTAGAAAAATGTAGTTCATTTTTGTGACTATATTTTTTTAAATACAGTAGTTAAACCTATAAGGATTTTCTGCTTACACTATAATAAATACTTTACCAATATCTGTCTTAGCATCAGAATTTTTGCACATTCTAAATGGGAGCGCACACAGCTTTTTGAGTAAGTCACCTTAGTACCTTAGTACAAACTATTATTTTGAATTTTGTTTAAATAACATTTCAAATTCTACCAGAAGGCTGATTTCATGTCAGCGCAAATATCCAAACTCCAGCATCAACAGTTTTTCTAATTTGAATTTATTCAATTCTATAGATAATTTTTAACAGCTGCAATTTGTTCCACAAAGTGGTTGTTCGCAAATGACCCTCCTGCAGTGGGTCACTTGTTGGACAATGAGCAGATTGGCAAAGGGAGGATATCCAACATAAAAGGATCATTTTCTGACAACAACCTTGTCTGAAACCCCAGCAAGACCAAAGAATTTCATATGGATTACCCAGGAGAATGGAATTCACTCCACTTTTCATTGATGGAGAGGAGTTGGAGTAGATGGACAGCATTAAGTTCATACATGATGAAGAATACGACAGAGAGATTTTGAGACAAACTCTGCTACACCAGGACTTGGTGTACAAAAACCTGATTCAAGTAGTGAAAACCCCACCCTGCCAGAATATGAACTGTGCATGCCTCTTCCTTCTAGACCAGGGGCTTGCAACCTGAGGCTCCAGAGCCACACGTGGCTCTTTTACCCCTCCATTGTGGCTCTCTGGTTAAAGAAAAATACAAATGGTTTAATTTTTTTTAAATAATATGTATAATTTTTTATTATAAGGTGCATCAAGCAAAACAAAACAGTGAAATGAGTCAAACTTTATTAAACCTGTTGACAACAGTTGAAGCATACAAGAGTACGTATCACTCCAGGAGACTCCTGACTGCAGTACCCTTTATGCTCCAACGATCCATCAATCTTTCGTAGTATACCAAAGTTGTACAAAACATTTTGACAGATTTTGGCGCACCGTGCACCACAGAAAATCAATTGGAGATCAGTAGGTCCAACCAAAATTCATACATACAAGGAAAGGCAAATTTCCTGTGGTTGAAAATGTCTGGTATTTTAATTGTGCGTTACATTCCAAAATATACAGTTGTTCACCTTTCGGCACATCCCCTTAAGTGTTGCCACCGCAAAACAGCTTTCACACGTCGTTTTGGCATAAAGTTTTATGCTGGAAGACATTCCCAAAACAAGCCTATATTTTATCTATGCTGGGGACCGGCGCAGAGAGACTCAGACTTGGACCCTTTGTGGCTACATAGTTAGGCAGTGGCATGAAGGGTCTTGCTTTAATTGGCTATACATGTGCATTTACCTGAATGCCTCAACCTTCACGCTAGCCACTTTATAGAGTTGATTTGCACCTTCACTTAATATTTAGAATCTATATTTAAACATTCATTCATTTTCCAATCCGCTTTATCCCTTTTGGGGTCACGGGGTTGCCGGAGCCTAACCCGGCTACTCATGGGCGAAGGCAGGGTACACCCCTGGACTGGTCGCCAGTCTGTCGCAGGGGCCACAATCACACACCCATGCACACTCACATTCACACCTACGGACAATTTAGAGTAACCAATTAACCTATCAAGCATGTTTTTGGACGGTGGGAGGAAGCCGGAGTACCCGGAGAAAACCCACCCATGCACGGGGAGAACATGCAAACTCCACACAGAAAGGTCCCCCAGCCAGGACTTGAACCAGGAACCTTCTTGCTGTGAGGCAGGAGCGCTAACCACTGCGCCACCGTGCAGCCCTATATTTAAACACATGTGCCCATTTAGATTCAATCTTACTCTTTGCATTAAACAAAAAAAAAAATCCTTTGTCTGTACTCATGCTACAGATTCATGATTAGTTTTTGTTTATATATAATGAAAAAATAAAATAAAAAAGAGCCAGAATTAAACTCAAGTAGTGGTTGTTTTCTCCTTTTGACCAAAAAAAATTAAGATAAAAAAAAATATAATAAAAATGGCAAGATTTTTCATGCCAAACTTTTTATTAAACAATCAGAATTGCAGAACAAATGTGAACAATGCATTTTAAACAGAAATACTCATTTAAGAAATTATTTATTTTCAATCATTAAAATCCACAGAAAACATTCATATTGATATTTGATTAAGGCACAGGTCAGAACATGTCATACAGGGTAAAAAAAAGAAGGGGCTCCCAGTTAATTTAAACCCCTTTCAGCAGCAACCTTTTGGTAAAGTAGAAACCATGGCAGAAGTAAAAACCTTGTTGCGCAAAAACAGTGTTTTGCATCCCTGAGGAAATAGTTTAAACACTGGGGGCTTTATATCATTAGAGCAAATAATTGGACATCTGATAAAATTACCACTAATGCAAAAAAATGACCCTTTCACCAAAACTGACCATTTGACAGCACAAAAAAAAAAAAAAAAAGACGATCAATGCAAAGAAAAACTGATCAACTTTGGCAATGAAAATGTGGGAGGGGGAAAAAAACAAACAAACAAGGTAACCCCAATGTCAAGTCAACCACAATGAAATATTTTAAATAGATAGCAAACGCTCAAGATTAAGAGAAGAATGAATTCTTTATAGATATATTTTTTTAATAAATGAAGAGGCAGCAAGCTTTTTGCAACAAATGTAAACTGCAATTACTAAAAAGCGGATACTGCCGTCTATAAACGTCTGATTTGTAAACAGAACTAGGTTCTACATTGCTTTCGGAGGTCTGAATTTGGCACAGGTGTTAATACAAATATAAAATAAATACTTTTATACATAAAAAAAGATACCCATCACCTTCTTCCACTGCTTATAACAGCAGGGTTAGCAAAGCATCAGCATTGCTGTATTATTCTCACCATGTGTCAGTGACAAAATATTTATATTAAAGGTTTCATCATTTTACTTCTTATTCTTCCACTTGGCTTTTTCTCCCTGTCAGTTATCAGCATATAAAGACACAATATTAATCACAGAGCCAACACACATGCCTTCATGTGTGTTTTTACTGGAATGGGAGAAAAAAAAAAAAAAAAAAGGTTAATCAGCCCAGGAGTATAAATCCTAAATCATCCCATCTTTGGTATACACTGCTGCAGGTCATAAAAGAGGTGCTGCCAGCATGGTTGTCAAACATTATACTATTCACTCTTCAGACTTGCTCCGTTCTTCATCTCCCGCAGCTTCCTCCTGTGCAGGTACCCTGTGCGCTTCAGGCGGTTCATTGTGGCTCCAATAAAGATGACAAGGCTGCTGGGCACCAGCCTAGTGGTCACCCAGCCCTGAGAACGTACAGAAGTCACTCAGATCAACATGAGTTACAAACTGTTGCGAATTTTTATTCTAGAAACAAAAAGCAGAAGAGTGAATAAAATGTAAAAAATATTTTCAAATAGCATTTAATCTGAAATGGCAGAGTTTATGCTTTTTCATTTAATGAATATGATTAAAAGTTTAGAAAACTAGAAAACTCAGTCAAGCTTTAAAACAAGATGCACTGCATGCACTACATACACTTTTTCAGATACGCGAGTTTTCCCAGGTTGTTTTCTTACCATGACAGCATGGGGGAAGTAGCCATTGGTCTGGTTCTGCAGACCCACAGTGGTAAGCTCTGCAACCACATAGCGCTCTGGAGTGGGTTTATCCAGGGTGGGCTTTTTGATACGAGTCATTTTAGTGGCAACAAAGAATGGCAGCACACTCTGTTGGGAGGGAAGCACAAAAAAGTATAAAGGAATATTCTTGAATAGCATCTAAAATGTTTGTTGCAATAGGACTGTTTATGTGATTAAAATTAAAGCATTTATATTATACAGCCACAAGATGGCACATGAGCAAAAAAATATATATTTCAGCATATTAAAGAGGGCTAAAGCAGAAAATCCTAGCTTTATTTCCAAGACTGCATATTTAAAAACACCACAGCTTAAAGTTCAGGCTTCGTGCAGCCACTGTCCTGTGAGTCGTGTCCAGTCACATGAAATGAGAGTAAAAAACTAATGTTCCTTCAAAGAGGAAATAACTTCAGGAATTTTGCACAGTATACAACCACTCCACTCAGGCAACTGATGACTGCTTTAAAACAGAACAAGGAACTATTAAGAAGATTTTGCTATTTTTTCTTTTCACCAAGACTTGAAAAGTTTTTCGGAAATGTATTAGTTACCAACATAAATTATGTTTTAGCAGTGCCACTGACTTCAGGTGTGCAGGCAGCATTCTTTTTTTTTTTAAGCTCACCTGGATGATGATACCCTGACGCCTATACTCCTCCTGAAGGCCACGAGAGAAGAAATCCATGAAGGCCTGCAGAAAGAATGATGGAAAGTGGTCATGAGTCTTAAAATATCTTTCAAATAGAGATGGAGGTGGATTCATAGGTTTAAAATATCAGAAAAAAAAAAACATGCAGAAGGAATTGCTGCTTCACTGACAGAATTCTTGAGGAAGTGCATACCTTTGTTGCAGAATAGACTGTGAGCAGAGGGACAGGGTACATTCCACTGGCAGAGGAAATGTTAAGGATGACACCTTTGGCCCTAAGAGGAAACAACAGAAAAGATTGATCCAGAAGTTTTTCCATGAACTCAAAAGTCTGGAGTAAGACCTTTCGGTACCTCAGATGGGATTGTACATCAAAGCAACTTTACAGATCAGGGTTTTACTGATGCAAACTCTAAACATGCAACATGGGAGCATTTCATTGCTTATTTTTCTCAAACTTTTTAAGGATTTTCTGTGGGAAATCTGTGTGAGTGATATCACATTTACACACACACAGTGAGGCAGTGGTCATGTGCGTTGCCATGGCAGCCTGTTGCTGCAGTGATGTAGTGAGGACGCTCCGGCCTCACACGGCATCAAATGTGCCTGCGCTGCCATTGGCCAGTGGGAATCACATGGGAACAGGGCAGCCAATGAGATGGGAAGAGCACTTTGTGTGAATTGAAAGCTTGACAGCATTGCGAACAAAGGAGAGGGAAAAAAGATGCAGTGATGGAAAAGATAGATTTTTTTGGTCCCACTTTGCAATGAAGAGTTATGATTACAAAGAAGTATTTTTCAAATACTCTCCTCAAAAGAAACAAATGTTTTTCTGTAAGAAATCTTTTTAAAAGGCCTACAGCCTGTCATTTAGCAGAGAAACCTTTTACTGCAGTGATGTCGTAAGACACAAAAGCCTATATTTTACTCACCTACTGACCATTCCAGGCAAGACAAGAAGAGTCATCTGCAAAGCACAGCACCACAGTAAAATTTGCAATCAAATACATTGAACAGAAGAAAAACAAACCAAGAGAAATGTATAGAGAATAGGACAAATAAAGATTCAGAAATACTAAAAGTAGCAGAGAGAGACAGACTAGCAGAGAGAAGCAATTGCGTGGGCGGAGAGTACGGACATAGTTTGTGTAGTCCAGCGTTGCTTTGGAAACAACTAAGACATTGCAGGTACCACAGTAAGAACAGCAGATCAGAAGGTAACGGAAGAAAAAGAAACAAGGCAAGGTGAGAGCCCCCCCTCCCAAAAAAACAAAAAAAAAAAAAAAAAAAAACACATTCATAACAACTACTGGGCCAAAATTAGAAAAAAATTCCTGGCCCCATCGTGTGTAGGAAACAATGTTACTGATTCCAGGTACAAAAAAAAAAAAAAACATACCTGGCACACTGAGGTCATGTTGACATTGATCATATTTGTAAGGAACTGAAAAAAACAAAGAATAATTCAATAACAGTGAAAGTGTGGCCTAAAAATAATCTTTGTCCTGGATTTTATCTTGGAAATGCACCGACATTTCTGAGGATTTCCATCTACAACTAAGGATTACTTACATTATCCAGGTCAGGAATATTGAGGTAATATTCAGGATAGGAATAAGACACTCCAACATTGTTAACTGTTCATGAAAAGCAGACAAGTGAAGAAAAAAAATTACACTCCCATTTTCACAAAAAAGCCAAAGACACTGATACAAACACCTACCACTAGGTGGCAGCAAAAGCAAAAAAGATAAGCATTTACCAAACTAACAGCCACACCTTGAATTAGAACACAGCTGGTAACAAAAAGAACAAAGAGTTCTCTAAATGTTCAGTTGAAAAGTACAGAGTGAACTTTAAAGCCTAAGTGCTTGAAAATTGCACATCTTTAAATATGTCATATCAAATGGCAATCGAAAGTAGTGTTTGCTTGATTGTAAAGCTGCATTTAAGCCAGGTTTAAAGCTCAGAGAGTGTACAGTTCATCACAAGCCCAAGAATTAAAGACAACTGATCATTTGCTTGGCTGTATTGACTGGAATGACTAAAACAGCATGGATCTTGTGCGTGATATTTACACATGGCTATAATTGCTTTTAGAGGAAAAACTATGGCCCAATAAAAGTCACAGCATTCAACACAAAACGGGAATTTAACGAGTGTACTGTTTAGAACAATGACAAGATGCCATCACATTTTTCTAACACGAGCACATGTGTTTTAAGGACAGCTTTAAAGGTCACCTTGGGAACTTGATAAAAAATCTGATAAAAGTTGTGAAATATTTAGTAACTGTTGAGCAACATCCAACTTTTGCCCACTTTGAGACCATATAGAAAAAGTGGTGTAGCAAGTAAAAAGGACAAAGAAACAAGTAAATACTCTCAATATGCAGTCAACAGAAAAAGAAGCAAGTTTTGATCTTACCTAAAACGCCAATTTCCAGTCCCAGCAGTCCTGCTTCAATCTTTGGGTAAATGTCAGTCTTGCCGAAGTCAACGGCAATTGTCCTGGTCTCAACGCCAAACTCTGCCTCTGTGAGGAAAAGCGAGAGTTCATTATACATTCACAAGATCAGACGTTTCCCATCATAATTCAAACTTCCTGGTAACAGTTGACCTGTCCACCATGTATCGCAAGTCAAATTGAACTTTTAGACTTTTGCAAAACTACTTGAAATAAGGAGCATAAAACTAGATGCTGTCAAACTGCAACACCGGAGGGTGCTGTGTGCCAACAAACTGGAGTTCCAACTCTCCTCCTCATGTTTTATTTGCCTGCTGCAATCAGGATCTATTGTCCAAAGACTCATTTAGCAGATAGGTGGCAGAGGGGATTAGAAGAGGAAAATTGTTGGGATGTGCCTCTGACAGGAAGAAAAGAAAAAAAAAAAAAAAGAACAAACTGTAGCATCAGTAGGTGTTTTCAAATTTCAGGCAGTTCTTTAAAATTCAGAGAAAGGCAAATGTATATATGAAGTAAGAGAAAATAAGTTATGGTCGATCTGAGACTAACTGCTGCGTTCATCAGAGAACATATGAAGCTTTGTAAAAAATAAATAAAAACCGTCATGTCTAAATTAGCAGAGTATGCTTAAGGATGTACTCAAAAGTCAAAAATGAAGGTTGAACAGAGAATCTGAAGATTACAATCCCAGTGATCTAATCAAAGGTGGGGCTGGGTGAGCTGGCTGCTTATAGGCGAGAAGGGCATTTTTGTGAGCCTAATCGTGAGGGAGGAGTGCCAGAGTTTGGCATGCCGCACCCTGCTCGTGACTATCCATCAGCCCCCTCTGTGGACTTGAAACACGACAGGGAAAATTGCACTGCGTGAGACTTCAGAAACAGATGGAAAGAGTGAGTCGTCGAGAGGACATCATTAACAGAAGGATTGGGCACTGTTGTCATTCAGTCTCTGTTAAAAGCTGGAGATAGGCCAGAATGGAAGTGAGGAGGAAAAAAAAAAACATGCAAGCTCTTTCATTTCATACAGGCACCCATTAACTACAAACTGGAAACTTCAGTGATTAATAATTCTTCACTTTATAACTAAAAGAATGAAATTCTTGTTTTTAAAAATGCAATTTTCTGAAAATAATGATAGTGTTCTACCTTTAGACTTGTGTTGTTTTTATAAATAATGCATCAGATATATTTTAGTTCCCTTTATCCTGAATACATCTTTCTTTGGTGAGACTTTTCCATGAAAGTATGTTGATGCCAGACTGGTTCAGTCTTTCCAAACACTCATCCCACTCAGCCTGCACCATCTTCCCAACCCAAAACTAGTTTCCAAGAAGTATGGAAAGCTACAAACACACTCACCGAGTGTCTTTGCCACGTCATCCAGCTTTTCTTGGGAGCGACTGATCAGCATCATAGCAAATCCTCTACGAGCCAGCTGGAAAAGCAAGAAGAAAAAAACGGCATCAGTCACAGAACAGGTTTGATCACAGTCAACTTTGTCGAGTACAGGGATGGCAACACACGTATGACTTTCAAACAATCATAAGCCATAGTTTGGCTCATATTCATCAATTTATGGCCAGTTTACCCCAAAACAGAAAGTGTGATTCTTTAGACTAGCTCTAGCTTTTGTCAGGTGGTTAAATATTTTTTGCTACACTTATCAGACTTCATCACTGTTCGTTTAAAGGTTTCTTGCTGTTCAAATCAAATTGTACTTTAATTCAAAATATTTTTTCAATCTTGAGCAGCTGTCTTGTCAAACCAGTAGTGACACCCAGGATGTGAGTGCACAGGTTTTCCTTCTGTTGCAGTTCATTGTACAGTTTCCTGATCTTTACTTGTAACCAAACATGGAAAAATGCAGTCATCAATCTGCTGTAAACTAAGAGCAGCAGCACAAGTCAAAAAGCCACAAACATCTGAATGATGCAGCCCCTCCTACAATGGAACATGAGGGACACATGACAGGGCTGCACGTAATCAGTAGATGCTTGTTGGCAAGTCTGCTCTCAAGTGTGTGCATATGTTTATGAGGACCCTTGCACTGAAAGACCAGCAAGAGCTCTCCAGCACTGTGGACTGGTTGAAGGCAGCATGTGTGCATGAGTCACAGATTAAAAGGGTCCAGGAACCTCACCTCCTCCGCATAGGATTTCCCAATTCCATCTGTAGCTCCCGTCACAACTGAGAAAACAGAAAAGAAATTCATGAGTTTATCGTCAGCTGTTTTTACAACATTACAACATTTCAAACATAAGAGAGGTCTCAACTTTAAACCAGAATCAAAATAAGAGATTGTTCATCTCATGAAGGAACATTCAAGATGTAGCCAATGCCGTCAGATTGTGTCAGTTATGCAGCATCAGCAAATCACATCAGATCTTTGCTTAGGATTTCATGACATCAAATCCGGTTTGGGCACCTGCAACCGTCGACAACGAGACTCAAACCTCAGGGTGAAGTTAAACTATAGGGTTCTTTTTTTAGGTGAAAGAGCACACAGGATGGACACACCCTGAGGTGAAACTCACTTAACATTTGGGTTGAGCTCTGACATCTATATATTGACCCCCTTCTTTTTGATTATGAAACTCCAGATAGAAATAATATGAGAAACTTCTCAAAAAGTGAGCTATAAAGAGAGTAGAGATGGTAGATTTCATTGCAGGCTGAGATAAGAATAAAAGACCAAAGAGGAGCATCAAACTCTGAGCTTGCAGCTCTCACTAAAACTGTGCTGCAAGAAGTCTCCCTGCCAACAAAGTTATTATAAACTCATTTTCATATACCAGCTAATCTGAGCAGGACAGTTTAACTGCCTAGTTGAGAGAAAAGGTGGAGTGATTTTGAACAAACAGAAGAAAAAAAAAAAAAAAAAACAGGGTTTTCCTAGTGCGAGAGGAAAAAAAAAAAATCAATCAAGAGAAATGGTTGTTCTCGTATTCAGAGTTTGTCACCTTGTCAAGCGAACGAGATTTTTTTTTTTAATTTTTCGCTGCCCATCAATCCTAGCCTCTCTGCCAAAAAGTAGGCAGAATAAAAATACATAAATATATTTTTAAAATGAACAGGAGATCATTGTAGCGCACAGTGGTGGTCGGGGAGGAGGGTATACAAATACACATGCACACACAGAGTTGTGAATCATGAATACACAAGCAAGACTTGATGAAAGATTAATAGAGAGAGGACATTCTCTGGCAAAAAGCTTGAAAAAAAAAAAGATGAGGGGATGCAGAGAGGAGGGAGTGATGACGAACATGGAGCAGAAGAAAGGAGGATGAAGTGGGTTAGGGAGGGATCCTAGGGGTGGCTAAAAATAGAACTTGAGCGAAGCAGAAGAATGGAAGAGTGAAGGAGAAACCGAATGGAGATGACTTGTGAAGAAGGGAGAAAGAAAAAGAAGCAAGTGAATGAATGAGTTAAGCAGAGTTGCACAAAGTAAAAAGTTAGAGCAGAATCCCTGGTTATTTTTAACCTCCCTATGCTAAGAATGAAATGCTCTGTGGCAGAAAAGCCTTAATGGGCACGGGCTGTACCAAGTCAGGATCCCCGTTGAAGCTGCAGTTGTGTGTGTGAGCGGGGTGTGCAGCAGCAGTATCGATGCTACCGTTGCTGTAAAGTAAAATGCTTTGTTGGTGGAGGACAATCTCCATTCAACAAAGGTACGAATAGGGTCTATTCTTTTCACATCTGACACAAACAACTGATGTTAAAAGCAAAGAATTGAAACAAAATGTCCTTTTCAGAAACCTTGCTTGAACATTAATAGAAACAACATTTGTCATCGTTTCCTTCAAGGAAGACAACCAGGCAGCAACAGTAATCTACTACCAGATGCTTGCTGCAGATTTAAAATGTGCCACAGAAAATGCTAACAATGTCTCAAATGTACCCAAGTGCATCAACAGCATTCCTCTAAAATGTTTGAAAGATCACTGGAATGCATAACTACGTGTCATGTCAGCGTAAATTGTACAGACCATGTTGCAATGTCTTAAGAATGCACCAAAAAACAAAAAGCACAGATAAAAGTTTGAGACAAGGGAGGTTTACTGTGAAAACTCAAAAATGCACAGAAAACACTTTGAACCCAAAGATGTCAGCATCCCCTGGGGTGTACTGCATGCCAGATGCTTTCAGATTTGACACGCCACACATTTCTAGAGTTCATTTAGTGTTTTTCCTCCCAAACTGGAGAATTCCACCTTGCAGAGTTTAACTATCAGTAAATGGGACCACCTATCCGTCCATCTGGTTTGTCAAATGTGGATTAAAAAGTAAAAAAAAAATGCATGGGGATTTTTATTGTATAATCTGTGTTAGAAAATGTGAAATTAATTGCCAAATGGATTATCTGAATTATTTAAAAAAAGAACTTCCGATTAGGCACCTGCAGATACAACACTAAAAATAATAAAGGGATGTAAAGGTATAAAAAAAAAAGTTAGATGTTATAATAGATTTAAAAATATTACTTTTGTTCAATTGCATTTTTCACTAAATTAGGCAACCAGCCCCCACCCTACATGAACGTGCACGCCTCTTTCCTTCAGTCCTCTGTTGAATGGCTCACTCCTCCCAGCCATTATATAATGGCACCATTTCCCAAGGAGCATTGTATGGGAGCTTAGCGTGCAGACTTGTGGATGGGAGCATTGTTCACCCCATCCTGAGATGTGAAAATATTAAAGTATTTATCACACACAAGAAGGAAGAACTCTGCAAAAAATATTTTTTAAAAAGCCATTGCTTAATTCTAATTCTAAAACAATAATACCCCAATCCCAGTGCTCCCTGCAGCAATTCCCCTCACACGAGAAAGACATTAACATCAGAGGCAAAGCTCCAATGCAAAAGGGGATGTGCAAGCAGGCACGCGAGTCACAGCAGCACTAACGCCAGCTGGATGAATACACTTGATAGACCGCTGCAAAGCAGTGCATGCATGTGTGCACGGCAGCCTCTCATTCATTCCACCCTCCATCTCTCTGAACCCAGTCACCCCACGTTCAAATGCATAGAAAATCCTGGTCCTCCGATGCTGGCTCCAAGGTGGCCTGATGGGGGCGCATTTGCACTGCAGCTCAGCTCCACATCACATTCAGAGATACTGACATCCCCAGCCTTTTGTCTCCCTCCCTCCTCAGCAGTGGAGCAGCCCCTGCCTCTGCCTGCTCAATATTCCGAGGGTCTAAAAAAAGCAGCAAGAGGAGTAAAAATAGCAGCGCCTGCACTGCCTTGTCTGGGAGCTGCTTGCTTGCTTGCCTGCCGCAGCACCGGAATGCCAAGAAGATCCTCCACCATCACTGCCACAATGTTGCTGGAGCCTGAACCCGCCTTGTAAAGCACCCCACCAAGGGAAATAAATAAAAAACTACAGCAGTAGAGCAAAGAATTTCAAATCCATGAAAATAAAGCATGTATGCAGGAGCGACTATTTCAACTCCCTAAAGAAAATTTAAATAAATAGGGGGGGGCAATTTCCAATCATCAGCACTACCCTAATTAAGATTCTCAGAGAGGAGTGGCTGCGGTTCTCATGTCTCAGTCTCCTTACACAGCCCAACATTATGTAATCTGTTGCGCCCCAAACTCTCCTATCAACGAGCAGACCTTCCTATCTCTGAAAAAAAAAAAAGAAAAGAAAAGCATACTGATGGAGAGAGGGGTGCATGAAACTGAAAGGCAAGCACCTCCCCTCCTCCTCTATCGTTATAAAAATTAAAAAAAAATTAAAACACATTTTCCATAAGTCCCCCTGAAATGTTTTAAATAATAGCAAAGCAAAGTCACACAGTTAATCTGAAAGTGGCAAAAACAAAACTTGACTTTGAGAAAAGGTCTTTTTTATATATAAAAGGAGATTTTCAAGATCCAGAACGGTCTTGTGCTGTTGGATAATTGGCATCTTAAGAAACAGAACTGATGAGGCATAACTGAAGTACAATTCTACAGTTAACATGCAATGATTGATGATGAAGAATGTCCCCTGACAAGAAAAAAGCAGAAGCTTGATTTACAAGTATTTTGCTAATCAGATTGCACATGCAAAAAGATTTTCTCTTTTATCTTTTTTGCCACGACATCTTGCAATCACATTAAAGTAGCCTTTAATCCTTTATAATGCTGCTACCTTTGCACCCCTCCTTCTCGTGCTGATGGATCAAGTCAAAACTGCATAAAGCACATTCCTTTTTCAAGGAATGTTTCACAGTCATCCAAACTCACACCTGAAAAAAAATTAGCAATGCATAGTGTCGCCTGGAGCAGCATCATAACTCTCCCTCCAAGTATGTCGGCCATCCAGTACATTGGTTATTCAGAATGTTGGCAAGCAAAGACATTTCTATACTGCAGGTCGTATCTGTTTTGTTAGATCAACATTCAAGTTATTGGTTAGAGTCAGAATGGTAGAGATTAGCCAAAATCAACTATTAGTAAATGAGAGTTCTGAAACAAACAGTCTTTGATTATTCTCTCAACTCAAAACACATGTGATAATTAAATAAAGTATTATTTCATCCTTCATTTTTTTTTGGGAATCTGTGCACACGCAGAGTATATTTTTAAACTGAAAAACAAGTCTATTTGTTTTTGTATTCATATGCAATACAGAACACCCAATTTCAATATATTATGAACTGTTTCTATTAGTATGTATTTGATAATGAACTTGAGTTTCCGACAATTATTTGAAAACTGAAGAATCTACTTTTACTTCAACATCTCACAGATGACATTTCCAGACTTCAAAATTTGATAAAATTTAAAATGCCCAGAGCACCCTGATGGGATGAAACAAAGGCAAGTACATTTTCTAGATGAACCGAAGAATGAGGGAGCTGAACAGGCTACTTTTTTCCCCCAGCATCCTTTGCTCCAACACGTGTCACAGAGCGTGCTCATGACATGATCAGCAGGGTTTTGTCTCCAACTGCTCATGCACACAAACACACATGGCACTAGGGGGAAGCATATTCTCAAGGAGGAAGCCGAGACCACCACTTCATTTAAGAATGAAATGTGGTTTCACATGTGAATGCATTAGGCTACAAAAATGAAACCAAACATTTATTCATGGAAAAACAACATGCATCATGTTGATCAGTGACATAAAATGTGGATTCTTCCTTAGCTTGTGTTTACCTTTTATTCCTGATGAAGCAAAAAAAAAAAAAAATTGTGTGCAAATGCCATGCTGACACAAAAAATGCTGCATCTTTCTTACATAACTTCTATTTTCTCAATAATCTGAAGTCAGAAGTGGGAAGGGGCTTTCTCCAGGATGAATGTCACATTCCAGCCCCTCCCATCCCCATAAGATGCTCTTCTCTAGTTTGTTTCCTTATAATGGAGTTTTACAGCAGAGCAGACACTGGTCGGCTTACATAACTTGGAAAGCTGGAGGCCACTAGAGGCGAGAGTGGAGAAAAACTAAGGTATGAAGCATATTTGGCTGTTTCCTCCCTGATGCAGACAGTCATTGTGTTACAAAATATCAGCCGAGGGTTTCTCTCTACTGCAGTGCTTCACATCTGCCGCTAGAAGTCCCATGTACACAGAACAGGACTCATCTTGAGAACACCCTGCAGGAGATGCAGAGCTTCACCCAAGGCAGACAAGAGCACAAATGGAACAAGATGTTTTTTGAGCCAGAAGATAAAGATTTTTTTTTAACTGATGCGATGTTTCAGCTTTTTTTGTCAAATGTGATGGGTAAAGGCGGACGTCAGTGAACTTGACAACCTACAGGCACCTAAACCTGTCTGACAAGAAACCAAGGTGTCCTGTGAGTTTCTTTAGAAGCTATGAGATCTACCAAGTCAGCAAAACAGTTTTTGCACAATTGAAGTAATTGTAAATTTGCTTCGATATTATGTGTCCTACTTACTTTGATTATTAAGATTGCATGAGAATCCTTGCAGAATGGATTGAGATCAATTTTAATTTGCACTAGAATCCACTTTACCAAAGAATAAAAAACCTGAAACCAAATACTTCAAAATAAAAGCCAGTTGGTTTTAGATGAAGGAAAAGTACAAGTCAAGCAGAAGGACGCCAAACATGTTGCAACAGGTGATCAGTTAAAATTTCTTACAGAGAGCCTGACTTACTTATGCCATTTAGAAATTACTTATGCCATTTAGAAAAATGGCCGCTGAATAAACTGGCTACACCAGATCACCTGGTCCCACCGGCTAAGGAGGACACCTCATCCAATGCACTATTTCACCCCCCTTGCTTTCAAACCCGTTTCCCTGCTGTAATCTCCAACCGTTTTAGGGAAAACTAATGCGTTCAGGTCAAACTGGTGACGGAGGCTGGCTTTGGGGTGTGGTGTTTAAGTTTCTCGGGTTGCTCACGGACACAAGAGTTCTGTCAAATATATTTTTTGACTTGTGCAACAAAAAATCTACCTTAACCCACGTGTCAGATGGACTATAGGGATGAGTCATTGATGCGGGGGTGGGGGTGGGGGGCATTATGTAAAAAAAAAATTTGAGTTAAGTAAGCGAAAAAATAGCCCTAATAAAGAAGCTATTCTTGATATTCTCTAAGGGTGACTGACGGTTAAAAAAAACAAAAGGTGATACACATGACTCAGTGCACCGGCATTCCACTGCATGGTCCCTAGAAGAAAAAAAAAGTGTGCATTAGTCATTCCCGAGGGCGACCTGTCTTTGCGTCATGCATTTCATGCGCACAGGGCATAAATTAATCATCATTTAAACCCACAGATGGATGCATGTTTTCGTGGTTAGTTACCTATCCATTTGATGACCAAAAAACCAGAAACATTTCAGATGATGACTTGTGGTGGTGTGAAGAAGGGTGCTTCGACAAAAGTGCGCATGAGGCTTTACGCAGCAGTCTTCGCCCAACATCAGACTGGAGAAGTGGGTCATGCCATGACTAGGCGAATCCTAGGAGAACCTAGGAACCAGAACCGAGCCAGAACCCTTCGGTTTAAGCCACTCAGAACTTAACAAGCTTACAGTAAAAGTAATCAAATTCAATCGGCGGGTCTCTGACCGTGTCAGACAACAAAGAGGTCAAACGGTGGAGCCAAGGAAAAAATG
This sequence comes from Adrianichthys oophorus, assembly GCA_036245035.1. Classification (NCBI taxonomy): domain Eukaryota; kingdom Metazoa; phylum Chordata; class Actinopteri; order Beloniformes; family Adrianichthyidae; genus Adrianichthys; species Adrianichthys oophorus. The sequence goes on along the minus strand of BSAI01000030.1, from coordinate 15,851,937 downwards.
AACAAGAGTATGCCCGAAATCCCACCAAGGAGTTTAATGCAAAGTGATTAAACATGTGTGGGAATGACCAGCTACTCCAAGGTGGCACGTGCACTTCACTTTATAGGCTTTTTAAATTTTATATATATATATATTATCATGTCTTCTTTAAGTGTGTTTGTCCCACATCAAGCGCATGAGCTACTCTGGTGCTGCTCACCCACATGAGGCTGCTCTCTGCAAAGTGCGCATAGCCTGCGCAATTTGGCTGCTGGCTCACCAATGTGGGGCATCCCTCCACTGCTCCAAATGTGGCTGAAAACGCTGATTGGAGCTCCTGGCAGCAGCCGCTGATAACTTTGACGCAAGAGCGGGGGAAATATTTCAGCTAATAATAACACCACCCCCCAACCAACCCTTGATACCAGTGATAAAAATGCACCAGAATGCAGCTTTACTTTGTGCCACAGTGAAGTTTGAACTCCATGCCATCGCTCTGGTGTCTGCACGCCGACTTCACCTGGCCTCTTTCGAGCTCCTGTTTGTGAAATGTGACAAAACTCAACTCACCTGCCCATTTGCCTAGCTTCGGGGAGAGCAGCCTTCCATTCCCCAAGACCCAGATCCTAAAACCCGTGACCAGCCTGTAGAGCAGCCACAGCGCAAGGAAGGCCAGAGTGAAGGCACCAACCCAGAAGAAAAGCGGCTCGGCCCTGTGGATCATCTCCTCGGCGTTCATCCACCTCATGGCAGTGGCTGTTGGTGACTCGGCGTGTGTGAGAGTGTGTATGTGGAGATCTCAATTTTAGGCAATGTGCTCTAATTTCCAAGCCACAACGTGAGAGAGCGTCCCTTTATAAGGAGGTTGTAGCATCACACACACACACCCCCCGCCCCAACACTTGTCTAGCCTGATTTAAAGCGTACCTCCCAGCTGTGCGCCTCACTGGCTGCAGCATCCGTCCCTTGGCTGCTCCTCCCCGCCAATAGGCTCATTTACACGTCAATCAGCGTTAGAGCTTCCCCATTCATTCGATTTCCTCTATGAAGGAGGGCGGGATGAAGCCAGGCCGGGATGAGAAGAGATTGGACGACCATTTCGGCAGCTCCCATCCGGGCTCCCTGATTGGCTCGTTCCAGAACAGGTTTGATGGTTTCAGTCAGAATTATGAAACTCTCCAGACCCACACTTTAGAAAAAACTGCCCTTACCACTTCATGAATGAAGTGATGCGCTCATTGGTGAGGAATGCGCAGCTCCTCCCACCCAGGAGAGAGCGTTTGGAGGCAGCGTATTGGCTGCTGTGACGCCAGTCTGTGAGGTCAGCCTGCTCCCAGCAAAGCATGAGTCACTCATCTATTTTAGGTATTCAGTCTGCATCACTCTGCTGATCACCCCTGGACAACCGCAGGAGCAGGTCATTTTAGCGGACATTTGCAACTGATTTGCGCCAGGAAGCCCCTTTATCACCTATCTCTGTGGTAATGTTTAATTATGATAGAACTACAATTCCCATCAAAACCTACTTCAATCTCGCGAGATTATCCAACAGTAGTAAGTTTCCAATGAAAACACTCAGCAGTATGCAGAGCGCATACAAGCCGTGTGTGTGTGTGTGTGTGTGCGTGTGTTACATAAACATTGAGACACGCTTGTAAATTTCCGCGGCTTTATTGGACGGACTTTTAACATTTCAATGCACATTATGAGCCAAACATGTTTACAGAGGCCGGATGTTTGTGCACATCCAGCTGTCACCGAGCAGGCAGAGCTATGCGTACTTCACTGAGATGCTTTGGTTAGAGCATTTGGAGACTCCGGCTCAGCCGATATGTCGCCATGCTCCCTGTCTCTGCCTCACTTAGACAAACCGAACACTGCGTGCGGTCAAAGCAGCAGCCCCAGCAGCAACACAAACCCTTTCCTGTACTCAGCATTTAGACAAGAGTATAAAAACGAGCGCTCATGCTGAGAGCCATCACGCATCTGCACGCACGCATTGACAGAAGTGAGAGAACTCGAATGGTGTCACTGGAAAGCAGTTTTCACATGAGTTTTCTCTTTTTTGCAAGACATCTTTTAAAAGTAGTATTCCAATGTTTTACAGAAAAATTAGAAAAAAATATGCGTAACCAAAAGTTTTGGCTACATAGTTTGACAAAATTCTGCACAACAATCCTTTTTAATGCATTTAAAGACAAATCTTTTCTAGACGTGTTACATTAAAAGCTAGAAACAGACTAAAAATATAATCCATGTAAAGCAAAATTAGACCAAATCGTGGTAAAAGACAATATAATTATAATTGTATTTTATTTTTTACAATACTTTATTCATCACACACGCATGCACACGCATGCACACGCATGCACGTTTGAGTGTCCTCCTTCACACCATGGTCGTGTCTTCACATCCCAACAGCTGAAAAATACAAAACAAAGAAAATTGGGATTTATAATCGCGCATGTCCCTGTTAAAGGGAAAACGTGTGATCTGAACTGATTCACAGAACAAAAGTATCTCAGACCATTGAAATTTTCCTATCGTGTTTTGTGAGGATAATTATTAAAGGTCTATTTGTCGAGCTGTGATGTGTTCACAAACATTTTGCGCATTCATTTTTACATGGCAAGTTTTTTTCATTTGTGCACAATCAAAGTATTGCCAATATTTTCATGCGCTCACATCGACTGGTCACCACACGCGTGAATACACATACAGACACACGCACGCACAGAAACAAACTCACATTTTGTTTCAAAGCTTTGCGAAAACTCCCGTCCCTTATCACTCACGGACAACCCACTTCCGTGACCCTGACTAACACTCTAGTTCTGTACACTAAGACCAAGAAAAATAAACATTGAATGTGTTTTCATCACCTTTCATTTTATACGACCTTAAAAAAATAGAATAAACCATTTTGAGAAAAGAATATATATTTAAAAACGACAAATGTGACACCAAACGCAATCCAGCATTCCTTTCTATGTGAGCCCACCATCAATGACCACAAAAACAATTAGAAATAGATCACAATTGTAAATAAATATTACACATTTTTCAGCAATTGTAACTTAATTTTGGCATGTAATTGTGTGTTTATTTAGTAGTCCCGTCAAACTCCTTTGCCCTCGCTGTCTCTCTCTATGGTGCTGAACATACATGTCAGTGGACAGCGACACGCTGAGACCCTGTTACTGGCACGAGCAAAGCCTCACCAGAGGAACCAGGAGGAATTGTTCATCGTGGGAAGTTTTTAAAAAGCGGTTTGACGGCCAACTGACAGAGCCTTCACCACGGCTGACCAGCACAAATGCAACCACAACATAGTTTTACTATCATGTATCGGAGCAAACCGAGCAACACGTGTGAGAGTTTTACCTTTACGCAACCCAAATATGTCCGGAGAGGACAGAGAGGACTTCAGCTTTCAATTTAAAAAACTCAACCCGTAAATATCCACCCTAATAAGTCACGTTTAAAGTCTGACAATCCATGTAGATTTATGACAAACTCGCAACAATTTTCCAACCAGCCAAAATACACGTTTTCATCTCCATACCTGCACTCCTGATCCATCGGGGGACGAGAGTCGCGCGCTCCTGCTCCATCTAAGAAACAGTTGGTAGGAGTTCAGTTACATAATTATAATAAAAGCACACATCTAGCATCTGTTTTTTAGTATCATGTTTAAAAAAAATGACAACATTGATTTAAAGACCAACCCCAATATAAATATTAATTTGACACCTATACATTTCAAAGAATAATAAGTTTAACATTTAAAACACAACTAAAATGAATTCAAATATTTAACAGTCTCTTTATGCATTGCTAAAAATTCCAGCAAAAAAAAAAAAAATCAAAATGAGCAAAGTTAAACTCATACTTATGGTAAAGTTAATTATTTCTAAGTTGTGATTTCTCTTTGAACCACAAACTGGAGTCTGTTGCATCAAGCAAAGCAACATTCAACTGTCCCATCTCAGGCTGGACACACACACACACACACACACGTGCACACCCACTCACACACAATATTGTTAATTTGTTGTTTCTTCTTGTCAAACACCTGAAATTCTGATAATCATTTGTGTAGTTTTACCACAAATTCCATCATCCTAAACAGGAGCAAATATAAATTTATTGATGTCCCGTTGATGTACTTTGGATATTTGTTTTAATTTTTAAAGGTGCTGCTTTGCTTGTTGCAACAGAAACAGAGTGCAGTTTTCCTTACAAGCAAAAATATAAATAGAAATCCAAAGTAAGTCCACGCAAACTCTCCAACATAAGCATGATCTCTCACACACACACACACTCAGGAGAGAAGCACAGGATCCATTTTTGAAATGATTTGAACACCCCACCATCACCATCACACACACATTATGACATGCACACAAATGTAATTTTGGATGAAGCCATCTCCATCAAAACCAGTTGAAAGCAACACAGACTGTCTCACCATCTCACACTATGGTCTCCAGCAACATGTTTACTGTGTTTTTTTTACATGAGAATCAGCGGAAGTTGCTTTAGATTATTACAGCTCGCATTGAACGCATGTACAGAAATGTGTTCTTTTCTTCATTGTCTAATCTACAAATCCTTTACACTTAACAACAGTCAAAAAAAACAACACATGTGACCACGTCTGATTCACCTGATGGAGGATAAGTATTTTTTAAGAAAAAAAAACTCAAAGACACTCAATCTCAAACAGTCCCTAATACACACAGGTAAACATACACTTCTAAACGCACACACACACACATACATTGATATGGGGAGTCTTACACACACTTTTTAAACAATTGCCCAATTTTTGACACAATTATATAAACACGCCTAAATGCCAGAAGACACTTACCTCGTCTTTCACACACACACAAACATACCCCCAGACTTAAATTTAACAGTAAAGATTCTGAAACAAATAAAAACATTGCAAAACATATGTTTTTTTTTCATTTCAAAATAAAATAAAATGCAAAGAAATAAAAACACAAAGCATTATACTTCAGTGATAATTGAGCAGTTTGGTATTTCATTTGCAAAAGCTTTCAAAATGTCATCAAGAGCTTTTCTGCACCTTCACTCGTCTGACTATTGTCAGGTATCTGTAGGACATTTTGAAACTGATTCACATTCAGGTGATTGTTGTGAAAACCCAGGATGTAACTAGAGGACTAAAACCCAGTGGGAACTGTGTTTCATAATCTAGAAGGATCTTCACTGCCATTAGCTTAAACTAAAATTATCATGAGATAGAAATGGCAGAAAAGTTTAATGTAAATTTTAAAAAAATACACAGACATTTAATTCAAAAGGTAAAATGCTACCTTTTTCATTTTTTTCATGAAACCTTTAATGTGTTAAAAAATCATGAATGGATGGTAAAGTGTTTCAAACTTAGAGAAAATGATAAGAGCCGAACTGGAAATGTTAGAATTTGAATTTATAACTTTTGTTGGAAAAAAGATTCTAAAACAGCAATAATTTCTACAATTCAAAATCTTAACTATTCTAAATCCTGTGTTTGTATTGCACAATATTTTATTTGCTACAACTTCCACCTTTTTGGAGAACTTTACATGATGTTGCATCTTTTACATATTTTCAAAGTAAATCACTTTGCTCACTAATTTCATAGATGTTAACTTTTTTTAAAATGAGTATTTTAATGTCATATTTTTTTCTGTTTTTTGTTTTCTAAAAGAATTATTTCTTTATTATTATGAGAATCAAGTTCATTTTGAATGATCACACCTAATGTACAGGGGAAAGGCTTTCGCCACAAATTCGAAGTGAGAAATAGAAACATATTTTTAATTTAATGTAGGGTGATGCACAAGATGTTGGTCCATGACCATTCACTTCCTGATCAGCCTGGTAACCTGTCCTCTCTTCTGTATGTCACAGCTTTTATTCTTCATCTCAGTCCCTCTTTTTTCTGTTTCTTTAGATTTTTTTTTTACCTGAAACTGTTTAGTCTTCTGGAAAAAAAAAATCTCAGTTGTGGGATAAAAACTCTCGAATTTATGCTATTTTATGCTCCCACCCCTCCCCTCATCCTCAATCAACAGAACTGATCAGAGCAGTCACTTCTACTCTGTGTCTGTGATCAGAATGATCACAGAGCTAGTTCATATATGATCTAAAATAATATTATTCAAATGCACATTTATTTTGATAGCTTTCGGACAGCTTGTGCTGCAAAAGGAGAAGCAAAAAGCAAAAAGAGAAGTAGCAGTTGTTTCCATCTGCAGCTCTCTGCCTTCAGCTGTATAGTCAGCCATTTTTCTGTCAGACACGAGGAAGCTTCACTGAGGCTGCAATGTATTCGAAAAGCTGTTAGAAACAGCTTTGGAATAAAGAACAAAACTCCTACCTCCAGATGTGAGAAAATACACACCTAAATAGGTAACAAAAGCACTAAAAAGGGTTTCGTTACTGAGATCATTTCCAGAAGAAACATCTCCTTTCAGTACCTAATTTAAGACCAGTGGGCAACAATTCAAATCTCCAAAACACATTTTGCATCTGATGTTCACATACACCTGTACTAATATTCAGGTGTGGGAGGAATCTGACATTTTATAGAGTATTAACACATTTAGTATTTCAGGAAGTCATGTGCACTCACTCAACTATGTCACAGTATACATTTGCTGTTAGCCTAACACAACTGATTCCTTTCATACCTGCAGTTTGTCTCTACCAGCCAGAGTCAGCAAGCCTGCAGGTGCAGCCCCTGTTGATACATGCAACAAAATCAGATCAATTAGGTTTTAGCAAAGCAGTAGAAGAGTTTGTATCTGCCATTTCTGTTTGTTTTAGAGTTAATACGTTGATTTAATGTATCTTTATTTAACAAAAATAAAAATGTCACCTATTATTTGAGTCAAAGCAAGATTTTTTCCATTTTCCCCAGTCAAAGGTTACTTTATTAAAATCAAGGCAGAGAAGAGAAATTAAACGTACATTAGAGTTCTTTGAAATATAAATCAAAACTTAAATTTTGATCCGTTTTGATCCATTTTTTTAACGTGACCTCCAACCAATATCTCACACATACAGATGGAGTTTCAACTCTGAAGCATCCATTCCCCTTCCTGCAGTTACTATTTGATGCAAGAGTTCATGAGGAGGAAAACTGAACACACAATCATACAAACACAGAGAGACAAGAGTCTAAAAAGAAAAGAAATTGCAATGCAAGTAAATAAAAAAATGACAAATGTTTGTTTTGATGAGGCCACATTGCATATTGAAAAGAAAAATAAAGACTTAAGTTCATGAGGTTCAGGTGAAAAACATGTTTGTTTGTTTTTTATTGAAGAATGCATATTTTCTTTAAAATATTTTTCGTTGTGCAACAGATCTGTACTCAAATTTAGTGTATATGTGCGTTTGTACCTGAAAAGTGAATTTATGACACTTTGTACACTGTTACAGAAAAACTTCAAAGTTATACAATTTATAATTTATTAGAATTCTGTTAGAATATTGCCAAAATTCGTTTCTTTAAGAGTTCATAATCTTAAAAAAAACACCCAAATGTAATCATATTTTTCCAGAAGTCATGAGTGTGTGTGACCCCCCTGTCAGTTTGTGGTGTGTGTGTGTGTGTGTGTGTGTGTGTGTTGGGGGGGGGTGTCATAGCTATCACATCTTACATTTTAAACTCTTTACTTTATTCAGTTGAATCGTATTTAATGATGCTTTGTGTTTTTTACTGGTTGCCTGTTTACTGGTTTATCTGCTACATAACCAAGATGGTCATCTGTGCTTAAAAAACTGATTTACACACATTACACATACACATTACCACATTTAAGTGTCTACAAATTAAATATTCCACGTGGTAAAATATTTTAGCAACACAAACTCTAATTATGTTCATTTCTATCATATCAACACACTAAATGATATTCTTCCTTCAATGTTCAGTTTCAGAGTTCAGATTCAGATTTGTCTGTCAGAGTATAACATCACCAATGAGTGTGAAGCTTTTCTTGCATCGAGTTTTATTAAACATTCTGAATGGTGACGATATGTCACACAATTATTAGCATAGAATTTGATGTCAAAGACGGGGCAAGAGTTTGAAGGTAAGAACAAGTGGTGCAGTGAGGAGCCTTTTAATACACTCTGGACTTCACCCTGGTCCTGTCACCTAGCCGTAACCCAAACTTCATATTAATGTACAGTTTAATTATGTGATTTAGGATCTATTTTCAACTAAAAATATCAATGGAACCTTTAATAGCAATAGACTTAATAGCCAATTTTTATTCAATTTATATCTAGTGTGGATAATATTTTTGAATTGAGCAAAAATATGAGTTCTAAAATACTGGTCTTAAACTAAAGAAGTCTTCATTACTGAAACAAAGTAAGATTTTAGAGGAACAAGAATCAAATTTCTACAGGACTTTCCTGATGTTCATTCCCTTTAAATTATGACTTATAAAACACCAGAAACACCATCGGAACAGTTCAATTCACAACCATGTAGCAAACAAAAAGAAACAAGCAGCAAATTCGTTAACAACTGAAAGTTTCATATAAAAAAAAACAAAACAGTATGTTTTAAACTTTTATTTAAGATTCACATTTAGCAACAAAGAACCTATGACATAAACACATTTTGTTTTGTTTTTTTAACTGAGCAAAATAAATTCATCTTCTAACTTTACAAATGCAATAACAATGTCAAGAAGAAATCATAATCTTCAACAACTGGAGCCTTTAGAATATTTAATGCATCAAATCTGCAAACATTTGAGAGTCCATAAGTTTTACAGGCCTCTTGGAGTCTGTCAAGATGGCACTGTATCTGAGGACAAAAAAAATCTTGTTTCAAGGTGTGTTAAAAATACATGCCTTCATTTTTTTTTTTTACTTAAAACAGTCAGAAAATTAAGCAAATGAAAAATACTACCTTGTCTGAACCTGTATGGTGATTCAAAAATAGCATATGTAGGTGTGTTTTAGTTGTTCAAAATCAGCAGGAGTCAAAATTGTGGGTTTCTTCAGTGTGATGTCAGTTATTTAACTAGCTCTACCCTTTTGCAAGCTTTTTTTGCCTAATTTCCTCGTTTTCTGCAGGTGAGTGTAAATAAAGCTTGAATATAATGGGGATTTTTGAGTCTTATAGTGACATTTTACATTCTTACTGTGATATCTGCAAGTTTTTAAACCTGTTACTGGTCTGTATATTATGACGATTTCTGAATGTAAAATTAAATTGAAAAAAAAACTTGAAATTTCTTATTTACTTTGTTTGAAAAGTGAAGTAAAAAATAAAATGCTTTTTTAAAGAATTAAGTCTGACTCCTAGTCACCAGACAAACCCATTTACCCTCCTATAGGAATTTAAAGTGTTTCTGGGGTGTTTAGGGAGGTAGGGGAGTCTGTGACTCTGATTTCAAGCAGTGCTTAAGGAAACAAAGGTGTTGGCACAGTTGGGCATGTTTGGGTCTGAGTCCAAACAGTTTGTTCTTTCTCTAAATATTCCTTTGTCTCATCACGTTACAGCCCAGTTTCTTGCTTTTTTTCAATGGAAAGGCATGTTTTCAATGCAATAGTGGGACCCAGTTCTGAAATATGTGACTTGATAGTTCAAGTTTAAATTTGTGTTTTCTTTCTGCCTTCTTGTAAACTGGGCTGGTGACATGTCGGTGAGAATCAGCAGCCAAATTAAGCATCTGATCTTAGAAATCAAAAGCACCACAAAAAAGTCTATTGTGCTTCAAAAGAAGTAGTGAAATGACTGAGTTTGTTTTGACACTCATCAGATTTGTCAACCATGATCAATCAGAATGCCTTCCAACAGCGGCATGCGATAAGTTGCAGAGTGGGTGCGTCACTGCCCTGATCCGGATGTCTCTCTGGGGGGAATCAGACTCATTCACAACCAATAATCACACAAAGGAGCAGATTTAATTGCTACTTTAGACCATTTCACTAAAAAAGCTGTTTCAAAACTGGCTTCAGGAAAAAAAATAAAAAGTTGTGCATGTCAATTTTGATCAACTGTGTGTCATATTTTTTTTATAAAAACAAACTTTAAACCATTACTATTATTATTTTATTTCATTAATTCAAGTCTAAATATAGGAGAAAAGCTGAATGATTTGATTGATTTTGTGATTTGTAAAGCCCTTTTTAAAAAAAAATATGTCCATGGAAACTTGCTTTTTTAGCTTTGATTTTTGTTTTCCTAACACACGTAATAAAAATGATTTACTACAAAGCTACTTAAAATTTGAAGTGTTGAAAAAAATAATTTAGAATTAGTTAAAAATAATATTATTAAGAAAGCCAACAAAACAACAAGGCAACATTTTAACTGTTTTTAGAACATGCTGCGGTGCAGCTCATAGCCTACCAGCATTTTGAATCTACTTTTTATTTGTACACTGATTAAGTCAGAGTTAAAATTGAACAAACAAAGGGGGAAATACATAAAAAGTGATAGCAAAATTAAATTAAAACATCAAATTGATAAAACAATTTGAAATAACTGATTTTCACCTTTTATCATTACTGCAAACTTGAATTTAGGCACAACTAAATATATCTTGATTTATCTTTAAGGATGTTTATTTTAAAAGCTAGTTTAGATTAAGAATCAATATCATATTCTGAAGATGAAAAATGTCAATACCTTTGCTGTCCCCCAGAAGAGGAGAACAGCAACACAGTGAAAAGAAACAGTTGTCACATTTATTGATAATTTATGTAAAAAATAAAAACAAGAAGTTAAGTAAAGCATAGTTTGCTTCTCCCACTCCCTACAGCTACTATTTGAATTCCTTTTGACAAACATAATATTTAATTGTTTCAATGTGTCACGTCTGCATAACAGCAAAAAGGGCTTTTTATGACGAAGCACCATTATAAATGCATGATTTACATGTGTATGTGGATGTATACATTATATTCAATCAATTCTTTTCTTCCTAAGTTGGACATAACTCTGGATAGATACATATTTCTATAGGTTGTCTTATTTAGTTTAATTGTAGTTCTGATTGCTTGAAATAAATCATTTCTAAATCCAATTAAACAGCCATTCAGATTTTTTCTTAAATAAAGAAATAAATGAACATGTTTGAATAATTATTTTTTTAGTTTTCTTTTTATTATATATTTTTGTGTCCATTTACAATTCTGTTTTAAAGAAAAATGTTGAAAGTAGACATTTTTATTCACTAATTTTTTTAATGTGTGTTTTTAAAAACATTAGGTTGCAAAGCATTTTAGCACATGAAACATGGGAACATTTGAAGTTTAGTTTTATATACTGTGGTACACTTCTGTGTATGTTCAGAAGCTCATTACAATTTTGAGTTACAAGCTGCCCAAAATTTAAAGAACACTTTGGCTATTTGGTTAAACTTTATTGGTCTTAAAAAACAGCAAAATAAATGAATAAATAAGATAGAGTTTGAATAAAAATAAATCAACAAAAGTTGTGCATGCATTTTACAGAAAAAGGAATTGTTAGAAGTCAGAATAGAAAAAAGATCTGTGAAGAAACGTCTCTGAAAGGAGTGTAATTTTTTTGGAAAGGAAAGGAAGAAGTGAATGAAAATGTAGACGCTGACACACACTTCAATCACTTTAAGCAAAAAGATCTCTCATCTCACCTGATGAAAGTCGTGAACACCTGTAGATTCTTGTGATCCTAACTTGCATAAAGCAGGAGTAGAAAGCAAGTGTATCCACATGTTTTTAACAAATTAAAATCTTTTTTAATGATTTTTATCTGGTTCTTAGCACTGAAGTATATAATTTCTGTGTGATCAGGTTTTCCAAATTCTCATATTTCTAAAGGGATTATATCACTTCTATAAATTAGGGACACATTGAAATTGGGGGGAAAAAAACAGATTTCTACAGTTTCCTAACAAGAAATTGTATCAAGTTTTTAAGTATCTATCTTTTCACAATTAAAGCTTGGAGATTCATAAACATCTGCTGATGTCAAAAAGAGATGCAGTAAGGACAAATATATTTCTGAAAATAGAAGAAAATATTAAAGTTTTTTAATGTCTTAGGAGTAATCTAATAACAAAACTGCCATTTAGAATTGCAAATTTTTAACAAAAAATAATAAATGTAAGTTTTGCAGAAGGCTGCATATTGATTTAGGAGAATCAATAAAAAAAAAAAACACAAAAAACAGAATATACAGTCATGCATCCTCTTGGTTCAAAGTTTCAAAGTTCGACATTAAATTATTGCTACAACATGAGTCATCTGATTCATTTTGAAGATGTTGGTTAGAATTTATTTCCGAGAATCAAAAGAGAAAAATAGAAAGTTTTCCTTTTAGGTTGCAAAATAACAAAACAATATTTACTTATTTGTGAATATTGCCAAGCATCAAGCATTGGCACTTCAGTGTGTGTGTGTTGTGTGTTGTGTGTGTGTGTGTGTGTGGGGGGGGGGGGGGTGATCAGGTAGAAGAGAATGTGTGAGTGTGAGTCAGTTGGTGTCAGCTTGAGTGCGTCAGTGTACGAGTGAGAATTTATTTGTGAAGTTGTGCGCTTGTGACATATGTGATGAAGTGTGTGAGACTGAAGCATTTGCAGATCCCAGGAGTTTGCAAAACATTAACTATTTATTCGCTCACAAAATACTTCTGTTATTTAAAAATTGAGGCCGAAAGAGAGCTTTTTCATTTAGTTGCTTGAAAATTTTATGGAATATCCTCTGTTTGCAAAAGTTGCCCTGCTGAAATACAGAAGAACAAGCGCCTCCGTGACACATATGAATGAAAGCACCAATGTGCATGTGGATGAGTGTTTGTCCATGTGAGCCTGAAAACAGAGCAGCATTAGAAAATCATCCAAACATAATTTAACCTTCTGACGTATGTGCGTAGAAAAAGAAAAGAGGATGCAATATGTATTATACTTGTATGTGTGTTAGTGTGTAACTCAAAAAGACAGAATGCTGTGATTCTTTATTCACTTACGTCTTAAAAGCCAAAGGGATGGCCTGTGCTGACGTATGGACGTGCCGTGTTGGACTTTCTGAGTGTTTGTTTGCTGCATCAGGGGCCTAAATTTACCCTTTACCACACAATCAACTCCCTGCCTCCTCTTCTCCAGGAAAATATTCATCACCTCCTTACAGACAGGAGACTTTTCCTTCAACTCCCAAACAAAAGTGCCTGTCAAGGCGGTAGTAATTAATAAATGTAAAAAAGACTCCAAATTAAAATTCATAAACCAAAGATTGCAGGAAAGAACCTGGGGAGAAGCTGCTGAAAGCAGGAGGAGCCTGGAAGAGGAAAGGAACCCACCACCCAAAACGGATCCAGGTTTTAGTTTATCAAAAGCAACTCATATGAATGTAAAGAAGACTCAAAAACAAACATACAGAAATTCTTGCTTTTTAGATCTGGTATTGTGATTCAATGCATAACTTTGGCAACAGGAAAATTGATTGATTCTTCCTTTTCTGTGTTTTTCATGTTTATTTCACATTTCTCTATGTAATTTCCTAATGTGACTTACACTTTTATACTAAAATTTGCAGGTGTCTAGAAAAAAAAAAGGTAAAATTGGGCATCAAATTTTCTGGAGGAAAAATGTAAATTACATTTGTTTTGTCCATTTCTCTTCTAATTTTGAAAGGTTAAACATTTTGCATTTTCTAATTCTAAACTTGTAAACTGTAGTGGCTGTTTTGCTTTATACATCTCATATGAAACATTTCTGATAAATATCTAGCTGTTTTTACTGTCTTTCCAATTGAATTTGTTTTAAAAACAGGTACAACCTGTGCTTTTTTTTGCATTCAAGTTTAACCAGCAGGAGAACCTGCAACCTTAGCTCCCACCATGCCTGAGGTAAACCCTGATGTGTGAAGATGGAAACTTGGGTGCTAAAGCTTTTCCAACTATTTCACTAGATAGTTCTGACTTCTGTCATTCATAACTCAACAAGTTTGCCCCATATTCTGACAGATTTAAATGAAATTCTTTTCATTTATTTATAATTTTTTTTTTTTTATTACAACACGTTTACAGTTTAAAGACTTTAGATGCACTGCTTCCCAGTTCAGCTTAAAGTTTAAAGTTCTATATCATGATGAATTAAGAACAAAAAGTACATCCTTTCCATTTACTTTGGCAAAAAGTTGTTTTTCATGAATCTACATGTTTTTTTCCCTTTTGGAAGATTAATTTCTATTTTGTAATCATTAATATTAATAAACCATTTAATAATCATACCTGTATTATGGCGAGAACATCCTCTGGTCTTCAGACCAATTTAGGACCTTAGTGATATACACACATGAGCAAAAACCACAAAAGATGTGAAAAAAAAAGTTGAAAAAAGACGTGATCAAAATAAAGGTAATCAATTTCTACCAGAATTAATCTGTGTTCAAATTATATATATATATAAATATATATATATATATATAAGCTATAATTAATCAACTTAATGCGTGATGAACAACAAAGTCCAATCAGGAATTCGTGACTGTTTGAAAAATTCAAAAACATTTGTATCACCAGAAAACAAAATTGCATAAAGAATTCTAGAAATGTTATGTATATATAGATATATAGATATGTATATCTATATATACATTTTTTTAATGTAAAAATAGACTTTTTTGTTAGAAAAAGCAGCCATTATTTTCACAGTTACTGTTCTATTTGGGGAACTATGTTTTTATTAATTTATCTAAAAATAAATAAATAATTTGGAAAAACTTATATCTCTGAGTAAAAACATTATAATTTAGAATAAAAGAGACAGAAACAATGAAAAACAAAGTCTTCAGCTGGAGTGAGCATGTCTATTTTTAAAACATTAGGTCTGCAGATGTGGCAGAGTTGAAAAAGAATTAGGAACTTATTGTTATTTTTGTTGTTTGTTTTAATCATATTTGATAAATCTAAAGTATTCCTGTCAGAGGAAACCCAGAATGCTTACTTCTGTTTCCTTTTTTAAATGACAGATGTAAAGCTCCAAAAGTGTCTCGGTGGTTCCTGACAAGAGACGTGATAAGTGATAAGATAAACATCTGTAATAAGGGTAGAGAAAGGATAGAGAATATGATAAAAAGAAGAGTACTCACTAGCCAGGTTTCCTTCAGTTTTTCAGGACTTCCTCCCAGTCAATTCACACTTTAAGCCCCTGAGAGGTGAAGTGGGTGAGAGGGGAGAATAGGATCGAGAAGCAGAGACAGACAGGAGAAAACATAGGGGAAAGAAAATCCACGGAGGAAAGTGGAAGATTAGGACAAATGCAAAAAATAAGAGTAAAACTACCTGAATTAAATTTTAAAAAATGTTAGGAGATAAAAAAAATACAGATAAAACGTTTCTACACATTGTCAGTTGAACATTATAAAGGCAAAACTTTCTTTCAAGTAAATTGTATACATTAAAAAAATGTTTGCTTATTAGATGAGAGCTTAGGCTCCAGAGCCAAAGAGCAATAACATTTATTTGACATAAAACTTTCTTTTCTGTCCTAATTTTTTGCTCTTTAAGTATTGGAAGTAGTATTTTATTTAGGGTACATGTAACACAGATCCAACACATAAATGCTTTGCTACCCCTTAGCAAAAAGTAGTACAATGGAAGTTCATTTTATTAAGTAAACTTGAGTGCCAGTGTAGCATGTATAGACCCTATAAGTGTAGAGAAAGTACACTAACTCAATACTTCTTCAGACTAAACTTGAACGTTTTAATTTTACAAAATATAGATAGTATATAAAACGTAAGCTTCAAGTATACTGTTAGGGAAAGACTTTGTAGTACACACTTAAATAGACTAATTTTGCCAACGAACAGTAAGAATCCAAATGTAAAGACAATCCTTTCATTCATTTAATGAATCAAATCAGAAATGTAGAATGTAGATTTGAACCCTTTTGTGGTTATTGTACTTCAGACTAGGAGACAGGTTCATCAGAACAATGAAAAACCTAAAACTAGCCCCTGTTCAGTGCAAGATTCATCATCTTTGTAAAAAAAAAAAAAAAAAAAAAGTAAATAAACTCAAAATTTAGCCAAAACTGACATAGATCCATTCACATAAACCAGACGAAAAAATGTTGTTTCATCCTGGATAATTTCAAACCACCCAGCCCAAAAAAACCCATAAAACCTTGAAGTCACTGCTCTGACAAAAAAAAACTGCTGTCAGGAGGAGATCTCCAAACTTTCCTGAAGTGTTGGAGATGGACCAGAATGTTTGAGATCTCATTGGTGGTTTGACAAACTCAACTAAGACAGAGCAAAACTAAACTGTGAGGTGGTGGGGCTGAAATAAGCAAACAAACAAAATGTGACCTGACACTAACTAAAAATTATCAACAAACCAGCCATGAATATACTGTGAATAACCGTAGACAGAAAACTGGTGTGACTTTCAGGGAAGAGCTGAAAACAGAAGATAAATGAACAAATGGAAAGATGACTTTAATCAAACTCGAAAGTCCTCACCTAAATGTTTGATCTTGTTTTGTTTTTGCATAAAATGTTTACCACAAAATTTTGCTGTCTGTGTTCTACATGTGTTATCAGGTAAACTGGGCTAAATTTAGCCTTTTTGGTTACATAATTTTGTTCAAATTAAACAATTTTCATTAGAATATGTGCAATGAGGTGTATGATTTTTACATAATATGATTTTTTGTTAAACAATATTTAGTAATTGATATTTTACACACATTGACAAGATAAAAATAGACAGGGTTCTTAAATAAAAGGAGAAGACAAACTATAAGGCTGCACTTTGACAAAAAGACCAACAATGCTACTCACAGCTATGCAGTGTGAGGCTGGAAAAAGTATCACGACTTCATTGAAGATTACTTAGTTTGGCCTTGAATGAATAACTACACCCTCAAGTTTCTGCTAAGCCAGCTGACAGGAAGTTCATCAGAGCAAAAGCATTTGGAATAGTTGTCTTTGTGTCCCTGTTCTATGGCTTCCTCATGGTTCATAATGTTCATACTTTCAGGCTTTTTTTTTATAATTATCGACAAAGCTAACAAAGATCTGTGGCAAAGAAAAAGTTCCTAAAAAGGTTGTCTTAAAATAAAATTGAATTTCAGCTTGGTGGACTTCAATTTAAGTTTTGAAATGTTTGACTGAAGTGATCTAAATTGTATCATGCAATATAGGGATGTGGGGAAAAAATGGAATGTAAAAGATAGAAAAGGTAAGTGCAAGCTTCATTTTTATAACATATAAATATGGAACATATTTACAAAAAATATGCTTTTAAGTGAAACATAATTGAAAGCAAGAAATTACAGAAAAAATTAGGCAAAAAATACATATTTTAGTCAATTACATTTCCAATTTGAGGAAGATATTGGTGATGATGCAAACATTTGAACCCTAAAATGATTTTAAAGAACATCTTAAGTTTAAGAGAGCAGGTGTGTATACTCTTTTTAATTGTTGAATAAAATTACAGAAACTATCAGAAAAAAAGAAATGATCTTATTTAGTTTTTTCATGCTACTAAATGTAATGTGTCAGTGAAACACTTTAAATTTTCAAGAATACCTCTGGCCTTTGGACACCTCGTGGGTTTAGGTACAACTCTGATAAAGTTGCTAGCGGGAAAAAAATTTGGTAATTGCTTTAGTGTATTATTTAAATAAAAGTGTGAAGTGTCTTCAAATTTCAGTTCTGATTATGGGCTGATATGACTGTCACACAAAAAAGATGCAAAGACAAAGTCTGTGCATGCTGCAAATACACATCTCGGGCAGTGGGTACAAAGAGATGTCCATAACAAAGTCTACCTGTTGGAGTCATGTGAAAATGTGTGTGTGGATCAAGCGATGTATGCTCTTTAATCACATATCCTTCCTTCTGCATTTGTCTGCATGTGTGGGGAAGGGGGTGGGGGGGTGGGGGGGGGGGGGGTTTAAGCTTGTGTGCAGGCCCGCAGCTCAAGTGTATAAAATGTTGCTCAGCTAAAAATAAATAAAGGGCTCTAGAGAGGAGCGAAAAGCATTGTGCGCTGTGAGTCACGACCAGGAGTGGTGGTGACGATACACTCCCCTCACTGCATGCACACAGACACACAAATGTAATCACACCTTCTTCGCCACTTTCAAGGGCTAGGAGACAGAATGCTATCCAGTTGCCACCGTCATCACAGTGGAACTTCAACAAAGTCCAAAAGAGTTCTGTGAAGGGATAGCCTTTTGAAAACATATCTCTAAACAGGAGACATTCATATAGATTCAAAAATGTAACTTGAATCACAGAACTATACTGAAGATGAAGAATTGAATTCTTCATTTTTGATGATGGTTTGCTTTTAGGAAAAATGACACTTTTCCAAAACTCATCTTTTAACATTGATCAGTCCATTATGCATATCACTGGGACAAATAAGGACAAGACCTCACAATAACTTTACGTAAGCAAACAAATATATGTTACATGAAATTGAAATCTAACTTTTCCTGTATTTTTTTAACCTTTTTTATTAGAAAAATCCATAACAAAAATCTGACATATATCATTTCTGATTTCACTCATAGATTTCTAAACAACAAAACAAAAAATTCTTAAGTCAGATGGGCATATTGACTTGAGTTTGCATTACCTAGCCCAACATCATGACAAAAATGGCTGATTGGTTGGAATAAAGTGAGAGTTTTGTTGAGTCTGTCTCTAATAATCCTTATAATGCATAATTTGAGTTCTTACATAATTAAAACAGCTTTTTAAATTTGAAATTGTAGTCATAAATAGAAAGTAAAACAATTAACATCAAAGAGATATTTTGAAACCAGACTGAACTTATTCTACATGTGATTTTTTTTTAAACATGAGAGTCAAAAGGATTTTGCTTTATTTGAAACCAGCCTCCAGTTGTCTTTAGAGGATCCTACAAGCTTTCTTTGGTTCAACATTTGGTACCTCTGCATATGCATCAAGAGCAAAAGGCTTCGTATTTTCACTCCACATCTTGTCAATGTGCTTTTTGATCAATGAAAATGCAACTTATGAGAGAAAATAAAGACATCTGCAGAAAAACTAAGCATTTGGAGACCACAAAATAGTGTACATAAAAATGTGCTGAAACTATTTTTAAAGGTTATAATTGCCACCAGAAAAGGTCAGTTTGGAAGTTTTAAAGTCCTAATGAAACATTTGTTTGTTTTGTTAAGAAAAACACAAATAGTTTTGTGAACTTTTCACAGAAAGAAATTGAATTTGTATTTGGTGGATTACTTCATTCTTGTAACAATGCTACTAACCAATAAACATCCCACTGTTGGAAAAGCCTCTAAATTAGCCTTTGTAGCAGAGTTAGGTATATGAGTAAGATGTGGGATGAGCAGCAGGTATACTGTATATAAATTTAGGTATATAGAAGAAATATACAAGTCTGGTTTTGAGTTTGTACAATTCTGTTATCAGAGTTTGTTCCCTTCAGTCACTTACACCAAGTTGGACCTTTAAAAAATGTACAGGTCTGAGTTTTGTTAATTGCCCCTCAGTGTATTTGGGACCATCGTTGGCTTTTGCTTTCTACCAGATTCTCTCATCTGCAATGCTTTGTCGTGTCACATTCACGTTTTTTGTTTGGTCACATTCTAGTCTAGTTCTGCTTGAGTTTATTCATTAAATTGAAATGTATTTGTTCATTTAAATTTAACCTGGTCCTTTGCATTTGGGTCATTCAACCACCAATACTGGAAGACAGGGCCAGTGCAACAAGGCTACATCAAGTTGGTGTTATATTTACTTATTAACAGCATAGTTTGAAATAAGCTTATCTCCTAATTAAAGGCCAAGTTCTATGTAACGCTGAATGTAAGAAATTGGCAGCACACTGGTCCCTCTAAGACAGCAACATCTCAGCGAGAATATTTCCTCACCCCTTCCGTACTTAGGTACCGTAGATTATCTTCTACAAATTTGCTGTCAGGACTTGGCAAATAATAAAGCCAATGGCTATCAGCCCAGACAATCCTGAACATACTGGACCAAATCACTGGTCTCACAGGGCTACCATAAGACCTACCATGACCGCCCTTCGCTACAAGATCAGTTGCTTGTGCAATGGAAAGAGATGAGAAATGTTCTTTTCAGAGGTGAAATCAGAATCTCCCAATTGTAGAGAAGATTTGGTCAAAGCTACACTGGTTTCTGCATGAACTGAAAATCATATTTTGGTGGAGGCAGTGTGATGGTGTGGGACAGCATTTCCCTCACTAGAAAAGCAAATCTTGATGTCATCTGAGGCAATCCCAATACAGGGAGATAATCTGAATCACTTTTGACAAATAAATACAGCGTTGACATTTATCACATCATACAAAGACAAAAGCAAATTACTTTTTACGAGTTTGAGACCGTTAGTGGTGACTCATGACCGTATTTTTTAATTAATAAAACTGAAGGAATTTCTGGAAATTGTGACGCTGACTTGCTGACATTGGTATCCCGTCTGATTTACCAGCTGAGATTCAAATTGTTATTCCACAGGAGAAATTACTTTAGCTTATGTGATTTTTGTTTCACTTTTTCACACGTAAGTCAAACATATTGTGTCATGTAAAACATCCTGAGGTTCTTTGTGTTTTTTAACAATTCCAGCTCAGTCTTACTGCAGTTGACAAGTCTAAGGCAGTATTCGTACAAACCTGTGGTATTAGGCTGGTCACAGGGTTGGAAATACTCAGACCAAAATGAGTCACACGGGTTAATGCTTTTAGGGAAATAACTTACATAAAAAACAAACTAAGGCTTGTTGTTTTCAGTTTTATTCAGACTTGCAATGTGCTCATATTTAGAACATGAAAACCCATCGCACAGTTTTACCTTTAGTTACACTTGTTTTTTCAACCAACACTGCTTTGTCAAAGCAAAGCAATACTTAAAAATTATAGGAAAAAACTGAAAGTGTTAATTAAAAAGATCCTTTTGGTGTCTGCCCTAATAAATCCACACTGTTGTGCCTGTACAAGACAAACTTAGTCATTTATATTCTTCCTTTTAGGGAAAAAGACATGTCTGAATTAAGAAGTTGATTAAAATAGCAAAAAAAATTGTTTCTTAGTCATTTTCCATAGTTTTTGTTGGGTTGGAGTTTAAACTTTTTGATACATTTTGGTTTTCATTTTGGCTTCATGACCCCAAATGGAAATTCAGCAAGTTTAGAAAACAGATGGATGGATTTTTATGTTTTTTATCTCTTATATCTAATCTTTCAGATTTAATCAAAAGTATTTTTCAGTTGTTTAGTCTATTTAGTTTTACTCCACTTACTTTTCTTTGAAGTGAGTACACTCCAACCACTGACTATTTATTGGGACTTCTTCTTTAACATAAAAGCTTCTTGATTTTTCCCAAACTAAACATTCCTATAGCATAATTGTATACTTTTGTATCAATCAAAAACAGTTTGTTCAAAATGTTAATTAAATATTTCTTTTATCAATGCATTTTTTTCCATAGATTTCTGTTGGTATGAATGAGTAAAACCTAAACATCCCTCTGGATGTTATATCACAAAAAAATCATTCATTCATTTTCCAATCCGCTTTATCCCCTTCGGGGTCACGGGGTTGCCGGAGCCTAACCCGGCTATTCATGGGCGAAGGCAGGGGACACTCCTGGACTGGTCGCCAGCCTGTCACAGGGGCCACAATCACACACCCATACACACTCACATTCACACCTAGGGACAATTTAGAGTAACCAATTAACCCATGAAGCATGTTTTTGGACGGTGGGAGGAAGCCGGAGTACCCGGAGAAAACCCACGCTTGCACGGGGAGAACATGCAAACTCCACACAGAAAGGTCCCCATTGATGACACTGTTTCAAGTCTCCCAGCCAGGACTTGAACCGGGAACCTTCCTGCTGTGAGGCAGGAGCGCTAACCACTGCGTCACCGTGCAGCCCATCACAAAAAATTATAAAAGAAAAATCTCGGATGGTTTTCCAAAGATGGTCCATTTATTCAGGAAAGCAGCAAACTATCTTTGAATTGCATTTGAGAAAATAAGACTGCTGCAATGCTACTTTGATGCTTTCAGTTCATGCCCAGAAAAGAACATTCAAGCAAACAAAAGGTATTGCATGCTGCTTTGTTTCTGTCTTTTATTTTGTATCTTTTGCTGATTGTGATTTCTGTTTTTGTCTTCTTCTATGAATAACTAATATATTTCTTTCTGTAGAACATGTCCGGACAAATATGTTTTAGGTTTATTTAGGTTTAATATAGTAATTTTATTTTTTACCATAGTGCCTCCTAAGTATCCCTGTGTTGAGATCCTCCTTTTCTCCAATCATCTCAACATTGTTTGTCACTGACATCAGCTTTTTTTTAAACAATTTCTTGTTCTTACAAACATTGCAATAATTTTGCTTGTCTGAAACAATAAAGCAACAAAATGGTGACTTGAGTGATTACTTGGTGCTCTGTTTGTGGCTTCATATATCTAATTAACAATTATGACTCATGTGGAAACAGAGCCTTCCCCCATCCGAAGCAATCACAAACACCAGCCCTGTAGAAAGTGGTGGGTCACGCAACACGCTGCTCGTGGTGATTCATGTCACAGGAAGTTAAGAAGTTGACTGTAATAGAATGTTTCCTACTTCTCCAGTTTGTTAGACGTCATGGCTTGTTTTGGATCTTGACTGCTGGGGTGAACATTAGAGCCACCGATGTGTGCATTTCAGAGACATGTCCAAATTAATTCACACGTAGAGACAAGCTGAAGGCATCTCTCAATGTTCATTAAAACATACAGAATCCAGTCTTTACCATAAGCATGTATCAACATAGCTAAAGGAAAAGGTGAATATTTTCCTTTGTGCGAGATCTGACTGTTTCTAAAGCTAAGAACAGGCCACATTCAAGGTTGGACTTAGGAGAGGTGTGGTTTCTCTGCTTTTGCTCTATCAAATTAGGATCGCTCCAAAAACACTTCTTTAGATGCGGCTAAGAAAGCAGGGTCACAGAGAAAAACTATGTTATGAAGTTAAAAAGGTCATTAGTTCCAACGTGGATGAAGTGGTGAATGGATGATTCAAATGTTTACCACTACAGAAAAAGAAAGATTTTTTGTGTTTTAACCAGTTGTCACCAGTTTTATCTTGATCGTCACCAACTCTACTGTATTTATTAATACTTTGATTACATTATTGGATTATAATCCCATTGGTTTCACACGTGGAAATTTTGAGATTAGAATAAACTTGTTCACTAAACTCTGTTAGAGCAAAGTTTTTACCAGTATGTTCTTTTCATGAACTTTCTTTTCCAACAACAATCCAGCCTCACACATGTTAAATATTACCTGATTGTGATTTTTTTTTGCTGTTGCAGTATTTGTTCTGCTATCTGCTGAACTGACAGAAGAAAAAACTCTTTCCCTGTTTTCTGCCAGTTTGCACTCTGACAAACTTCTTACATCTAGGTATCTTTAACAGAGGATCAAATAAAGAAAGGGTTAACTGAGCTTAAACTAGCTTTTTTGACAACCAAAACAGCCACATATGCATCATCAATTAGAAAAAATATCTAAATGCAATATTTGAAATTTCAAATAATGTGTCAAAAGAGAAGGATGAAGAGGACAGGATTTTGTTTTCATCCTTGTGGCCCACCTGGAGAAAACCCCGCACTGATTTGTCTTTGGTGAAGTTTGTTCAGCTCCAACTCCTCACAGGGACAAATGGTGAACAGTCGGTTCAAAGGCAGTTTGCTATTTCCTATTCCTGCCATCCTGTTAACTTTAATTAAGAATGAACTGATCTCTAGTCAGAATGGTTTTACCCATCAGACCTTACATATTGAAAATGAAGATTTTATATGGGCTGTATGAAGTGTAGTGGTTAGTGCCCTCATCTCACAGTGAAAGGCTGTGGTTTGAATCCCAGCTGAGACCCTTCAGTGTGGAGTTTGCGTGTTCTTCTCATACATATGTGGAATTTTGTCAGGCTTCCTCCGACAGTCCAAAGACGTAATTAATGGGGTAAGTGATATATTTAAATTGTTCATAGGTGTGCGTGCAAGTGTGTGACCCTGCAACAAACTGACAACTTGTTCAGGGTCCACTTTTGCCCAACATTAACACAGAGTCCATGACCCTGAAGGGATACAGCAGGTTCTGAAGATGGATGGAAGGTTCACATTGCTTTTAGCATTTAAGTCGGAGTAATACATTTAATTAATCTTAGAAAGTTATTTTATTCTTAATCAGATTTTCTATTCTTATACTTGCTAATGTTTTTTTCTGAACCAGCCAAAATAAAAAGAAATGTAGTAATGCAAAAAAACATTTGAACGAGTTTGGTTTTAACTTAATTGGGGATATATTGTTCATTGATTCAAGTGAGAAAACTTTGAGCATCTATTTTACACATGCTAGCCACTTCACATTTTTACCAAATTATGGCCACCTTGGAAAAAGGGTCAGGACACGCCACTAGACACTGCCCTGTTCCACTGAAAATGTGCACACATTGATGTGGCTGAGTTAAACAGCCATATGTCTGATAGCAATGGTTTTTCACAATTTTGTTTTAGAACACTTTTACAGCACTTAAAAAAGTAGTAGGTTTGGTAAGTTTTCAATTAGGGTTTGAACAAAATTTGAAAACATTTTAACTTATACCTTTAAAAATGTTTTACCAATGTTTGAAAATGTAGACGGTTCAAAGACATAAGGTACACAAAATTACTTGTGATATTTTTCAACACATAAAATATTTCAAATAAAATAGAAACGCATCCTTTCTCATCAATCTTGTGTATTCCTAATTTTCAAGACAACAATATGTTTTCAAGGGTGAAACTGAGGCAGTTTAGTGACAGTGTTGGTATCAAGAACAATAATTTTGAAGAAGATATACTGTATTAACACAGGACTGTTCAAAAGTGCAATCTACTGAGGAGCAGCCACGAGCAAATAATCTTCAGTTTGTCAAGAGTTTGTAAAAATCCAAAGGTGATATTACCAAATGCATCCATCCATCCATTTATCCATCCATTCATCCATCTTCTGAACCCACAGAATTCCTTTTGGGGTCACAGAAATTGGCGGCCAAAAATAGAAATTGTAATCTCAGATCTTTCTGATGGTTTAACATCAACAACTATGAATCTTGAGACATCATAATTTGTTCATGAAAACTTTGTTGTGTACTTCTTTACACACGGATGTTACCAAAAGCTTACAGTGCAGAAATAAGGTTTTTTGTCAACCTTGGCCACAGATTACATTAACTTCCTTTGATCAAAGGAATGCTGGATTTTTAGCATATGTAGGTTTTTTTTTTTTTTTTTTTGGGAACATGATTTTACTGAGCAAAAGATAAAGATATCAATCCATTTTTGAAGCAGAAAAAAATTACGGTTGCTTATAATGTGTACTTTATTGGTGTAAATGCAGAAAGGGACCGTAAACTTGTTTTTGGGTTAATTAAAAATTACACAGATACAACACATATCTACAAAAAAAAGAACTTGAGGCAAAAATGAATGCTTGATAGCCACAGACTCAACAGTAGAGACTGAATTCTTACAGATCATTGACAAACTGTGTCAGACAGTAAATTCCTATGAAGAAATTGTCAAGCACTCTGTGGGCTGCAGTGATGTCTTCTTCAAACATTGCAAATGAATGACAGCAGAAAAAGAGAGGAGGGCTAAGTGTGTGGTGCAATATTTTTGCATGACTTAAAAAAATTACTGTGAAATAACCTAGAACACATAATCCTGTGCTCTTATTGCTGTCCAAATGAACTTCTGAGCATTGTGAAGAGAAACAGAATCCTTGAAAAGTTGCAACAGCCTCACCATTGCAACTTTACATGCAAGTAAATGCAGCACAGCACGAAATCAAGCTTACAGGCAACATGTGAACGTCTATTTGGAAGTCAGTGAGGATTATAGTATACGTTCAAAATTGGCATTTACAGTAACACACTGTAAAGCCACGAAATGCTATTATCTAAATGGGAGGTGTGTCTAAAGGTTATTATTGAAGTGATATGTATTTTTATTTAAAATTATTCATATTTTTTTGTCTAAGCTACTAGTTTATCTATGTTTGATATAATCTTTAATGCCTCTGCTCTGACTTTTGTCAGATGTATTATATATATTAGGTGCTAACTTGTTGCTTGCAGAGACAAGTAATTGTCAGTAGATAAGAAGGTTTTTTTTATTTTATTTTAACAACAATTCAATTCAAATAATAGTTTCTAGTTGATGATTCAGTTCATAGTCATTCTGGTTCATTTTGAATTATCCGATTGGATCCAATTCACTGACCTAAAATGATCCAGGACAACTTTATCCAAAACTTCAACCAGTGTGACTCAGAGATAAATACCTGGCACTGAACGGTGCAGGTGAAGTTTTCCAGATTCCTTGTATTTCTAACAAGATAATCAAGTGTAAATTATGTATGTGTACAAACAATCAAGTAAACAAGAATTAATGTCAAATTCATTCACATTTTAGTTTGATAAAGTTCAGCCCACCGTTGTTTTTCCACATAAAAATAATCCAAAGAGAACATTATTAGGACATTCTGCTACACTGTATGGTCACATGACTTTGTAAATTCAAAGTGGCGTGTGTGTGATTTTAACAAAAATCTAGGGCTGTCAACGTTAACACAATAACGCAAGCAATTAATTTTTAAAAATTAACGCATTAATATATAGTAACGCTTAATTATATTCTGCAAAGTAACCATCTTCCACCGGTTCAGGCTTCTGCAGCATGCGTCAAATTCTGAATACACACTTCGTTGGGCACAATACCGCTTATAACATGGTCACTTACAAAAGAAGGAAATATTCAATTGATTATTAGTACTTTATTCTTGTTATTTTTTTATTACTTACTTTTTTACTTTATTACTTTTTTACAAAAGGCGGACCATTTGATACTTAATGCAGCCCGTTGTCATGGTAACACAATACATCGTTGATCTGGGAGACCTCGACTGCAGCGGCAAAGGAAAGAGATATGTATACATTTTATATTTATATCTCTTTTATATATATATATGCTGATCATCATGATAGGTTTTAATAAAGCATCAGTTCAGAGAGAAAGTTCACCTCTTAGCATTTTTTTTGTCCATATCATGAAGGAAAAGTTTGTTTTGAAGAAGCCTGCACATATAAAACGTTGTGACCAGAACTTCTTCTGGAACAGCCAGCAGCCAATCAGAATCAAGTATTCACCTGGACCATTTAAAGTGCAGAAACACACTGTTTGTTTGTTATGGCTGTATATCAGCATATTTGTTTTTTTGGAGTAATACTACAGACATAAAAGTCCTTAGAGTTCTGCTTATCTGTTGATGTGTTTTGTGTGCTCAAATTACATTTTACTGGGATATCTGAGTTAACATTTTAAATCATTTCAGGCAATAAATATTAAGATCTCTCTGGCCTTTTTTTGGTCAAAAGCTGCATTTTGTCATATAAAATGTGCCCACATCGTGATTAATTGTGATTAATCACAACCTAAAAGCAGGATTATTTTTGATTAATTTATTTAATTCTAAACACAGTGGTCTAAGACATAACGGTAAACGAGGGACTGTGTGTATTTGGGTCATCTGCTCCTCTCTCCTGATTCACTGAGACCCTGTCTTACACCCAACAGAAGAATATACCCCACCACCCAAGAAAACAAAAATCGGATGCAGGTGCAAGGAGTGTGTCGCGTGCATACAGCAGGTGCATTCTGACACCTAAATTCCAACACACATTCTTAGCGTTAATGATGAGGAGGAGTTTCACTGGAAATATTTAGAACTAAAAAAAAAACTAAGACTGAACCAACACATATAAACAAATTCTTTACTTTTATGAAGACTGTACCAAAATTTTAGGATTGTGTGGCAAAAAAGATGACCAAAAAAATGAAGTTTGCAATGACATGAAGGGGCAGGACACTGCGCTGCATAAAGTGCCGTTTCTTTGCACAATTATTAATTACTGTTGATTGTAACCAGGCAAAAAGCGTGAACAACATAATAACGAACTGTAACCAATCAGATCATTTAAAGCCAGAAAATGAGGCGAAGGACATGGAAGCAGACAAGAAAATCCAGCAGGACAACTGCAGACGCACCTTCTGCTTACATGCAAGAGACAGCAATTACGATCCTGCGCTAAAAGGCACTATGAAGAGTGATTTGACTTTGACGTCATCCTCCCGCACATTTCGATCGGTGTTATTACCTGTTTTGGGGGTCGAAGATGAGGGGGAGAAACAAGGAGGAGGTGTAAGACGGAGGTCATATCCGGAGTCTTCCTCGGGTACGGACCTCCAAGTGATGGGCCACTTCTCCTCTCTGGCCCACTGTGGGGGGGATCCAGCAGCTGCAGCTGCAACAGGCTCCACGCTAAACACATCGTTCTCATCTCAGCTCTCTTGTCGTGGCTTTGCATTCCTACAAAACACGGTGACCATGTGTGAAGTATACTTTACTGGAGTTGAACCAGGCAAAGGACAGATACTCCTGCAACTTTTTGACGTCAAATTTACCAAAGATCTAAAATGTATGGGTCACATTTTATTTTATGTTCCAAACGTTTTTTATTGTGGCTTCTAAGGTTTATTAGAGGAGCACTCCTCAAACATAATATTACTGTTCCGTTGGCACAGAAGATCGAGGGGCACTCATGCAGGAACGTCGTTTGCGTCACATTTTCCAGCTCAAATGGGCCTCTGGGTCTGAGCTTTTCCAGCTGTTTCAACAAATTTTAAGCGAAGAAATACCACAGCTGCTGTCTGATTTTCCGCCTCATTTTTTGGTACGTCTGGCTTAATCTTTTCCTGTTTTTTCACCTTTTATGTGGACAATATCAACAGCTTCTTTTGTTTAAAGGAACTGGTTATTTTCATGAATAAAGTCCAAAAGAGAAACACTGGCAATCTTTTGCCATTTGCCATGGAACTTCTCGGATTTCAGGGAATCACTATACTTTCACGAATGGATATTTTGGATTTGTCTGTATGGTTTTTCAAAGTGTATAATTTGCTTTACAGACAAACGCGTTTTTTCTGTGCTCTCGGAAAGCACAAATAAACTTTTTAACTTCTCTGGTGAACTCTGATGCGCGCAGAGAAGACTGAATATAAAGTTGCGCGTGCCTTTTTCTCGTGGCTAATCGGAATTGTACTCTCTTTTATTCTTTTCACTCTGTCTGTCAAGACCCTAAGCACGCGTCTTCCAAGTTTGTTTTCTTTGGTATGACCAATTTGTTGTGTACACATCATTCAGTTTTCTCCTCCACCACCCAAAGGAAAATGTTTTGCTCATGTGTTAGGAATACACAAAACAATTGGTTGTGTTTTAGACGTTTCGGGTCAATATATGTGCGTAAATATTTGTTGAGGATTATTTGAGAGGACGTGTTTGCAGCCGGTACTTTAGGGGGTTATTTTCAGGGGAAGTAGGGAAGTGAGATGCTTGAATTGGATTCACTGCGATTCACAGAACTGGGATGCAGACACGTGTGCATTCGACAGCGTGTGTTCAAGGGATGCTCGCACGGAGGCCACGCTCACTCCCAGAGTGGACACAGAGCTGCGCGCTCAGAGCGTGCGGAAGTCATTGCGAGCTGCTCCTGCATGGCACGTTCCCGCATGGTGGGCTTGCCGGGGAATCCCGTGCGTTCTACATTTTCACTCACAAGTGTATGTGTCTGCTTCCCACGTTTTTTTTTTCATGTGGGGGTTCAGTGCCATCTTATTAAGATGACACCCCACCCTCCACAAAACATGCACATGTGTAACTTGCATGGGGTGTCCCAGTTTACACATCGCTCTGCTGGGGGCCGCTGTCTATTGTGCACGAAAAGGGGAGAAAAGTGGGGTGGGGGGTGGGGGGATGGGGGCTAAGACTGAAACTATGACTTAGCTTGTCAAACTTTGGGGTCGATGTGTTTGTGGACAGCGAATAACAAAGTATTGCCTTGGAGTTGAGGCTAAACGTGACTGCAGAGCTTTTGCAGCACGAAGGGGGAAACTCTTAACTGCAAAAAAGTAACACAAGTGCAAAATCAAATGAAACAAAATCACCACTGCCGTGGAAATGACTGAAATTATAAGAGTAAGCAAAGGTAAGAATAAATCAAAAGAAAAATTTGAGTAGAAAAAAAAACGCTAGAAATCCGTTGCTTTTAAAAAATGTTTGGATTGTAAAATTCCACGAGTGGAGCCGTCTTCTGTTGATGTCTTGAAGCGGGGCATGCGCCCTCCGCAAATGCTTTTTGGGGTAAGGGCTTCCCAGATTAATATTCATAAACAGCAAGCCCAGACCGCAAAAAGATTTGTGAAGGACATTATCTGCTGCTGCTGTCGTCCAACGGAGACTCCGTGACACCCGGGAAGTCTGCTCGCCTCCGTGAATGTATCTCCCATCCCGACTCACTCGGTAATATTTCCAGCTTTCGACAACCCCGGGGCAAGTATTTCACTTCAAGATACACTCATAGAAGGAAGATAAACGGATGCATGAAAATATTAATAAAAAAATGGAAGTGAAGGAATAACGGTCTCCAGCTGCTGATGCTATTGCAGCTGAGAGCTGTCCAAGGTCCTTGCGCTCTCACACCCCTCTCCTCCTCCAGTTGAAATCCTCCCCTCTCTTCTTCATTTCTCCTCCCTCAACAATCCCTTTCTGTTCTCCCGTTCTTTTCCTTTTTTCTCACAAAAACACTAGGATGTGCACGGCGCGTGTGATCAGTGGGAGCAGTGCATCGATGCGTTTTGTTGTCAGTGTGCTCGCGCTCTGTGTGTGTGATATTCTCGGCTCCGTTGCGCGTCTCCCCATAGTAAAGCGCTTGCTGTCTGCAGCCGCTCAGAGCCCTGGGTGAGGAGGGAGAAAGGCTGTAAACTGCTGGCAATAAATAGAGAGCAGGGAGGGATCTTATTGGAGCACACCAAACCTCGTCATCAACCAATCGGTGTCTCGCTCATATAGGGACCCCCATTTTAGAAAAAAAATGGGGAAAAAGACGGCAAACCAAATTGCGATTTATAGCGAAGTGTATACTTGCATTGATTTAGAAATGAAACATTTAATGCTGGTATAAGCCGTATTTAATTATTATTTCTTTCTTTCAATAAAGCCATTAAGCCAACACTATCTGGGCTTAATATTACGACAAGTAACACCAAACAATAAAAACAAAAATAAACAAGATATATGACGACAAGACCGAGCCAGTTCCACCTCATCACAAAGAACGCCCCTTTTTCCTTTTATCACGAGTCAGCTGCAGGCTGCACGGCATTCTGGGAAAAGCACACAGGCAAAATTGCGCTCATAATGAACTGCAACTGCGCCTACTAACAAGTGTGAGACTGTTTGCGTTGCCTTTCACCCTGCATCAAAACACAAGAGGACGCGTCCGAGGTGACTCGTGGTCACTTAGTTCACCGGAGGGTACCACTGCACGACGGGTCGCGGGGGGGGGGTCCAAACGGGACCAGTGTGGGCCAGGATTCAGTCGTGGCTCATTCTTGCACCTTTTTTTTATTTTGGAGGCGGGATCAAACCATCACAGAGCACATCCAATGCTCTGCAAAGTTAACACCGACACAGACGAGCACAGCAAGAGCTGCAGAATTCTTCTTGATCAAGGATTGTGTTGAGAGTTTATGCAGCCTTTATCGAGATTTGTTTGTTGTTTTTAGAGATGAATGCATGAAAGGAGCAACTTACCTCATTTTCACCTGCAAATTTTTTTTTTGTTGTTTTTATTATTATTCTGCTGCAAGTAAGCCTTACTCTGTCCCCAAAACAACTCAAGAATCCCTAAGGAGAAGTTCTGTATCAAGGTAGGACAGGTCATGATCCACTAGTGCCCTAATCTTTACCTCCACCTCTCCTCTAAACTAACTTCTTCCTCAGTCCATCACTAAGCCCCACGATCACTGATGGAACTGCATTCAAGCGTGTCAAAAAGCAGCAGGGTTCACAGCAAAAACAAGCTCAGGGGAGAAACGACACGTTTGGGACTCCATGGGAAAGGGGGGGGGAGGTCCAGCCCAGACTCCAGACCCCATCTGTTTCCCTACACCCCTCTCCCTCCTTTTCAGCGCACCCCCTCCCTATGTGGATATTTTTTCCCTGTCTTTTATTGGGTGGTCTTTTCATTTGCAACCTAGTCAGTCACGATTCTCACCCACCGTCTTGCACTGCACAGTGACTGCCTCTCCTGACGCAGCCAACGCGCACATGACTCACTTTGGCGGTCACGACTCGGTAATCTGTTCTGTTTTCACCCGAACTACACGTTCGACGTTGCATTACTGGGCAAGCTCTGATCCCCGGTGCATGTTTTGGTTTCCTTTTTGTCGAAGAAACTGTGTCCTCTTTCTTTTTCCTTTGTACTTTCTTAGATGGAGCATTGAATCGCAAGCGACGAGCAATTTGGATGCTGCATGACAAGGACAGGCGTGTTTCCTCATCGAGGGTGCGCTGTAGGCTGGGAAATTTAGCTGAAGTCGCGCACTCACCGGACTGTTGTGAGCGCGCTCTCGCGTGTCCTTTAGACTGCAGAGCTGTGCAGTCGCATGCCGCCTCTTCGTCGTCTCTCCGCCTAACACTAATACTGAAAGGGTGATCTCAACTTTTTTCTAATTAGAGGCAAGCAGAGCTTATTTGACTTCTTGCAACGAATTAGAAAGCAAAGTTTCACTTGGGAGAGATCCTAAAACACAGTCACGTGACCGTAATAAAGCCAAGCGAGTGTTGTTGAGCTTTCCGTGTATATGCTCACTTGTTACTGGCCACACATCTGCAGATTGTTTGAAAGCCATGGCAACGCTGCTTCACTTGAAAATGACGTGAAATCTCAAGCTGCTTTATGAGTTTCGGGAAGAAATCACGCACAAGAAAAGTT
Organism: Adrianichthys oophorus; assembly: GCA_036245035.1. Taxonomy (NCBI): domain Eukaryota; kingdom Metazoa; phylum Chordata; class Actinopteri; order Beloniformes; family Adrianichthyidae; genus Adrianichthys; species Adrianichthys oophorus. Next base: position 15,819,018 of record BSAI01000030.1, on the reverse strand, counting down.
TATTCAAGCAAGTCTGGTTGCTGCCTCTTGAATCCTTGTTTTTCTGATCTGTCCATCTCGTCCCATTCAATTCATGCGCAGGAAAAGCTACGAGATACATTTTTTTTGTATGGAAAACTTCAAGAAGGCACTCCGGTGAAAAAAAAAGATTCTGGTTTCCAAACAATCTCACCGACCAGCTCCCGTGTGCAAACACAAATGCACGAACATATGCGCAGCAGCAGCCCATCACTGCCGCTTTGGTGTGGTTTCAGCACCACTTCTGCTGGACAGCTTCCGGGTTTCCCCGTGCGGTGCGCCTGGCTTCTGCAGCAGCAACAGCTCCTTCACTTCACCACCACCTCCTCTTCTGCTTCCACCGCTGCTTTTCAGTCAACATGACTCTTCTCAAAGCACAAGAAAACGATGGGAAAGGCGTCCTTTAGAGCCAGCCAAAGAAGTGTTACCCTGGCTTTCGCGAAGCCAGGGTAACAGGGAGGATTAGGCGGTTAAGCATGTAGGGGAGGGGAGAAAAATGAACGTGTGATGGAGACTCAACAGCGCCAACAGACCAAAGGAGTTTTTGCTCGAACTTATTACCTAAAGAGGGTGATCCCTACTGTGCAGGAATGGCTGTTTCTGCTCAAAAACCGCGCAAATAAAAATCCATGCGCACGTCTGAGAGTCAACTGCTCTTGTGTGCAGAGACAGAGCGGAAGGAGGGTGAAATTTGGAGAAGAGGAACAGCACAGGCTCCGAGAGGAATTCACTAAATACACTAAAGTACACCAAATGAAAAATTGCATGTGCACGTCACTCACCGTGGCGCATGTCCGTCCTTGTTCTAAAGAGAAAAAGAAAGAGAAAAGATGAAGGAGTTTAGAGAAACGCCTGAGAGAAATGCAACAGTTTAAGTCCTCCATTTGTTACTTTGGGCTTACAGGGGTCGGTCCAAGTTTGCTCAGCATCGCCTCCTTTTTTATACAAGTGATACCCGGCTGTCTATTTCTAGGGCACGATCAAAATGCTATTTTTAGGTCACAGCTTGAAGAAGACAAAAAAAAAAACAAGCACTCATGAAGTCAAATTCATGGATCGTTGCGTAAACTGCGCGCAAACTAAAACAGTGTTGCTTCTTCTCGTGCTTCAGAGCCCCGAGTCTCCCCCGTTGCATCATTGCAGAGATTTTTTGAACACATCGAGTCTTCGTGCAGCTCCGCGTCCCTCTCCGCTGCTAAACCCGCCACTTTTCTTCCTAACAACTCAGATCTGCAACTGGCCAAGGCTGCCATTTTCACCGTCTATTTAGTCGATGTCTTGTCGCCCCTTTTTAGGGGCTCCTCGTCCCATGGCTCTCATGAACGCCAAAACAGGTCCGAGTAAAAACACGCACTACCAGCTTTACAATGTAGTAATTAAGGTTTGCTGAGGAGAAAAGGGGGAGAGGAGGGGGGAAATAAATAAAAAGCCAATTTATGTTGAAGGGCTGCGTCAGTTTCTAGGCATTGACGTCACGTTCAGATTCACTCACTTTACAGCCCGTGGAGCCTGATTAAAGACCGCCGCTCTGTGATCAGCTCTGCGAAAAGGCACAATGGAAGAAGAAGAAGAAATAAAGTAGGAAACGAGGAACATGCAAGTGCTAATGTGGCATGGACTATTAGAAGCTTTGGATCAGGTTATCTCCAGGTAAAATAATAAAAAGATACCCTCCTCTAACGCTGGAGTAGGGTTTCCAGCCAGCTTTCCCCCTCCTTCTCCTATCCCTGCCTCCCAACCTTGTCTGTATTTACACCCCCCCCCCCCCCCTCCTCCACACGCACATAAAAATAAAGTGTCGGTGATGTTTTCTCCTGGAGAATTCATATCCCAGCATTCAGTGGATTTGGCGGGCAAAACATTCGGAAAGCACGAAGAGTCACAGGCAGCTCCACATCTCCCGGCCGTTCCCGCGCATCAGACCCTGCTCAACCATGATTAGACCCATGGGGAGTGGATTGTCCATGCAAGGACGCAGCAATGAAGCTTCTAAGCAACATTTTTTTAAAAAAAAATTCAAAATCTGCATCTATTTGCACATCAAATACACGTAATGAACAGAGAGGACAGAGGCAGATGGCGTGGGGAGGGGGTAGGAAATAAGGCTAGTGAGTATCCTGAATGAGTGGCATCCTATAAGTCGTCTCTCAGAATGGAAAAGGGCTGCGCCCGTCGCATCGGTGCGTGCTATTTTTATCCCTGCCTGTAGGCCAACTGTACACTGTCGGGGTGTACTTGTACTTATGGAAGCCTTGTGGACTGAACGTGCTCCACACAAAGTTAAGAAACACAAGAAAGAAAAAGTAAGTTGGTTCCGTCGTGTTTATTTAGACAAGAAAAAACGGAGGAAAATACAGGAGGGTCGGGAAAACAACTATAGGAAGTGGATTGATTAAAAAAAAAAGGCCATCATAAACTGCTCTATATGCACGCGCACACATACACCAAATTGCCTACACACATCCAGGCATAGCTCCCAGTAGACCGCGATCATTTAATCAAAGAGCAGCATCAATGGGAGATGCAGCGGGAATTTCTCACTGTGATACACACACATCCCCGCGAGGTGGCGACAAAATCAATATGAGATCCTCTTTGCATTTGGTCCGCCCCCTCAGTATATATAGATATATATATATATATATATATATATATATATATATATATATTATGTGCACTACATTCAAGAATTCAAGAAAGGTGACATACCTTTTTAGACTAAGGTAAGATGCTACACGCTCAATTGGGCAGGATCCTACCTATAACACTTTTAACATAGGCTACTTCTAAGTGATTTGATGAGGAGAATTCTCAAGTGTCATATTGAATGCAGGTTGTGATTTTTATTGTTTAGTGTATGACAAGTGATCTAAAAAGCTTAATTATTGCATCTTAAAGCTCATTTAAGCAGAACCTGAGACCATAAGTGTGGGCTTTTAATAATGCTGATAGGCTCAAGATGTAGTTTTAGTTAAAAACATTCTTGTAAGTTCACAGAGATAAGCTGCGTTTGTTGTGTCTTTCCCACCCTTACAGCTGCAGGTAACACGAGCCCACTTCAATGCAGCTCAGCGAGCTGCTAAATGTCAAGAAAATGACAATTGAGTGCGTTCAAGATTCATAAATCTATTCAAAATTTTTGACAGGAATTATTAAGAAGTCAACACCAGTTTTCAAACCTCGCTTTGTTGAAGGAATGACACTTTGTTACTTTTGGCAGAAGATGCACTCTTCAGATAAAACGCATAATTTGTAATTAATTTGATCAACAAGAGTGAGAAAAAAGATAGTTGTAAAGTTTCTATAAGCCACTCCGTTGTAACTATGCGAGCAGGCAAACCTCCATAAAGTGAGGATTTCCATCACGTGAGCAATCGTAACACACGGAGCCTCCTTCCCGTGCATGCAAAATCCAATCCGCTGAGCCAAACACCAGTTAAAGCAAACGTGTTTTTTTTTTTTTTTTTTTTTTTTTGCAGGGATCAAAGTTTTCAACCTTTTTAAACATTTGTCTAAAAAACATAAATGATTGGTCTATAAATGTTTGTGAATCTGAATTTTAACAGTGACATGCCAAGTCTGTAATTCTCAGTCATTAGATTCACAGAACTGCCACAGTTATTGCCAAAGCAACGCCTAATTATCCTTCACAAAATGTTTGCTAAAAAAAATCAGGAGGGAAACAGCTTGATTAGTTACATCCACCCCCGCCCCCTGCAACTGTTTTGGGATTCCCACCACCCAAAGGAAAACACTTACCTCCGTGATTACTTTTTTTTCTTTTTAAACTCGTTAGAGTGAACGTTAACGCTGACTGAGGCCCGACAGCGCCGAGCAGCGCGCAGTCTTCCCGATGCGCGTCGTCTTCCTGCTCCGCCAGAGATTGTGATGTTTGTTGTTGCGATTTCAGATTCAACCTGTAACCTAATCAAAGGAAACGTCGGTTGGGGGGGGGGGGGGGGGTGGAGGCGGTGGGGTTAGCAGTTTGAGAGTTGACAGTAAAAAGGAAGAGCAAATCCAAGTGTTAGCCCACTGAGAGGGAGACAGGGGGTTTCAGACATGCAGGGAGGCGCACTCACGGTCCATCCTCCTTGAAAGCGCAGACACTGTGTCTGCGCGCGCTTCGGTGTCTTCCTGTGTGAATGACTTGCAGGCGGAAAACATGAATGAGGAGGGAGATGCGCGACTCTGAGTCCACGCTTTTATCGGAATTCACGCACGAAGAGATCTCCTGGAGCAAAGACACATTCAGGATTTCTTCAACAAAGGAAAAGACTGCACGTGCTTCTCAAATAGCGGATCCTTGTCTTTCTTATGGGCCTCATTGTGCATCTCTCTAGTCCTCTTCCCCAACCGTGTGCTATTGACCTGCATTGACGTCATTGCGTCATTAGGTATCCCTTAGAAACACCGACTTTTAAAAATAGCCTCAAATTAATTCAGCTGGCAAGAAAAGTGGGGTGGGGTTTGTAAGTGCTGGGGTTGGGATGTTCGGGGTGAAGAGGGTTGTGGGCAGATGTGATTGTATGTTTTATTCGGAGGCTTTTACCTCCATTCAGCCCCATTTCCAAACTGGAGCAGACACATCAATATCTCCACCACGAGCTCAATGAGGAGTCCCACCGGAGGTAGAACAAATGCAGGAATATCACAAAATTCTACTCATGCATATTACTCATGTTTGTATATGAAAGTACAAAAGAAAAAACTGAAAGTATTGACTAAAATTGATCATTAGTGGCCTCAGGAAATGGGTCAAACAAGTCAAAAATAGGTTTGTATCTTTTTTTTCCTGGTTCCCTGTCTTTTCTGTTTCTGGCTCCTCGGGTCTATAAATACCCTCCAACTTCTATAGCTGACTATGCTGAAACCCTTTTCCTAATTTAAGCCACAGCCTATTGAAGCCAAAAACTAGATAGGACAGAAAAGCCATGCATTTTCACATGGCTTCACATTTTTGTTGCATATTTTGATAAATACTTTCACAAGTTATACTTTTCAGTAAAAAAAAAAAAACTTTCAAAGAAGTTTTAAAAACTCAGAATGTTGTTAAAATGACCACACATGAATTAAATAACAACAGCAAATGTAATTCTGAATCAAGTATGTGTCAAAGCCATGGATTCCAGGAACATTGAAAATAAAGTAAGTGAAAAGTTAAATCCTAAGAATAGGACTTGTAAGGTTCTGGATTCTCAAAAGGCACCAAAGCTAGATTCTACGGGCTGTCCATTGTGCTGAGATGCCAGTGCTGACATTGGTCCTTCATGTGTTTTGTTGGTTTCAATTTATGTTTCGACAGCAGAACTTCACTTTATCTTGTGCCATCTTAAGAATTTGCTATTGTCTGTTTGGTGCAAAAAAATCTATTATTAAAAATGTATTTAAAGTTAAACTAGAAAAGATTAAGTTTGTAGGAAATATAAATGTTGAGAAAGTTCCACACAACAAAACCTTATTTACATCTCTGTTTTTTATTTAAAAAACACACACAAATGATACTTTTTAGTACTTTTTAAACAAACAAAATGTTTCTCCTTTGTAGAAAATCTCTCAGCTCACATTTAATTTTTTATGTGTGACAAAAACCCAATTTTAAAATACTATTCTCAACACTGGTATGAAAATCTGCCTCATCCGAGTAAAAGGGCTGATTCTTTTAGAACACGTGAAAGAAGAAAAACACAATAAGAAAAAGAGAAGACCGAGAGGGAATTAAAGAAGCAAGCAGCGAGATTTCTGCAAAATGCTTTACAATTAGAACTGAAAATCAGTTTCGTGACTCATTCTTTCGAGTTGAGAGTTACACATGAAAAATACCTTATTTCTGCAAGCTGTTCAGTACCACACTTATCAACAAAACACTTTCAAATCAAGGTGTGATGGTGTTGTGTAGGTTAAGTGTGTGGTTATTGATGGAGAGGAAAGGCAGTCTTCTTGCAGCAAAATATGTAAAAGATAATCTAAACCTAGCTATAATAAATAAATACTCATATGCTGCGGATAAGTGTCTTCCTGAGTTCAAGTAAATATCTTACCTTTCTGAAGAACACTTCAGTCATCAGGGAGCCCAGCAGCTGCAGCTGATGTCTATTTAATTGGAGTCATTCACAAATAGTGATAAAATCATGATAATTTTAGAAAACAATTACTAGTAAACACATATTTCTGGAGATAGAAGGTGTACGATGTGTGATCACAAGTCATGGTGGAAAACAAACATGGGGAGAAATGTAACACAGAAGACGTCATCATCACCAGTGGAAGTCACGCAGCATTTAGGGGTCAGTGCCAAGGCTGATGACAAAGACAGCCAGAGATCCTGGGTGTGACTAATATACTCCAACCATGGAAAGACATTGTTGCATCCTTTCCTCCTTCTTAACATAAACAAACGAATAAACCTGTGACAACAAAATACAAGTCTCTCCTTCATTAAACAAGCTTCAGTCAGACTGGGTCCTATAGTGATAGCGTGTTTATCATTAAAATAGATTCCAAAATGGATTGTTTTGCTATCTTTTCTACATAAATCTCTGTTTGTATGTGTGCGAGTATGTTTCTTATGCAATTCTAATTCATTTTTTGGATGTCTCCTCGAATTCAAAGTTTTTCCTTCGACTTCATGTGATTCATCTTTTGGCTTTGAAGAAAAATGCTAGTAAATAATGGGCTTCCAGTTTTTGTTTAATGCTTTTAGTTAACGAATTTTGGTCATGCTTTTTAGGTTTTTTATGTCAGATAATAGAACAAAATGATGGTAAAATGTTTAATCTGCTGTCAAAGTTGTGCATTATTTCAGTACATTTGAAGGACATATCTTCTTCTGCACAACAGTGTCTAGCTGTGGTGCAGAGTAGAAGTTCTTATTGTATAAAACTGCATTTACCTGTAGAAATTCTCATGTCTGACTTGACTTTCAGGGATTTTTAATTCAACTTAATTTGCTGCAATGGGATCTTCTTTGACACAAGGTGTGTTTTATTTTGAAAGGAACTTAAAATTAAAATGGATGTAAACTGAAAAACATAGAACACTGTAATATTTCAGTTTTTGCAATTATTTAAAATCTACATTTATACATGAATGGCTTAATGGTCACCAAAAACATGAATAAAGTGTTTTTTTCTAAACACAGATGTGGGATTTGGCGGCTCTTGCTGGGTTTTGATAAGTTCTTGTACCCTTAAAGGTTATCCATAAATTCTTTATGTAAAAATGTTACAATAAAAAAAACTGTTTTGCTTACTTGTAGTGGACAATATTTGGTTTTGGGGTGAATGGTTACATTCAATCAAAATGCATATACTGAAATGCTTGGTTTTGGTACAACCGCATTATTAAATGCTGACTGAGTTTTACAAGAAGTATTTTCAGGCATAAAGGACTTTAAATAGCGCTGTAAATAGCAAGCACTTAATATCATATTGAAGGATTGTGTGTGGAACCGTGTGAATGTTCAGGGGTCTGGCTGTTTTCATTGAACTTCAAGTCCAGCTTAAGGAACCCCTCCATGCCCTTTCCTCTCCCTCTTCCCCTTCACCTATTTATTTTTCCATCTCTCCTACCTAAATGATGTCAATGGAAGCAGAGCTTTTGTGCTATTTATAGAACCCTCCCCCGATACACACACACACTAATGCACACGCTGACACGCGTGTGTGTCCTGTATGTGTTTGCTTTCCATGCTGGGTTAGTGCCCGTGCAGCGTACTTCACTCCACACCAGAGACTGTGTTTGTGTGTGGAAGGGAGAGAGGGAGGGAGGAAGGGGTTGTGAGGATGAACCACTGAATATTGTGATGGCTGGATGAATAGAAGGGCGCATGAATGGATGAGTGGAAAAGCCATTGAGAGAGATGGGAGCGAGCGTGCCAGCTTCTTCTCCTTTTGGCTGTTCATTCACTCACCTGCAGTCATTCATTCATCCTTTTCCCACTCACTCATTCACACAATTCTTTCTGCAGAATGCGTGAATGGCCAAGCAGACTGGTTGCATATAGGGAAACCAACACTTTACACGGCGCATGTTTCTGCAGATACCACCCATTAAAAAAAACCAAACATGTTTTTATTTGTGTTTGTTTTGTTTATGATCCAGTGGAGGCTGATGAGCATGGTCGTGCACGCACGCACGTATAAGGAGGGGTAGGTGTGCAAATGTAATGCGTTCAGTCTCGCAGGACAACCGAGTACACAGTGTTCCTTTGGTATGAGTTTTGGGTGCTGGGTGTTCAGACGAAGTACTCTCCCTCTGTCCACGACTCCCTCTGTATATCTTGACATTCACATGCTGGATTACATAAAGCAGATGGGAGGTATGTGCGCGTGCCGAAGGTCTGCCTCCATCACTACTGAAATAAATAACATGATTTTTTGGTTTTTATTCAAATTAGAAAAGCTGGCAAAGACGCTGACCAAAAGAATAATAACATCATAAGGTCTCCCTTCTCTACTGAGGCTATTGGGGAAAAAACGTCAAGCAACAATTTTTTCCGGGTTTCCGATCACTCAACTGAAGTATTAGAATCAAATCAGAATGTGTGGTTTGCTGTCAAATGTTCGTCTTTCTGGTGGGTTAAAAATGTCAAATGTTTGTGATAGAAAGGCAGTTTTTAAACAGGGGCACTCGGGGCATCGTGAGCTATATTCATCTGTTTATTCCAGTGGAAATAAAGCCTGTTTTCTTTCCTGTGTTTGTGGTGCATTTGATATAGAGAAGATGTAGTATTTATAGCGAAACTGTGTACATCCAGGTGGTCACACGTGCAGCAGCCGCTTTCCTGCACTCCTGCTGAAGTTGACATGTTAACACTCACTGGCTGCTATATTTAGCTCAGCCTCACAGTGCTGTTACTATTCCCAGCATTGTACATGAGGGGGAGGATGGTGCGGCGCATTTTTTCCTTTTCCTTTTATAATGAAAGAGACGAAAAAGTACCCTTTTTCACAACTGATTTTTTTTCTTTTTTTGCACGCACATACCAGCCTGTTTTTTGACAATGACACCAGATTAGTTCAGGGGCGCTGCGGTTAAGCCTGTCACGATTCCAAAACACCCAGAGTTTAGGACAAAGAAACTGTTGATAAATGCCGCTCATTGCCGCGACTGAAGCATCTCTGAAAGCACAGATGAGAGAGCCACTGTTGGTAGAATGTGAAAGTCAAAAGAAGCATTTTCAAATGCCTTTTATGCCAAATCTTCATTTAAAAAAAGATAAAATCTGCAGTAGTTTTTAAATTGTCTAAAAATGTGGAATGACGATCTAAAGTTCAGCACCACTGACAGCTCCTCACCACATTTGCCTGCTCTTGTCAGTTTAAGGTGAAGATCAGACAGCAATGAAAACTCATAATAAACAACATTTCTTTATGTTACAAATGTATTTTGTCAGCTGATACTAAATGTGATGATACATTATTGGTATATTCAGAGATAAGCAAATAACACACCATCTACTACTAAATTTTAACTGATATGGGGATAAAAATAAACGATCTGATTCATAGTAGTCTCGACAAACGATTGTATGGCATCATGCAGTGATTCAACGTGCCGCATGAAAACTAATACTGTAATATAAAAGCCTTGTGCAAAACTGCAGGGTCGGGACAAACATATGCTGTCAACCAAATACAAACTGATCACCTTCAGGTGCCAGGGACTATCAATGGTAATAGGTACTTATATAGCACTTTACTACTTTCTTAGAAGGCCTAAATTGCTTTACAGTCACAGTCCCATTCACACACTGATGGTGGCTCCACTGCCGAACACTGGCACCGACCTTTTACCACCAAGAGCAACGTGGGGTTCGGTGACTTGCCCAAGGACACTTCAACACATGGGCGTGGAGGAACCAAATCTGCAATATTCCGATCAGAGGTTGACTACTCTGCTACAGCCACCCCTATGAAAGAAGAAGTCTTTTGTCAGTTTGCTGCTCTGAAATCCTCAGATGGTTGCAAACAAGATGCTAAGGTGAAAACAGGAAAGGATTGTTCCCAGAGACAGATGTCCCAGAACAAAATGATGGAAAGTGTTATATAGTCATACATGTGGATTCCATTGGAGATTATTTGCAAATAGGTAATATTCAAGAAGGAGGCACAAGTTTAACCTCAAGTGCTGTTTGATCCTTCCATCTTGCAAACTTGATTAATCTGTTTCAGGGCCACGTGGTTGCTGGAGCCTATCCCCTGCTATTGTTGGGCAAAGGTTGCTGGTCTGTTGCAGGGTGTCACAATCATACTCACTTACATCCATGCCCAGGGACGACTGGGAATAATCAATAAATAGAAGCATGTCTTTGGAATGTGTGAGGAAGTTGGAGAAAACCCACACGTGTGCACTCGGCACAGAAAGGACCCAGCTGAACAAGAGCCAGTAAAACTCAATGAACTTGAGCAGGAACATGCAACTCCAGCCCTCGAGGGCCTGGAGTTAAAATCCTGGACCAAAAAAAGAGAAGGATAGTGTATCTGCGATAGACAGAAAGTTATCAGCGTCCCTGTTATCGTCATGTATACTTTATTACAAAGCAGTTCTGATGAGGATATGAGACCTCTGTCTGCAGTAAAGAGAGAAAAATCCAACATTTTGTGCAGAGTCCTGTATTCCTGCATACTCTTTTCATCTTGTGTTTGGACTGCACTGTTGGGAAGCCACATGCACTCTTCACTGGTGTTTGAACAAATAAGACTGAGGCACACGGCAGGTATCAGTGATGTGCTTCTTCAGTATCACGCTTTTACATCATAATTCTGTCTCCAAGTCACAAAGAGCTGAACTGTAGGACCAATGTGATAGGATAGAAAGCTCTCGTTTAGGGTGGTTGTGGATTCTGCCTCGCGTGTGTGTAGTTACTGTATTAGGACACTGTTTTATGATCACAAACAACAACACCCACTCCTGAAGGTTGTTAATAATGTGAGGAAACCTGTCGAGTTCCACCAAGTGCTCCAGAACTATTGATTTCCCTTCGCTTCTCCTCTCACATGGGCTGTTACAGTGGTCGCTTCCTTCTCTCTCTGAGGGTCGTCTTCGCTTCTTTTCCTGCTGCTGCCGCCCACTCCTCCTCCACCATTTGATTATTTTCAGCTCCGCCGTGCGTGTGTGTGTGTGCAGTTTCGTGTCAGGCGTTTGCTGGCTGACAGGCTGGTTTGGGAAATACCTGGTCACGATCAATGGAGGGGGCTTCATTCCGGCCTTATGGCTCCCCCTACTGTTCTAAAAAGGAAACTGCAGCACATTGTGACTTCTGCGTCGAGAATTACACGAAAAGGACTCTAGACTCGCATTATCACAGTGACTTAGTGAATACAATAAACAATCAAAAATAGCAGAGTGCATAAAAAAGGATGAACTGAATGTTATTCAGGAAATTTATAATTTCCCATAGAACAGAACTATTGGTATTTAAGTGTATCTAATAAAAAGATGCACATTTTCCGTTACACTTTTCCTTTATGTGCACGAATATAAAGTGGGAAAAGCATTTTTTTTTAAAACTTAGATGCCACACTCTTTTAAGGTAAAAATAGATTTTAAGGAAAGCCCTGGTCTAGATCGCCCTCTAGAGGTGAAAGTCTTTTTTTTTTTTTTTTTTACTTTCGAACAGCCTGCATGATGCAGCACTTGTGGAAATCACTGATCATGGTTTCAGCTGCTACAATAATTATGGCCCACAGCAGTAACTGACTGCAAGGACCATATTGATTTCGCTTACCAAAAAATCTCTGTGCTTTGAGCAACAATTTTCCCCCCACCACATGCGCAAAAAGTCACCAAAATTTGCACACGCCTAGTACCAGAGGAAAAAGAATTTTGGCCATAGTGCGCACCCCCCCGTTAATGACATCACAGCAAGCAAACTGTGAATAAAAATAATTGGGCTGAAAATCACTTATGGAGCCAAAAAAAAAAAGAAATTAAAAATACACAAACGAAACCAAAACACGTCAGGGAACTTTTGCAATTATTATGGGATGGCCACACAAACGCTTTGTCACAAAATGGCCGCCAAGCCGTGAGATTTGGCGAATTTCACGTTTTCGCACAAAATGGGAGAAGGAAACTTTTGTTTGTTCGATTTTCAAGAAATGTCACACACATGCCGCTGGCTTCAGTCTACAACCACCACAGAAGTTTCATTGACCTTTGACCTTGGAAAAAGGCAATCATCTTGAAATTACACCAAAAAAAACACCTTTAGTACCAACTAGAAATGATAATTCATCCACGAAGTTTCACACACATGCTACCAGTTTAAGTCTACAATGACCTCTGGAGTTTTGTCAACATTTGACTTTGGGAAAATGCTGCCGTCTTGAATAAAAAAAATAAAAAAAAAACATTGTTAGTAAAAGCTACAAACAAACAATCGTCTTACGGATTTTTATCAATCATTTCCTAACTTCTTGGGCATAATTTTTGGGAAAAAAATTTTGGAATTAGAAGTTGTAGATTTTGAACACCGTGCCCATGGCGTGCTTGCAAAAAAGTCGTTCTCCTTTTACTGCCACATTTTTTAATGGAATATTGTGGAAAATTTACCATTTTGATCCCTGACTAGAACTGAGCAAAATACATAACACAGGATTTGAACATATTAGGAATGTGGGCGTAGTTAGCAAATAACCTCCATCGCTATGAAAATCGAAAAGTTGGCTTTTTTGCAGATTCTCCTGAAACTTACAAAAATCTGTTCGGTATACCCAAGTGACCAAAACATTAAATGGTTGCTATTAAGACAAAGTAGGTACTACACGTCACCTGTTTGTTCATCACTATTAGACATATCACAAAGGAGCAGAACAAACACAATATGTTTAAATTTGTTTATTGATTTTTTTTATGCTTCTCACCTGCTCTTCCTGGTGTCCAAAGGGCAAAATGGTGGCCAAGGCTTTCACTTCCTCTTTTAAGGAAGGGCACAGGAAGTAGAAGGGATTTGGATTTGTTTGTTATCCTTTTGGTTTGTAATGACTTGGGTTGTTTGTTTATTTATGTCTGTTTTCTTTACAGGACTTTGAATGTATAGTTTCAGTTCACTTTTGATCTGTCTTCTTTGTCTGTCACTTTTTATTGTTTTGTTGAAGTGACTTCCTTCCTGGGCGTGGCCAGCCAATCAACTGGAGCCCATAAAAGGGAAGGAGCTCAGTGTGGGGATGGAGGGAGGTTATGAGTGCATCCAGTGATTAAATAAAAAACGTTTGTTCCTGGACTTTAAAGACGTCTGCCTCCTATGTAACCAGGCTCTACTCTTATCACATCCTTTACATTGTGACAGCTATGGGCATAATACCAAAAGCAAAGCTGCCATTTTGAAAAAAGTCCTTTTTACATCCATTTTTCACAGACAGCTTAGACCAGCCTTACAGAAAAGGGGAGGGGGGTTGTGGGGCTGCTTTGCGAGTGGGGTAGGGTCAGACGTGGGCAGTAAGGGTGGGTAGGGCCTGCGGGCCATCCAACGGCGCTCACGGCTTAAAATGTGGCCTGCAGCAGCAGTCACTGACTGCAAAGATGATAGTTTTTGCAGTTGTAAACATTTCTGTTTGAGTCAAAAATTGACCCTCGCTACATGCACGAAAATTCACCAAAATTTGCACACACCTAGTAAAAATTAAAATTGTGAACAACACCCCCAAGTCAATGATGACAAGGGGAGCAAAACTGTAAAACTGCCCAAGTAAAAAAAAAGTCAAAATACACAAACAAAACCAAGGGAATTTCTGCAATTATAATGGGATGGCCACACAACCAACGGCTTGGCGGCCATTTTGTGGCAAAGTGTGAGATTTGGTGAATTTCACATTTTTCCCCAATATGGGAAAACAACAGTTTTGCTCATTCAGTTTCCATGAAGTCAATCACATGCCACCAGCTTCCATCTACAACCACGACAGAAGTTTCATTGACCTTTGACCTTTAAAAAAGGCTAGCATGTTGAATTAAAAAAAAAAGCATTTTTTGTACCAGCTACAAACAATAACTTGTCATAGGGATTTTCATTGATTGTCTTGTAACTTTATGGGCATCACTGCAAAGCAATTATGGAAAAAAAAACTGTTGAAATAAGAAGTTGTAGATTGCATTGCATTGCGAGCTCACAAATGTGGCGTTCTCCTTTTACTCCCACATTTTTTGACGGAATATTGTGAAAATTTGAATTGTTGATCCCTGACTAGAGTTGGAGATATTATAAGACAGGATATGAACATATTGGGAATGTGGGCGTGGTTAGCAAAAAACCCTCTTTGCTAAGGAAATCCAAAAGCTTGCTTTTGCTGCTTCTTCTGGAACTGGTTTCAGAAAGCCAAAACAGGGGCTTCAAGTTTGGTTGAGCTATTTAAGATCTACCACAATGAAAATTGTTTTTGGTGTTTTGAAAAATGTTCTTGTAGGGTTTTTCTCATGATGGAGGATGCACATAAAGACAAGCTTAAAAATGCATTTCTGAGTATTTCTTTATTCAAATTGTTGTGAATCCAGAGTAGAAAATACACTGGGTGAAACACAAGCTTCCTGCTCAGCCCTATTCTGATGCATCCACTTGCAGACAAATGGATCCACGTACATCGTTTTCTTCGTATGAGCTGGAATCTGGTTCAAAACTGTCCTACTGGATAGCTCCAATTTTGCTCACAATTTTTGTTGCACTGTAACGTTAGGTTGGAGGTGTGAGTGGCTGTGAGCTAGTGGTAGACAGTGTAAACAGAGCTCTGAACAACGGCACAATGCATTGGTAAATTTCTAATGAATTCCTGCAGCTCTGCAGAAACTGTCCTACAAAACAATTTTTTTTTTTTCTAAAGACGACAAACATAATTTAAAGACCTGGAAATACTTTGAAAATAGATGAAAAGATAATTGGAGTGGGATTTTATAAAGACTCTTAAAATGCTCTAGAAATAATACTGTGAAAATGTTTAAGCTTGGCAGCATCAGACTTTTGGCAAATTATCTTTTGTGCATAAAAGGAGTATTTTCACATATTTTTTTCCAGAAATTTTTGTTATTAAAATCAAAGCATTCATAAGATTTGGAATTAAATTGTTAGACAATTAAAAATATTCTTCCATTAAAAATGAAACAAAACCTCAGCTTTAGACAAATAAAACTGAGCAAATTCTATGTTCTGATTTTGCAGATTAAGCCATTTTTATATATAAAAGTAAAAAATAGACAAAAACAGAAATACCTACTTTAGAAAATGGAAAAGATAAGATTTTGTCCATTTGTTGATGGTAACAGCCAAGTTTTACGCTGACCTTAAAAGGCAGTTATAAAACAAAAACAGAAAAAAATATTTCTCTAATGAAAGCTGCAAGTTCAATAAGGAACTTTAACAAGTGAGACACAAAACACCTTCCTTCCGCAGAAGTTTATGATAAAAATCCAATGAAACAGCATTAATTCATACAAAGTATGAATTAATTCTTGTACAGTCAGCCAATTCCAATTAAGCTCTGATAAAAACAAGATTAAATAAAACTGTAAAAATGGGTGCATTTATGAACATGTTGCAAAACAAAAGGATCTTTATGTTCCAACAACTACTTGACAAAATATTTCAGCCACAACACATCTTCTTATGAAACAAAAATACTCTGAATATTGTTCTAATCTGTGAAAGAAGAAAAAAGCACAAATTTTCTATAGGCTCAGCTAAAGGAAACACTTGTTGGAAATGATGACAAGGTATTTAGAAAAGTTAATCATGTCTGAAATCCTGAAGACAAAGAACAAAAGGACACAACTCTTGAAAACACCAACTAAATAACACCGTGTTGGAACTGAAACATTTATTGGAGAAAAAAAAGGAAGAAAAATTGCTGAGACATAGTCCATCCCCGGGAAGCAAAGATCCTGATGTGATGCAGTTCAACGAGCAATATGTACACTGTTGTATCAGTAGATTCGGCCTCGGCTCCTGTTACCTCGAGTTCCAAAGCCTCGTCCTCTGCCACCCCTGAATCCGCCGCGCTGCTCTGGAGCCAAAGCACCAAAATTCAGTTTCAATTTGCTGGGATGACACTGACAAAATATAGGATCTGGCAACAAGACTGGAATTAATGTGCTCTAACTGTGAATGATAACTCATGTTCATTTTTGTAGGCATTCTGATATGTCAACCGTTCACATTGGCAAAGCAACAACAGTGGACAGCATAAAATGCCACCTTAATGTTTCTCACCATAGTTAAAGTTGCCGATCGAGGAGCTGTATTTGCCGCTGGGAGGGTTGTAAATCTGTCGTGCATCCCTCCGAGGAAGAGGAGTGATCTGTTTTTTTGTGCTTTCACCAGAACCCATCTCCTCACTTGACAAACGTTTGGCTCTAAAACAAAAATGACTTTAGCTGTTTATTGACATATCGTTTTATCAACAGAAAAAAAAGAAAACCTAAGGAAAATCATGAAAAGGGAAAAGATGAGCTGACTTACGCTACTGCCTCTGTCTTCTGGACAGGTTTCCAGGACAGAGTAACTGTGCTCTTGAAAGATGGAGGGTTGTGAAAGAGATCCTGAGATAAAATAAAATATATAACTATTTTCACACCAGTAAGATTTTAAAAAAAATTCCCATTTGGAAAATGGGAAAAAGCTGCTTGTTTTTGCACAGCTTTTTGTATACTTAATAAACAGTGTGGTCGAATTTTAAATTATTGATTATTCAACTGTAATCATTTTTTTCATTCATTACTTTTTTTTTTTCTTCAGAAGCGACTTTTATAATGTCCAGTTATAAAGTTGAAAACCCCCATTAACATTTTAAGACTGGAGATGTCGCTGGTGACACGGTCTTTGACGTACTGCACCTCTTCGACAATTTACTTGATCAAAACACATTATTAACAAAAAGTGTTGCACAATGACACAAATCCGCTTTTCTCCACAACAGAATCAGCTGTAACTATGAAAACTGCGTAAATGGTCGAAGGATTACAGTAGTCGAAAAAATGTAAACACTGGAGGTAAAGCTTCAGTGGGGAAGATTTAAGGCCACTTGAACTAAAATGCATACCTTTTCCACTGACAAACTGTCAAAAAAATGCAGCTACCAATAAACATAACCATGTCCAGTGGTATCAACCAAATGGAAAAAAAAAATCAGCAAAGCATTACAACAAGTAAACCGTAAACCCTACAAAAGAAACACTTTGGAAAAGAAACTCAACAGTTTGACGTTATTCAAGTTTCTACTTGTATCCATTATGTAGCCTAACACTTTACCTTGATGAGGATGTTGATGTTGTTTGTGATCTTAAGGGCGACCACTTTGATCTTGTTCTGGAAAAAGAGTTTTAAACACAAATGTTCACATTTTAGATTTTTTAGGATATTTTCTGTTTGGGCTTAAAACACTAAGGACCCAAATTCAACAACAACAAAAAAATCTGCAGTAAATCTGTACCTCTTCTGTCTTCAGAGCATCTCCTGTCTTTCCTTGCAAGGCTACACGCAATTGCCTGATGTAAACCTGCAAACCCCTGGCAAAATACTGCAACCTGTTTAAAATTAAAGAACATTTAGGTTCATATGAACTGGGTACATTCAGAAAAAATGGCAAAACTTTTTGAGATTAAAAACCACGTACATCAAAAAGAGCAAAACTCATAGGGCCAAATCATTTCATTGATTTCCAGAAAGGTCACTCTCTCACCTGATCTTGAAGTCTTTGAGGCGCTCACCATCCACTTTTTCGAGAAGAAAGTCTGGCAGTTTTTTTCCCAGCTGGTGAAAGCCGAAGAGGAGGCACTCTACATAGCTGAACTGCAGTTTTGGCTCCTCGCTTGCTGAATTCTCTCCATTTTCCACCTCATCTGGTGGAAGGGGCATGAATTCCTAAAAGCAAAAACACCAAAGACTTTTGATAGTTTGATGAAACAAAAATCTTAATAGCAAAAGAGACAGAAGCAACTCAAAGTCTCTTAAAACAAAAAGATAGACAAGGAGGCCTGATGATTTCATAACAAAAAAGAAAGAAGCATAAAGCTAATGAACTTGTGTACGTATATTTGCTGTAAAGAAATAAATGTTTTATGTATGTGTATTAAAATTCCAGTGGGACACTTTGGTCTTACCAGCAACTTGGTAAACAAAATGGTGAGGTTGGCCTCAAGCTTATCCATGTCTCCACAATATGGACTCATTTCAGCCAGCAGTTTCAGCACCTACAAGCACAGATACACCTTAGAACATTTCTGCGCACTAATGTGCAGAACTAATGAGAAACACTGCCGCCTGATGCTGGCTAATGACTCATTCAGAACATGTTGACACCGCTGATAGGTGGCTGCCACACTCACTTTATTTACCATTACAACTGCCAATCGTCTCACTCTGGTGGACATGTTTACTAAAGACAGGAAGCACGCGCACATAACAAAAATCTAACCACTAAAAGGTATTGTGAATTAAAAATTTAAGATATGACACTAGATGTGTTTATATCTACACTAAAAAAAATAGAAAGCACTACAAAAATGATTTAAAGAGAATAAACAACTACAAACAGTTTGAATACTTTTACCTCCAACTGGATGTCCAGCTCAGCCACAGGGCTTGTGAGGGTGCTGAGGTTGGGCAGCACGTGTTCACAGAAGTAGGTTACAAAACGGGTGGAATGAACATTTTTCTATAAAACAAAAACCATACAAATTAAAAGATGTAGAATAGAAGATTAAAACCACATTAGGTCTGTAGTGTGTTTAAAGATCCATTCCAATGAAAATTGTGTTTTTGGTGTTTTTAACATGATCTTTAGGCATTTTTCCCATGATGGAGGACACATTTAAAGAAAATTAAACTTAAAATTGCATTTCTGAGTATTTTTTATTCAAATCATTGAGATTCATGTTATAACTTATTGAAATTATGAAAGAATATTAGCACAACATCAGCACTTAAGGTATTACACCTTCAACTGTATGAAAGGTAAATGCCTTGATCAACCTACAGAAAACAGTGGGAGGGCCTGGCGCGTGCACTGCAGGAGTCGATCCACAGCATCAGGGTCTGCTGGGTTAAGAGCTTGATCCAGGTCAGCCTGTTCCACCACCAGCTCCACAAGCTGCTGCCGGCCATTTACCGTCTGCAGGACTCGCAGACCCGACACTACACGCATCAAAAGCACAAACTCCTCTCCTGTCACGTCCTCCAGCACCTGAAGGAAGCAAACATTCTTATCAGCATGGGCACATATCCATATCTGCCCTTACTGACTGGAATTAACCAAAACTGTCTCATTCTTTTTTATAGATTGCAGGACTGGATAAACTTTTATCTCACAAGACAGCACAGGGCTGAGTTCAGTGAAAGAAAAAACTAACTACAACTAATTTCAAACCTTTTTTGTTTCTGTAAAGACATATTCTTCCACCTCCTTCGTCATTATGTCTTCTGGTAGAGTTTTCAGTTTGGTGGAAAGAAACTTGATGGCCCTTTCTCGCACAATGTCCTCCCCCTGCAGGATCTGGGAGAAGAGTCCTCCAAGAGTCCCTGGATGAGAAAAGCACAGAACAGAAACTTGTTTTCTAAATGAAATCATGCGCTTTAAGTGATAGAAAGCTTAAAATTATTTTAAAAAGATGAAATGGAGGTGAAACTTGACACTCACCCTTGGCATCCATTTTGAAGATTGAAATTAGTGCTGCATTCACTTGGTTGAACTCTGCTGTATCATCTGAAAGAACATGGAATTTTGTCCACTTCTGCTTTATAACCCAATTAAAGATGAGGTATCTGTATGCATACAAGATAAATACCTGTCTGAAGGAGCTGGGTAAGAATGTCTGCGACTCTGAAGATGTTTTCACCAGTTGCAAAGCGTGGAAGCTCCTTAATAGCCTGTCGTCGAATCTGAACAAAGAGACCCAAAGATCGCATTTATGATGCAGCAAAAATGCACTTGATTCTGAAGCTAAAAATGTCCTCGTAAAAACATAAAAAGTGGCTTTGTTTGTTACTCACAGAAACATCTTCATCCTCACAAAGGTCCAGCTGGGCATTAATGGCAGCATCAGCCAGTTCTGGAAAGTTGTCAAAGAACTTGGGAATAAACTGAGCTGCCAGTCTCTTCTCCTTTGGACCACCCTTCACTCCAGCCAGGATTACTTGGTAAGCATCTTTGTGCTGCAAAATAAGAAGAAAGACATTTAGTTATGTTATAAATCAGATAATAATTTAGTATTTTGACATAACTTTGTATACAAATAAAATACATTAAAAAAAGAGTATTCCATTTTAGAATTTCAGTCTTTAACTACAAAATAAACATGTGCCATAGCTGCTAGGTCAAGAGGATTAAAAGAAAATAAAATGTAATCTAAAGTCTAAAGTAAATTATCTGTTATTTTTCTTGCATTTAAGCTGCAACCAATAATGATGCAAATACCTCAGATCCCACATATAATTTTTATAATGCTGTAAATGGTCTGGGTGACATTAAGATCATTTTTTAAAGTCTAAGATGAGCTAAAAACTGTGTTCATGAACAGAGCATTCAGTCGTCTGCATATTACTTTTCAAAAAACATTTTTCCTACTTTTGCATCGACACAGTGATAAACTACATTTCCTGAGTCTTGGCTTGAGAGGTTGGGATATGCAATGAAAGGCATACTCCAACAGCTTGAACCTTTGAATCTAGTTTTTTTCTTCATTTTATCATGGTCCTCACTGCATTCAATATTGCTCATGTATAACCAGTAAGTTTCCAAAAAATGTTCTGACCCTTTGCATCCAAAATGAGTCCACCACACAAAAATATGATAAAAAGAAACTGTGTCCTTGATTACTGTGCATTGTGGTGGTTTCCAAGTTCACTTTAAACTTGGGTTAGAAATGAATCACATTGAAATGACTGAGACACACAAAATACAACCAAACTAAATAGTAGTAGAACTGAGCATTAAGACCTGAAAGCAGCAACAAGTTAGTTCATTAAACTGAGGAAAACTGTAAGAATGTCTGACTTTGATCTTTCCAAAAACAAATTAGTGAACATAAAATTGAAAATTATATAATTGTCTTCTAAGACAGTAGCACTCTAATGTACCAAATTACATACAAAGGTCATAGTAAAGTATTGTTTTCCCTTATTAAATCATTTTCGTTCTGGTGGAATCAGAAAACACAGCAACTAATATATAAGATTACAAGAACTATGATGCAGTTCAACAAAAAAATGTAACTACAGAATTGTTGCATTCTGAAGAAAGTGGTTTCAAACTAATCGTGTGTTTAGTTGGACGAGGCTGTAAATATGTGATATGAGTTCTAAAGTAAGAGTTTATAAAGACCGATTTTTCAAATGGACCGCCATTAGGCATTATTCCCAATGTGTCAATAGATGTGTCTAACATCTAAAACAGCCGATCGGCTGAATAGATCTTTCAACTGCGCTTTAGGGGAAATTGTTGGTTTTCGCCACTATTTTTACATGTGATTAACCAAAAAGTACTGTCCCATTGTAGCTTTGATTAGCACAGCCCAGAATAATAGATATCTCAGCGTCTCCCAAAGCAAAGCTACCACTAGCCTTCCCACTGCTAAAGCTAACAGCAGCTAACTTAGCACACAAAACAATCCACGAAACACACAATAAAAGCACTACACCGACTTCAAATAAAATGTACTAAACAAATTATACACGCTGTTTTACTATACCTGACTGAGGTTGTCCTTAGCATCAGCTAGAACCCCGTAGTTTCTATACAGATCCTCAATGGTGACCGCCATCAGCGTGTGCCTGCCGCTCTCAGGTAAGACCGCCGATAAGACCTGTTTTGGTTGCTTTTAGCAAGCTGTTGATGACCAAAGACCAAATATTTACTGTTTGAAATATTAATAACCGGTTATAGGGGAATGGGGTATTTGAAACTTCGAAAAATCCGGGGGGAAAAAAACACCACCTTGGATTCGTTTTCCCGCAATGTTCTCCAGTGTACGAGGCTAAGGAACAAAGCGTACGGAGCATGCGCGACTGTAGCACGTGACATCTGAGTGCGCCATGATCATGCGCGTTGATGTGAAAAGGAGCCCGAGAAAGGACAAGACACTCAGCTCAAACTGAGACCGAGAGAACTTGCGTTGAGTACATAGAGTGGTTCTTCTTAACCACTAAGAAAGGTCTACGAAAGAAAATACACGATTGCATGAGAATACTGCGTTTTACAGGAATTACAAAAGCTGTACATATTTAAATCGTTTTTTTTTCAAGAGATGGATAATTGTTTCTTACATGAATGTGGGACTAAGCTCCACAGCTTGAAGAGCTGAAAACAAAGACATGTTCACATTTAATTAATTCAAGTATAGTTGTCTAAGAATGCACCCAAGCTATCTATTGATATTTTGTGTGTCAGGGAAACATAATTGAAACCATGATCAGCGAAAGGTGATGAAATGAATGGTTGGAAATTAAGGCTCTTCTGCCCTCATGGTATGGCATAAAAACCCATTTAGCACAAATTTTTATAGTACTCCAGAATGAAGATAGGCTTAATGGTGTAATTACTGTGAGTACGAAAAAGCAAATGTGAGCAACCAATAGAGGTTGCCCCTTTATAGACTGACCCTAAAACTGAGTTCATCAAGGTCAGAAGAGTAAGTCTGAGCAGTCTAATAGACAAGTCTGTACGGTCTGAGAAGATCCACTCCAATGAAAATTGGGTTTTTGCTCTTGTGGCATTTTGCTCATAATGGAGGACATTAAAAAAAATTAAACTTAAAGTAGAATTTCTACATGTTTATTTTTGTATTCAAATCCTCCCTAATCAGGAACAATTGTAGCAGTGACATAGGACTTAGGACAGCAAGCCACAAGCTGCTTGCTTCTCTTAATTCTGATGCATTCCACAAGGTTCAGTTCTAGGGCCACTTCTATTTTCCTTATATCTGCTTCCGCTGGGGTCCATTCTAAGAAGGCATGGTGTTTCTTTTCACTTATATGCTGATGACAGCCAGATCTATCTGCCACTGAAAAGAAAGAATGGTTTCTCCACTAACCCACTTGTATCATGTTTGCATGATATTAAGGATTGGTTGGCCACGAGTTTCCTGAGTTTTAATGAAAACAAAATTGAAGTATTAGTGTTTGGACCAAATGATCTTGGTGGACCGTCCCCAGTTGATCTGGGTTTTTTGACAGGCTTTTTAAAGTCAACTGTTTCTAACTTGGGTTTTAAATTGGACAGTCATTTTAAACTTGATCACCAGATCAGAGGTGAAGCTGAGCTTTTATAATCTTCTGCAACTTTCAAAGGTGAAACCATTTTTATCACCTGCACATTTTGAGACAGTAATCCACGCCTTCATAACATCTCGGATGGATTACTGCAACTCTCTGTACCTTGGACTAAGCCAGACATCTCTCTCACTTCTTCAACATGTTCAAAATGCAGCTGCCCGTCTCCTGGTTGGAGGCCGTAAGTGAGACCACATTACACCGATTTTAGCATCGCTCCACTGGCTGCCTGTGCATTTTAGGGTTAACTTTAAGATTCTTTTATTTGTTTTTAAGTCTTTACATGGTCTTGCCCCACTGTATCTCTCTGAACTGCTTTCTCCTTATTCGCCGGCCCGGTGCCTCAGATCAGCTCCTTCTAGAGACACCGAGGTCCAGGCGGAAGCTCAGGGGGGATAGAGCCTTTGCCATTGCTGGTCCAAGGCTTTGGAATTCTTTGCCTTTGAATAATAGAGAAGCATCATCACTGTCCACTTATAAAACTCATCTAAAGACTCACTTTTATGCCCTTGCTTTTAACACATCATGAGACTCCAGATGTTTTTACTGATATTTTATTGCTCTTATTATTTTATGTTTTTTATTTGTTTATTGTCTTTTTATCTTGTGTGTGTACAGCACTTTGTTTTAGCTTCCTGCTGTTTGAAAGTGCTATATAAATAAAGTTGGGTTGAGCTGAGTTGAGTAGACAAATAGAACTATGTATGAGTTTGTTTTCCTTATCTGAGCAGGCATCTGGCTCAAAAGTGTATGGCTAGAAGGCTCTTATATTGCTCCTCATTTTAGTTGCACAAGTAATGTTAGGTTGGGGTTGTGAGGGGCTTTAATCTAGCAAGAGAGGGTAAAAAAAAAAAGGATGATGGGAAATGAGGCCAGGCTTACTCCACATCAACAGTTTCACCCACAACTCAGAGGTGAATTTCTAATCAACTCCTGCCACTCTGCAAAATGTTGTCCTTGAAAACAAAACAGGTTTTTAGATTTTGGCTAAAAAGTGTATAGTTAAAAGACCACTGGGAACACTTAAAATAAATCAAAAGATGATTGGAGTGGGACTTTAACAACATAAATTATGTTCCTTTACATTTTCAAGCATCAAATTTATAATAATTTGCTCTGTTGGAATTTATTAAAGAACACAAAAGTTTTAACTCTAAACTGAAACATCTTGTGCTAAGTATAAAATGCTTGAAGATCAGTCTCTGGTATCAAAACTGAATATAAATTTCAAATCAGTATTTTCAATTGTGGGGAAAGCTGAACTGAAAAGGTACATTCAGGCAAGATTACCAGTTAATGTAGTCTTACTCAGAGCTGAATAAAGCTTCCTGACTATTTCCAGTGTGCTAAAGATATCAGTCAATACTCAGCTGAACCAGAACTAATCTATTCACAATTCCAAGAATCCTAAAAATATGAATGACATTTGACAGCCAGATAAAATAATTTTATTTAATTTTTTTCCAACAATAGTTCTGTACAAATCAATTTCTCCTTTCGATGCATTGGGTGGTTAAAGAACAGTTTCACAAGAATCTGATTCCTGCACCAAACTGGACCCCATCACAAATTCTGCAAGAGACAATTAGTGAAAGAAATATCAGATAGAGCCAACCTAATCACATATTCATGTTACATTTTTTCATGTGGTGAAGCTTTGAAACACACATTTTAATTAAGCATGTGTTTAAATATATGATGGATATTTTAAGGACATATAAAATACTGCTGTCACCAAAATACCCAAGTATCAAGTTAAATTACACTGCAGATCAGGATGATGAGGACGATTATGTAATCTTCTGTGCACAGTAAACTTCAATTTGAAAAAGCTGTTTTTTACAGTCCATCTAACAAATAGATTATGATTTGAGCATTTAAATTCTTATTAAAACACAAAAAGGTATCTATTTTATCATGACTTTTAATCATAAAAGTTTAGCTTTTTGTTATTCTTGTTTTTCTGTTCTCATCTGGGATAAGTTTACCCTCACTGTTAGTACCTGTCTCCACTCTGGACTCCCATGGGAATGCAGTAATTCAGCTCCAGTCTGGCAATGTTTCCCAAACGCAGCAGAATGCCCAGTCCATATGACCAGCGGAGACATTCTGCAAGTTTCTTCAAATGTGCCTGAGGCCCCTCACCTAAGCAAAACCACACATGTTACTTCAGCCAAATAAAACAAAAATAGCAGAAAACAAGGTCTGTGTGCATAATTTCAGGTCAGGTTTATCCAAACTATGTTCATTTTGCAAACTTAAGCCTACTAAAGTCATACCAAATATACAAAAACAAGTAAAAACCTAATTGATCTAAAATGTATTCGATTTAAGTAGTAAATGTAATGTTTCACTTGATTCTCACCATAATTGAGGTTACAAAGGTTTCCAGCGTTCAGGAAGAAGTGGGTTCTAAACAGATCACCGAAGCCTCCTCTACCAGGTCTGAAGGGCAGAGGTGTGTAGAGATGGAGGCCTCCAGCCCAGTATGCCTCTCCTCCCAGATAATCTCCTTCCAAATTAGAAATGTCACAGTCAGAGTCATAGAAAAATCCCATGACTATTGAAAGAACTGCAAGGTAAAGTTCTCATCTTACCATCACTTTGTGGACCCATGCTGTACATACTGAAACCCCTGATGCTGGTAGGACCACCAAGATAAAACCTAGAGGGTCAAACAAAACCTGACAGTAATCAACCAACAATTATGTGTGCTTTAGATAAATAGGACCACCAAACTGTCAAACAGTAAGGTGTACCTAAAAAACGAATTTTTATGTAAGTGTCAATTACATTTAAAATGTAACTAGAATGAATCAAACAAATTTCTGCATGGGCACTTATGTTATATTTTTCTATTTAACATACACTTTAAAGCATACTGCGGCAGAAACGGACTGTCTACATTAAAACAGGAGATAAAGTTCTAATTACTTACTATATAATTATTATAGTATGAACTATAAGTCATTCTAAGTTACTTAAAAATTGGCTGGAATACCAAAATATACAAAAAAGGAGAAATATCAAAAGAAAACAGTGGTCTTGTTTTTCTCTGAAACGTATCAGTGATTATGTTAACATGCACTCATTCTATTTCATTTTAAATGATACACCATCAGTGGAAAACAACATTGTGACACAATATATTCATTACCTGTAACCAGCACAAATGTCATCCTAGCTTAAGAACTATCTAGTTTAAACATGATATTGAATTATATTCACCAAATCTGTCAAAACAAACCAGGAAATATTATCTTTTATTTAGGGCTGTCAATGTTAACGCGTTAACGCATGCAATTAATAAAAAAAAAAAAAAACTGATTAATTACACTCCGCAAAGCAACCGTCTTCTGCCGGTTCAGACAAATTTAAACATTTCAGACAATAAAAATGAAGGGAAACATTTTCTCTCTGGCCTATTTGTCTTTGTTCAAAAGCCGCATATTGTTTCGTATAAAATTTAACTCATAACATTGTGATTAATCATGATTAATCACAATTCAAAAGTGTGATTAATTTAAA
Source organism: Adrianichthys oophorus (assembly GCA_036245035.1). NCBI lineage: Eukaryota > Metazoa > Chordata > Actinopteri > Beloniformes > Adrianichthyidae > Adrianichthys > Adrianichthys oophorus. The sequence goes on along the minus strand of BSAI01000030.1, from coordinate 15,792,221 downwards.
TTTTTAAAATCAATTGACAGCACTACTATAATTATAAATAAGGTGTTTTATGTTCTGGAATATTCTAAATTAAGTTTCTATTATCTGTGTTTTATCCTGAAGATGTTTTTATGAGTATACAACACAGGGGTTTGAAGTAAGGTCTGTTTAAATTTAAGTGTTTTATTCAAGATATAAGCTTTTTTGTCACAAGACTAGAATAATTTTGTGCACTTATTGCAAAGTTAAATTACAGATCAGCAAATGGACTGGCGTTTTGCTTCTTTGTACCTGTCTGCTATGCTTGTCTTCTTATCACCAAGCGGTAGAAGCAGACCACCCCACAATGAGGCAGAAAGAACCTGAAGAAAAAGGTTTAAGTTTTATTCAAGCTGATCTGTGCAAAGAACAACTGAGCAACCAGAACATGTGCTATCTATGATTTAATTATTTGAAGTAGCTATACTATGTTTTTCAATTTGTTGTTCTACTTCAAGATTTTATGTAGTTTTCCAAGCATTGGGTTACCAGTTAGTGATACATACAAATAAATAGTTCAACATTCTCTTTATAAAACCTTAGCTAAATTAATTACTGAGAATTTATTTAAAAAAAATTTAACTCACTGAGTCCCAGAAAAGTTTTGTGTTGAGTTGGATCTCAAAATCCTCCTTTAGGAAACAAGCATCTCCTCCAGTGAAACCAGCAAGCTCCTAAACAGACAGAATATTAGTGTTGTGTGCTTTATTACTACACTGTTCTCATGCTGTATTTAAAGTAGCTCAGTTGTATTATTTTTTTCTTTGACAACCAACCTGATGGATCTTCAATAAGCCTCCCTTCTTTGGAAGTATTGAAGAGTTTCTGGTGTCAATGACCATTGCATGCTAAAATAGACAAATGTCGTAGAGGTTTAAACCTTTATGTTTATTTTGTATTTTAAAAAAATGTAATTCTTTATCCCACTCTTTGGAAGAAATATTTGAAGTAACATTTATAGTTTCACTATATACATCACCATAAATTATCCACTCCAACAGTAATTAAATGAAACCAGTGTTTCAAAACTTGCAGGGAAAATGTCAATGTAAGGTATGTGAACAAATACCGAAAGGGAGGACTTGAGGGAATGACCGCTCTCCTCACGGACAGAAAAAGAAGCAGTGTTAGCAAGGCAGCCCAGCTCTCTCCACACTCCTTCCCACTTCAAGGTTTGGTTGGTCTTCCACACAGGGAACTGTGGGGGGTACATTTGCAATAAACACAATTTTAAAGACACTATATACATTTACAGACAGTTGATGTTCTCATCGGAAGAAAGAAAAATAATACATCTGTATGATATTTGTAAATGTTGGCAAGACCAATTTTTTTTTTTCATTTGAGATTGTGGGGCACTTTCAGACATACTGCAGCATAACTGTATACTTGTATTTTTACTGCTTTCCCTCAGCTTTTGTCCATTTATTCATGGACCCCACAATGCTGTTCTCTTGGGAGTGGCTCCTTTCATATTTATTAGTGTACTATTGTCAAAAGAAGACTTGCCCAAAGTATCAATCACTTTGAGTGGTTAAGGTGATTAACTGTAAACATATTTTGTAACACTGACAGGGAATTTCAAGGCAACTGTTATTGCATAAAGGCAAAACAAATCCCAATCACAAATATGAACATTGTCTGTTAATCCCATTCCATGCATAATTTATCAGAGGCTAAACAAAGAAAGCCAAAACTACTGTGAGATGCAAGTATCTGTCCATCAGTTATATTCCAGGTGGTTCAGAGGGCCAAAAGTATTTGTCAGTCACTAGTTCTGCAAGTTGTCCCACTTAAAAAGATGACAGAGGTCCGTAATGTTCTTCTTATTAGCTGTGAGTGACAGAATGTTAAAGAAAAAAAATCATTAGTTCATTTTACAAAAACCATAAAATGCAACTTATTGGAACAACTTTCAAAATCGTTTGCTGCCAAATATTTTTTTGCCCAGCTGTACGTGTCAATGCTGCTTTCTGGCAGATCTTTTAGGTTTTTTTAAAATGGGGTTTTGCTGACCAAACACACCAATGAATTTATAAGAAGAGGTGCATAGAGTGTGGTAATGCCTAAAATAGATGCCAATAACACAAGCACTTTTATGCTTGTGCAGGAAAATGTCTTATCAGCTTATACTGAAATAGTAAAGGTTCGAGCACAAGGGACTGACAGGCTAAACATGCATTATCCCATTCATTTTTTCTGTGGGATCTGGCAGTGAACAGCCTGTTTTTCAGATGATTTTTTTCTTGTGCTTGATTAAAGGCCTGTTTGTCATTTGCAGTTATTAAGATGAGCAGCCTTAAGCATAAATGTTTGCAGCAGAAAGTCATGCTTGTTTTAAAATACGCTCCAACAGCTCTTCAGAATGCAAGTTCTCATTCACCCAACTACAACGATCTTGTTTACTCACTGTGCCAACCCTGTTACTAGATAGAACAAAATCTGTAAGATGTTGCACTGTGTAACAGCCAACATAGTGGGACAAAGCAGCTACAGAGGCGGTCTAAAAAATGTAATTTACTGTAACCAAACAAGATACAAAAAAAAACAACAACTTTGAAATCCAGAAAAGCAATAGGAGTAGCTTGGTAGATTGTCTTTACACTTATTTCTGTAGAAATTCCACGATCCGTCTCTCTTAGTGAGCTCCAAGGAAACTGGCCTGTCACTTTGAACGCATTGATGGAGACACTAAAAGGAAAAGAGGAAACATTTTCTATTATAATTAATACACAATAACAACATCTATGCATCATAACCCCCCAATGTGGATCTCTTATAACTTTTAACTCTTCAGAAGACAGAAATCAAACCTACCATGAATCTGAACTGACTGACGCCTAAACCAGAATTTTTATTGAATCAACTGAATTACTGACAAAAGATATACATAATAATGTATTAAATAATACCCATGTAAACTTAAACTGCACTGTATTTCTTCTATTCAAAGTCTTGAAGTGTGGATGAGAATATCCCTTAACACGTGGATACTATACATCAGTTTTCCGCTGACAGCATACTTGCGCTCAAAGTGTCCTGGTTGTGGTTTAAAGAATGACAGGCCATAGGATGTTTCTTTTGTTCCATAAGACAACTGGAATGTCAGTTTTTCTGCCCGACCAAGTACATTAGGTAACTTTAAACCAAGTACCTAAAATGACAAAGAATTCATTCTGATTAGGAAAGTATAGCTTTCAGACAACTTCAGGTAAGCAACCTCAGGTAAAATTAACTACAGTTTAATATGTTTTCTTCATGAAGATGTCACTTTTTGATTAGAAATGTATATTTAAAGCAAAAAAAAAGCCACAATCCTGACAGGACAGCCCTTTTGAAACTTACCATGCTTCCTTCATTATTTCCAACCATAGTGTTGTAGCTGCCTGTCAAGCGTCTTAGCTCGGTGACCTCAAATGTCACATCAAGGCCATTTGGAAGAGCATGTTCACCTCAAGACAAAAGAATGCACAAAAGTCAACAAACTCATGTGATCGCAGCAAATGTTTCCCCTGAACATTCTCAGGAACAAGCTTTCTAAAGGTACTGCAGTGGCTCATGCAGAGCATTACCTCGTGCAGTGTCTATGATGACCTCAACCTTTCTAAAGATGCCGAGACGCAGCAGCCTCTGTCGGGCTTCGTGGGATTTGCGCATCACCTGCATACATTTAAAAAAAAAAATGTTGCGGCATCCCAAGGCTTCTTCCAACCACCTATTAGATAATCAATAAAAATCAATTTGAGCTCACATCAATCAAATTTTTGGCTCGAAAGACTTCAGCGATTTCGTAGGTCAGCAGGTCTTCCTTAGTTCTTCCAAGTCCATCGATGTGCACCTGCTGAACGACAACCTGAAAACACACAACCAATACAGCCTATAGAAAATACTGAACAAGCATTGTAGAAAAATAAAGAAAACAATAATGATGTTTACTTACATGCAATAAAATGCACTGCTCCATAAAAACTTTTCTTTCAAAGATATATACCAAGTATTTTACATAAAATACTTGGTATATAGGTTAGAAGCCACACTTATGGGTATTTCGTTTTTTTTTTCTGCATCATGAAAGATCAATACATCTTATCTGTGATACCAGACAGATGGAGAATAGCATTTAAAAAATCTATTGTAATTTCTAAAAATGGCTTCAAATCTTCAGAGATTTCAGATATTACACCCTTAAATCTGTTGACCTGATCTTTGTCTTTTTCAGAGTACTTTGTCAGAGTACTATATTTCTTTAAAAGTGCTACTTAATTTTTTTTAGTAGCAAATGCATTTTTTCAAACACTTGGGACTGTTAAACACTGCAAATGTTTATTTCCAAAACTCATTTGGTACTTCCATTTTAAAACGTCCCCATTTTCTAAAAGTTACACTAAATACTGTACTGTATACTAAAGATTAATTTCTTTCAAACATTTGATTTTAAAGTTTTCATGAAGCCTTTTCTTCAACCAAATCAGTCTTACATCTTTGTTCTCAAGAACTTCTTGCTTTGGCTCCTGTTCAACCCCTGGAGCTTCAATGTCATCTGCTTGAACTCCCAACTCTGGGCCCTGCATGGGCATGGGGTCCAGGCTCTGCAAAATCAAAATGTCACACAAGGGATTAGGTTAACATATTTTTCTGTTTTAGAAATATCAACTGTGGCGAGATCATTAGTGCAGTTTTCTGGAGTCGATGGGTGTTTCCAGAGACCCTCATCCAGGAAATTGAGGCTGATTTGGCTTCAGTCTGTGTCCAAGTGGCATTCTACTGCCCCCACTTCTCTTTCTTCTTAAGCCAGAGCCAAAGCAAACTTTCTCTGTCGTCTTTGTGTTGTTACTAATGGCTCTTTTTCTGTTGATACCTGTTACCTTGATGGAGTCTCATTCATTCACGCTTTAGTTAAAAAACCTTTCCAATGCTCACTGGTTTCTCAGAGACTGGAGGGATCAGCTTTTCTCTATCCCTGATGAGGAATTTGTCTGTGATCTTCCCTTGTCTTGGTTCTTCTTTAGAACCAAGGATTGGGACTTTACAGGCTTGAAGCGCATGTGCTCATGCCACGATCCTTTCCAAACCCAGAGGAATCCACCTGGCTCCTGGTACAGAAGGTGTTGTCATTGTGAGGTCAAGCGTGAAGGCTGATGGGTGGCTGCTTAATTTCTGACTTACAGAGTGGACGTCTGCATTCCTTTGCAGCTCCCTTGGCCAACATGTGCATCGCCAATGAAGAGAGGGTCACTGATATGGTACAGTCTGTGATTTTACCCACTTCCAGTTGGTCCCAGTCAGATGTCACCCGACCAGCGACTTTCAAGCTGAACTTAATGTGGTAGTCCAGTATTTGATCTTTTACCCGCTGTGGTACATGATGTTTTTCTAGTGCGAACTCCAACCATTTATGGAGCATTGAGTCTTACGAAATGGTGAGATTTAGTCACAGTTCAGCACCGCTTTACCCATAAAGCTGAGTAACTACACCTGTGTGTTCCAAGCAACCAGGTACAGAAGGTTTTCCTCGCTTCTGAAAAGATGTGGACATAATGCTGAAAAATGTTCAAAGAATTTTCTTCTTTTGGTATGCACTCTCCCTCCAAATTCCTCCACATCTTGGTAATCTTCGACATCCTCCATCAGCTTCAGAGCCTACCAAAGCCAGTAGCAGCTTTGAGCAGTTCTTATACTGTACACATTGACTGTATAAGTGAACAGGATCGAGCAAGTGTGAATGTGATGCCACCCATAGAAATTACCTTATTTCCGGGTCCAACAAAGTGAAGTCGCCATTTTTCCCGATATGTACCCCGCCGTGTTAGAGCCAGACCACATCAGTAAGTAGTGTTTGCTTTGAGTCAATGTTTCTGTAGCATCAACTCTCACCAATCAGGAGTGAGCTTGTCTGCAGTCCAAACCCCTACCACTTGAAAGCGGGCTTGGGAGAGTCTGTCAAACGTTTTGAACATTCAAAGTGGGGGCCAGCAGGCACCATGTCCTATTAATGAGGCATCTAATTCATAAAGTGTATGACATGCAATACAGAAAAAATACAATGAAAAGAAAATGATTATCAAGAACATGTTAAGAAAAAGGTATCAGAGCAATAGATGTTTATTTCTCTGCAGATGTCTATGGGGTTTTGGCTTCTTGGAACCAGCAGGTACTTCCTGTTTGGAACACGAGGGGGGCATTCAGTCCAGTTCCTTTATACAGTCAATGTACTGTACACATCGTGAGACATGTCACTTGGGCCTGGTGCTGAGCTTGACCTTGCTCTCCTTACCATTTCCTTCACTCCACCTCAACTGAAGCTTCTACAAATTAAAGTCCCACTCTGATCATCTTTTGATCTATTTTCAAAGTGTTTCCAGTGGTCTTTTAAATATGATTGTGTTGTTGTTGGCCACAAAAAACGGTGTTGTTTTCTAGGACATACTTTCAGCAGAGTGGCAGGGGTTCATTAGATATTTACCTCTGAGTTGTGGATGAGACTGTTGGTGCAGAGTATGCATGTCCCCTCCTTCCTGTCATCCATCAGTTTAAACACTCTCCTGCAAGCTTACAGACCCTCACACCCCCAACCTAATGTTACCAGTGCAACAAAAATAGTGAGCAATATCAGAGCTATCCAGCAGTACAGTTTTGATTCAGATTCCAGCTCAGATGAGGAAAACAAAGACGTACACGGATCCAATTTTCTGCAAGTGAATGCATCAGAATGGGGGCTGAGCAGGGAACTTGTGGCCTACCCAGCGTATTTTCTGTCATTGCTACTAGATTTTTTTCAACTACCTTTTTTGTCTGCTCCTGATTCACATTGATTTGAATGAAGAAATTCTCAGAAATGCAAAGCTTCATTTTCTCTATACATGCCCTCCATTATGAGAAAAATGTCAAAAGAACATTTTAAAAACACAGTTTAAAGGGTCTGAAGTATGGCTCTGATGCATCATATGGTTTAAAATCAAGGGTTTAACAAAAGGGCATCATACAGATTTGGTGATTGTTCTTATTTGGTTGTTTGATGATTTTTTCGTTAATCAAATAACTTTTGTTTTTCTTTAAAATGCCACTCTAATGCTTCTTTGACTGCACCACTCTGAACAGAGATAAATCCCACATAACATCACACACAAACTAAACATAAGAAGAATAAATATTTAAGATTGTCACCTCATTGAGTATCCTAATTAGTTAATGTATCCTACACCATTACTTCAGTATTTCTTTATATATTTTCAGAAGAATTGGACATGCAACAACCTTCATTGGTCTAAACTCCATAACAGCTCCACCATGACAAAACAAAACACTGCAACAGCCACTGTTTCCACTTCAACCAAAACACAAGCAACTCCCAAATGACTCTGTGATAACACCTCCAATAAATATGTGAACAATCTGAGCTGAGATCAATGTCGTCTGTCGTTTGAAAGTTTTTTTAAATTGTTTCTGAGTCCACCCTGTCGGGCCTTTCCTCACTTCAGTGAAGCAGCTGCTGTCAGACCGCTCACTCACTCCGGGAGAGGTCAAAGTCAGAGCGCGTGTGGTGGCGGGACCTTTCCTTACCCTGGCATGGACGGTGCCCATGCTGAGCTCCGTGGGGCGCTGAGCGGGAAGCCGCTGGCGAAACTTTGTGAGGAAAAAACGCCAAACTACTTTAACCTACAAGTAACCGGAGAAAAGCGAGGGACCTCCGTATAAGGAGGCGGCCATGTCACTTCCTGGCCACGCCCCCCTTGGTGGTGAGCGTTCAAGACAGCAATGCTGCAGACGAGCAGAGGCGCGTTCAGAAAATCTTCGTAGTTTGGTTCAATTGAAAGTTTTTGGGTGGCATTGTTACCGGTATGTTTTTGTCTTGAACTAAACAAACTCAGTTCAACACATTTATTTGAGAGCAGCAACAATCTCAAAAAAGACAACAGTTTCCAGTATTTCTAACACAACTTGGTTTATTAGAGCGGTTTCATCACTTTGGCAGAATTAAAGATTGATTTAATGAAAATACAAATACTTAATAAAAGTTATACAGTCGTTTAAAAAGTTCTCTCCTTTTTTAAAAAGTATTCTTAAATTGAAAATGAACAGAACTGTTATTAGAACTGGGGTTTTCTTGTGCCATCTCTTTATAGGAACACTTAAAAAAGTTAAAGATTTAGGTTTTTGCCTCTTTTAGATTTAAAAATAAAGATATGGAAAAACATGAAATTTTATAGAGACTTCAAAGAGATCATAAAAGTTAACTAAAATGTAAGTGAATGGTCAAAGTTAACAAATTATTAGGGGAGTAACAACTAATAGATGATGACTCAATTTCTATTCCTACAATCCAAACAGATCCATCTGATAGTGTCTGAGGTGAGTTGTTAAATGATTTGAACTGATCTATACTTTTAAAAAATTGTTTAAAAATGAGAAAAATCGATAATTGATATTAGAAAATACCATTTGGATTGAGACGTTGACGGTTCTATTTGAGTGTAGGGCAAAAACGACCAGTGTCCATCACAGAGGACAATACACATGATGCTGTCCAATTCGTGGAAACACTATGAATTTAGCAGAGTCAAGAATGTGACTATATAGTGTGGTAGAACTTTATTCATTCATTCATTTTCCAATCCGCTTTATCCCTTTCGGGGTCACGGGGTTGCCGGAGCCTAATCCGGCTACTCAAGGGCGAAGGCAGGGTACACCCCTGGACTGGTTGCCAGTCTGTCGCAGGGGCCACAATCACACACCCATGCACACTCACATTCACATTCACACCTAGGGACAATTTAGAGTAACCAATTAACCTATGAAGCATGTTTTTGGATGGTGGGAGGAAGCCGGAGTACCCGGAGAAAACCCACGCATGCACGGAGAAAACATGCAAACTCCACACAGAAAGGTCCCCGAGCCAGGACTTGAACCGGGAACCTTCTTGCTGTGAGGCAGGAGCGCTAACCACTGCGCCACCGTGCAGCCCGGTAGAACTTTATGAAACTGAAATATAAATGTATTTGCCATTAATTCTTGTTTGTTTGTACACATATTTAATTTACACATGGCCTGGTCCATTTTAGGTCAGTAAATCGGATCAGATCTGAATCATATCAGCAACCACAGACTATGATGTGAGTGAAATTGTTGTTGAAACAAATCATTACAAATGTGGTTCCTTTTTAATTTCTTTACAATTACAGTATAGGCTGATGCTTTCTTGGCGTACATGTTCTTCCTCTCTGGCTTTTAAATATGCTGAATACTTTCCTACGTCCCCTATGAAAACAGGTCAAAGTTACAGTAATGTAGTTTCTGATTAAACTATTTTTTTTTCATGGATTCATAATAATGTTTTGCATAGTGACTTCAGAAATGACAAATTAATGATGAGACACAGATACTTATATAAGTATATATGTATTTATATTTTTAAGACAAAAGGTGTGGTGCTTTGTCACAACTTACTAACAAAAAGAGAAGAGAGCAGACTCAACCAAAACACAACTAAAAATGCATTTATCGCAATTTTATGCCAAAGCAGAAACTGACAAAGCAATTTAATTTGAGCAAAAGTAAGAAATATTTTATTTATGTTATTTAATGGTTAAAAATAAGGCCAGTTATCAAAATCATGGCATATAAAGTTATATGGTGTGCTGGTAAGAAAGTTGCATACTGTAAATAAAAAATAACTACAAATTTCTACTCATAACTTGGTTTTGGAAGATTATAAAATACATACTATGTATTGTTTTTAATGTAAATATTAGCTGCACATGCTGAGAATAACATTAATGCTGGGAGCAGTATGTTGCTGAGCATCTCTTCAGACCTCGTTCTCTGATGAAGAAAATATTAAGACCAATGTGATATTTCAGTGTTGTAAGGCAGATGTATGGCATGCAGGGTGAATTATAGGATCTAGTCTTACGCTTCTGCCTTGAAGGTCTCATAGGATATTCTATCTTCATTAACACCTTCAGGACATTCATCGATGTCCTTAATGCCCAATGTCTTCAGGGCTGGAAAGAAAAATGGGTTATCCTCTGTGTAAAGAACTTCAAAATAGCACCCCATCAATCTTAACTTAGAATTTATAAAATTAGACAGAAAATTCTCAAACACCTACCCTGTTTGTACTGTGCAAATGTGATGTGTTTCTGTTTGGCTGGGTCCAAGATTCCAAACACTGCATCCAGGTTTGAGCTTTTGAACAGATTAGGCCCTATCACATTGTTGATTTGAGAGAGCTTTAGTTGCTTCAGCTGCTCAATGAGAAACTCTCTGGGATTATCTAAAAGAGACAAATATTACATTACTTATTTTAAAGTCCCACTGTGATCATCTTTAGATCTATTTTTAAAGTGTTCCCAGTGGCCTTTTAATAATGATTATGTTGTTTTTAGCCAAAAATAAAAAAAAAACGTTTTCAAATGGAATTATTTAATCTGCTCCTGATTCATAACGATTTGAATAAAGAAATACTTATAAATGCTATTTAAAACGTATTTTTTTTATATTTATATGTCCACAATCATCAGAAAATTGCCACAAAAACATTTTAAAAACACCAACAACACAATTTTTCACTGGAGTGGGTCTTTAGTATTGTTAATTTTCCTGGAATAAACATATATTAATGAACAATTTTCCTAAAAAACAAAATGTTTTATTTTAGTCACAAAAGGAAAAGAAATACAGAGTGAACCAGAAATGATCGTGGTGCAGGTTTTTTTTTAAGTAATTTTACTAAAAAAGAGTTTACCGTTTAAATCATGAAGAACGGCATCAAAGCTAATTTTAAAAGAAATAAAATGTTTACCCGGTAACTAGTCTAAAAATGCAACCAAGCTTTTAGGAATTTGTGTCGATCCCAAAGCAAAAAAGCTACCGGTAACACTTTGCTACAAACTTTGTAAAACAGGCCTCTAGCTATTAAACTATTTTCATGTTCGGTTTAGACATAAATGAGACTCAGACCGGGTCTGTAGAAGAGAAGCATAGAGAACAGGTTTTCCACGAGTTCCGCAATTTTGTGTTTCCTCAAATAATCGGCAGCGTCTTTTTCTCGTTTTGTCGCCATCTTTCCTGTTTAAGACTGTTGCTAGGACACCGGGGAAGCCTGGGGAAGGCCTTCCAGGGGGAGATGCGGGTCACTGCGCATGCGTCACACACATGGACGCTACCATGGACCGTTTTACGGTCTATGGTCAGTGAGTTATAAGAACTACAAGGATGCCAAAATTGTATAAATAAGTGCAAATACAAACATTTCAAGAAACTTTATATACAAATATGCAATACAAAATTATTCTAACTTTTAATATTTTTCACAAAGTGTCACACAAAATTGGTGTTTCTTCCTTTTTATTCATTTATTTAGATTTCTATGTTTCCATGTATTACTGAGCAATAATTCCTTTGATTATTCCAAACACATAAAGGTGAACTGACAATGAAATTAAGAGAAACAGGATCACAATTGTGAAAATGCTATAGAGGATTCACACAATTATCAGATTTAAGATGAAGATTGTCTCAAACAGGCTGCTCAAATGCACATAAATTGCATGTCGACCCATTTTTTTCATTTAAAGCATCAAGAAGAGTCATTTGCAGTCTTTAAAAAAACTTGTACTTCTCCAAGGCACATTTAAGCAAACAGCTGATTCATTCAACTGGGAGTACACCTCTAATAGAGTATGTCATCGGTCCACATTTTCTCCTTTTTTGACTTTCTCAATGGTAGCAGCAGCTTGTTCTCTTATCTTGTATCCTTGTAGTTCCGTCTTGAGCTCTCCGGGTTTGGGTGGGACCTCTGGAATACTCTGAAATATGAAGAAAGGAGAGCAATGTTAAAACAAAACTGAAAAAATCTTAAAGACAAAAGACTGATTTTTTAATGCTTAAATTATGCCTTTACGGAACACTAAATTGGGACAAGTAAATGTGAATCCTTTTTCTGGCTGGTAATATTATTTTATAGACAGACAACTAAATTACCAGAAAATAATACTCACAATAAGTAAGGCATGTTGCTATTTACTATTTGGTCTGAATTTTTATGAAATGTGTAAAAATAAATAAATAAATAAAAATCTCTTTGATATTACATATAATGAATGAGAAGAAACACCATTTCCTTAGTTTCATATTCATGATCCCCAACATTAATAAAATAATAAATATAGCCCCAAATAACAAACCATGTCAATAGCAGGTTTTTCCACCAATTGCTGTAATAACAGCTTGACAGATGTCTCATTCTCCTCACTAGATTCATGATGTTGTTCTGAGGCGTTCCACTCTTCCACAAGTGCTACATGCAGTTTTCCCAGGTCACTTGGTGGTCCAATCATCCAGTCTCTGCATTAGCTGGTCCCAGACATGCTCTATGAGGTTCGGGTTCAGAAATCTTGCCTTTTCTGCTGCTGATTACCTGGATCAGGTGTGTTTAGCCAACTAGGAGCTTCGACGGCATAAGTTGGAAAACATGTAGGACACCAACTCGCGAGGCCTGGAGTTTGAAATCCTTCATCTACAAGAACCAAATCAGTTTTGCGTTGACTGGTGATGCCTGCTCAGACTGTTGCACCTCCTCCTCACCAACGCTAACGACCATCATTTCTGAACATGGTGACCCGGCACTCATCAGTGAACGATGGACCATTGCTCCATTGTCCAGGTCACATGGTCTTGTGTTTACTGAAACATTCATGGTGGTGTCTTGGTGTCAGTGGAGTCACCTGCAACTGTGGTCTGTCATTCAAATCAAAGCCGTGGAGTCGGTTGTGAATGGTTTGTCTGTAAACCCTAGCACCCTCACATCTGGTAAACAGGCCTGCAGGTGTGTGACATTTGGAAAAGCACTTCTGAGTCCAGAGGTCCTTAGGTACTGGTCATGGTTGTGCTCTCTTACTGGTGGGGCTCCACTCCTGGGTCTGTCACAAACCCTGAGAGTAGTTTAGTGTCTAGATGCGAGTCTGTCGATGACACTTTGAGACTCACCAAGCTCACCTGCAACACCTGACTACCTACTACCAACTCCAAGCGCTATGGCCAGGTGGCACCGCTCGTTCATTAAGCAACGTTGTGTGCTCATGGCTGTTTGAATGAGGAACTTAGAATGACTTATTGACAAAATCCTCACAGAATGTAGACATTGATGCCGAAACAAAACGGTTTTTATTTTAGAAATGTTTGCCCCATAAAGTGAAAGACCATTATGTGGAAAAAGTATAAAATAAGGTGTGTCTACCAACCCAATACAACTGTCTCCCTATCCTGAAAATCTGCGAAGTGAAACACACCGTGAATATGACATCCACTAAGTTTATAAGTTTGTAAAATATTTTGGCAAACTGTTTTTTTGCCCAATCCACAAATGATAGCTGGACTATCTACCAAATTAATATGTTTATTTTTTCACCAACCAGATCTGGCAGGTAGTACTGGTGCACAGCTTGCGCGCCAGCAAACATGGCAAGAACACTGGCTCCAAGCATCCTCAGGTATCGAGACCATGACACACCGGCCGGCATCTTTACAGTCTCAAAGGAACCAACTCAACCTGCGAGAAAATTAATAGTTAGAATCACACAATGTGTTTAAATGTTGACACCAACTTTAACATAAACCTGTAACTGATCTTAAAAATAAGCATTGCTGATGACATAAGCCTTAAGGTGACGAGATTTTTAAAAAATCAACGGGACTGAACATTTTTAAAAATAACTGTGGATCTTTTTTTAACAAGCTAACATGACCAAAGGATGCCATGCCACGTTTCCTGACGTCTTAAATTCCTTAGAGTACACGTAATTTAATTAACATAATACACATTTCCTCTCTTCACGGTATGGTGAGTTGTATAGTTGCTAAAACAGCAGTTGTTTCGAGTCTAATTAATGACGAATCTTATTTAAGTTTACTTATAATAAGGAAAGAAAGACGTACCTTTATTAATACAAAAAACAATAAGTTATTAACCGCTCAATAAGACCTATTTGTTTCTCATCCACAACATGCAATATTGAAAACACAAGAAGGGTGACATTGCTTGGCTAACACAAGCGTGTGTAAAGAGCTCTCACTCTACATTTTTCACAGGCGCTTTCCAGTTTGTGTTTACTAATCCTTTGATATTAAATTATACCTCCAACTTTTATATATTTCTGGTTTTGTAGTTAAATTAAAAAAAAAACAAAACTTTCGTACTGTTAAACGTTAACTATTGGGAGATGACTTGAATCTTGGCAGTAGTGAGCGTCTCAAAATAGTTTATCTTCGGCTGACTTCTTCTACGCATTAAACCGGCATAGTTGTTTTGATTACTCTTTGATATAGCGCCACCCAGCGATGATATCTTAAACACACGGAATGGAACTTCTTTCATGAATTTCCTATTAATACAGAATAAATAAAAGCAAATCTGTGATTTCATCAAAATAGTTTTTTTTATTTTTGATGTTCAAAAAAAAAAAAAACCGAAATCTTTGCAGCCTTGAGAAGAAACGCTGTTCTCAGTGCAGTAAGCCTTATTAACGCGAGGGGGCGGTAAGCAAACAGTTACCTTGAACAATGTTAAGCGTTGAAATGGTCTTTGTTTTTTAGCCGTGCCCTGATTATTCCAAACCTTAACACAATGTATGACAGGTATGAATCTATATTTCTGCAGTTTGAAATATTTGATTTTGTAAATACTGTCTGGACTTTTTAAGCAGCTACAATTTACAACGCGTTTTGTTTTTTTAAGCGTAATGTTAGCTTAACCTCTTTTTAGCGTTGTTCATTCTCATTTTCGCTCAGAAATGTGTTTTTTGAGAATTATAGGTGATATTCATTTTCATCTTTTATCAGAATAATCGTTAGATGCGCCAATAGCGTTGATGCTGGCAGGATTTGACTTGCATAACTTCTATATTCTCCGTCTTTATTTCCATACTAAAACAAACAGCAACAAAAATTTATATCAGAATGGTTTCATTGTTTTTAACTTGTAGACTCAAGATATACTGCTAAAATGATAAATATTATCTTGTCTCTTTAATCATACGTGGTGAGATTTAAATTTAATAAACTAATATGTGCCTTTTCTTTAAGATTTCCCAAAAATATAAATACATTTTTATCATTTTGAAACAGGAATGAGTAGTTTGAGGAATTCAGTTATTTTTTAGACTAATAGGGAAAAAGAGGTTGACTTGATCTTTTTCTTTCTTCTCTTCATTTCTAGCTACCAGTATGATCAGCATCAACTTGAGGAACAGGGTGTAAATCCGTATTGCAGCATGGACTATTATTCTGAAAATCCAACTGAGGAGTCTATCATGAGACAGCAGCCCATCCGCCAGGATCCATCTGTCCATCAAGAACCTGGTTACAGCAACTATCCTCCACCTTCAAACCACAACCAGGTGCATCCCTGCCAGCAGAGCTTCCGGGAGCATCAGTATCAACATCATGCTTTAGCACTGAACCCCAATCAGCAGCAGCAGCGACCTGCATCCGAGTTTCAGCATCAGCACCATTATCCTACTTCAGCTTTGCACCATCCTCAGCAGCAGCAAACGTCATCTGAGTTTTACCCTCAGCAACAGCAGAATCCATCAGCCTTGTATCATCCGTACCATCAACCTCATCAGCAGCCTAACACTGAGCTTCACTCGCAGCAGCACCAAAATCATCATCATCCTTCAGCCTTATACCACCCTTACCATCAATCCCAGCAGCAGCATCCTACCACTGAACAGCACTCTCAACATCACCCTTCAACTCTGAATTACTCCCACTATCAGATGCAGGAGCAACCCTTATCCCAGCTTCCCCCTCAGCATCAGTATACAGTACAGCAGGGAGGGCTGAGTACTCAGTTCAAGACTGAGCCTTCTGGCATACCTCAACGTAAATCACCTTTTCTGGGTTTTATTTTTATATAGATATTTGCTGCTCATTGTTGAAGATGTTTTATCCTACACACATATTACAGTGGGATTTACAAAGGGGTTAACACTCTCCAGAATGATTGTAATATTTTGTTCTTTCTGCTTCAGCTGTGACTCCAGTAAAAAAGAAGAGAGGTCGGCCTTCCAAACAGCAGGTGGAGGAAGAAACGCCTGAAGAGGAGAATGAAATTGAAGCTGCCAAAAAAGCCAAGAGGACTCTGAACCGCTTTAACGGCATGTCAGTGGAAGAAGTTATGGCCAAAACTCTGCCAGACGTCATCACATACAATTTGGATATTTTAATAGTAGGTTTATTATTGCATTTTTTTAAGAGCAAGCTTTCATGTTCTCATTCTCAAACCGTGAAACAAGTCTAAAGCAAATTTCTAGAGTAATCCCTCTCATTTTCTCCGCAGATTGGTATTAATCCAGGATTGTTGTCAGCATTCAAAGGACATCATTACCCAAACCCAGGAAATCATTTCTGTATGTTGAAATTCAATTTCACTATTTCAGGAGGGCAATAAATGGCAGTTAGTTTTGAAGCTTTTTCATTTTCAAACTCCTGCGTTGTTTGGTTTAAATATTTTTCTCATTTAAATGTAGATTCAAGGATTAAACGAAAGGAGTAAACATAGGAGGGCTCAATCCGAGACACACAACCTAGAAACTAGAACTATGTAAAATTCCTTCACTACTCCATATCCCTTAAATGACTAGATAGTGTGGTGCTATCTAGTGTCCTGGATTTTAATGCAATCTGGACACCATGCTCACTACTTTTCTTTTCTTTTTTTTTCTTAATATGACGTTACCCATTTTCCAAAGTGAAAATCCTAAAAAATATGAACATTTTACAAAGACTGTTTTTGAATCCACTGTGTTCTGGAGATGAAAACTTGAATAATTTGTAAAAGTAATTTTACATACGTCCCTGCGACAGACTGGCGACCAGTCCAGGGGTGTACCCTGCCTTCGCCCATGAGTGGCCGGGTTGGGCTCCGGCAACCCCGTGACCCCGAAAGGGATAAAGCGGATTGGAAAATGAATGAATGAATGAATTTTACATACATTTAAAAAAATGATAAATCATTCAAATGCAGTGCATTGTGGTCTATATTTGCAAATATAGTAAGCATAGAGGCACACTAGTTTTTCAAAGTCTTCTGGGAAATTTCCAGAGCACAGAATTTTGGAATTATAGATTCGGACACCCCAAAAGCAGGGGGAAATCCTTATACCATGTACTAAGTTGAAAGTAGGAAATTCTGACAACCATGGATTCATTTTACCCATAAGAATCCATGTTACATCAGTGTAACAGAAACATTTTAGAAATGTGTTATGTGGTCGACTTGGTCTTCGGTGTATTCCACATAATTTTATTTTGAAGGAAAAATGGATTTGGGTCCTTATGGATTAAGCCGTGAAACCAGAATTCTTACATCTCCTAGGAAAATATTGACCACCTTTATTTATCAGAGCAGAAATAAACCAATAATCACTGGTTCACATAAAGCAACTTGACTAAGAGTTTTAAGAAATGGGAAAAGCTTTAGAATGAATTTAAAATGTTATTTTTCTCGAATCTGTCCAGGGAAATGCTTGTTTCTGTCTGGTTTGACTGAACAGCAGCTCAACTACATGCATGATCAGAGCCTGCCAGAGAAGTACAGCATCGGCTTCACCAACATGGTAGAGAGGACCACACCTGGAAGCAAGGACCTCTCCAGGTCAGGAAGAAAAAAAGAGGGTGTCCGCTGCTCCCATGTTGCAACGTCACATAAATTAGACACACATTTTTTAAAAATATGTTTTTGATGGTTCATTTTTAGTGTCTGATTGAGTTTACACTACAGTGAAGGGGTGGAAGGTAGCTGAATAGGTTGTGTCCCATTTACCAAGCCTGTGGGTCCTGAACCTGCAGCTCTTTGCTTTACTGTTGACCCAAGGAGACAGAGTGGCTTTGGAATAGCATATCGTACACACAGACTGGAGTCAGTGTCCATGAGTTTTTTTCCTCTTTCTGGGCATCGGTTTTCCTTCTGTCCTTCCTAGCAGCTGCACGTGGAGCATCAAGCCTCTCTGTTCTTGTTTTGAGATGCTTCTCTCACATCCATCACCCCTCTACCTGCACGTTCGTCTCAGCACTCTTCTCCATCTTTCTACAGTCACATGCCTTACAAATGCACTGTTTATTATTAAACCAACATAATCTCTTCTGCCAACAAACTTCAGTTAGTATTTTGTTATTCAGTTCAAACACTGAGTTACAGTAGAACTAGATGGATTTGCAGGTTCATCTAAGAATGTATGGGTTAAAGAATTGGACTGTCTCTCTTGGTTAATGTGTTATTATTGTCTCAGTAAGGAGATTCGTGAAGGAGGTCGACAGTTACTTGAAAAGCTGCAAAAATACAAACCATTAATAGCAGCTTTTAATGGCAAAGGTAAAAATATTCAGTCAATGAATTTTTGTCAATCTGTGCCTAAAGTATTTACACAACAAACGATAATTACAGAAGTTTTGGATGTAACACTTTTAAATTTACTTTTTTTCTAGGTATTTATGAAATCTTTTGCAAAGAAATCTTTGGTGTGAAAGCCAAAAACCTGGAGTTTGGCCTGCAGCCCTACAAAATCCCAGAAACTCAAACGGTATGGGAAAGCTGGAGCTTTGGACTGTGTACTCTTAGAGCCAGTGTTGTTAAAAAATTCGTTTTTTGTCTTAGGTTTGCTATTTAATGCCATCATCAAGCCCCCGCTGTGCACAGTTTCCACGAGCACAAGATAAGGTCCATTTTTACATCAAGCTGAAGGAGCTGCGGGATAAGATGAAAGGTCTGATCCCCGGTGGCGAGGTGGTGGAGACACAATACTCCTTCGACCTGCAGCTCGCTAAAGGTTTGTTGTAAACTTTATTATTCAGATAAAAACACATTAAAAATGAGTTTTTATGCTGTTAAGATTGCTGTTGTATTAAAATGATTGTAAATTTGCAGAGGATGCAAAAAGGCTCTCAATTAAAGAAGAACAAGTGGATCCAGAATATGAAAGCTGCAGTGCGCTGCATAATCAGCTGGGGCAAAGCAGCTGATATTGAAGAAAAAAGGAAAACAGACGAGTTCGCCTTAGCACTCAGGTAATGGGACGTTCCCATTCTAATAAATGTGATAAATGTCAGGTTTTTTACAATGTATTGAAGAGAAGAATTTAGGAAATGGTAAGTTTGCACCTAAAGCATCTAATTCCTCTGTAATGTGACCGTTTGCCTAAACAGCCTCTGCAGGCATGTCTGAAGACAACCCAATGACGGACCTCCTAAGCTTGGATTGTGTGTTCATCAAAGAGGCAAAAATGCTCTGATTGTGAGACAACCCAGTGATGAAGAGAAACCTACTAGGAGAGACAAAGAACTGAACTGATTCTCAGGCTGTAATTCAACACAATACACTTCATTCTGTTTACAGGCATGAATTGTTGTTATTGTTTTAATATCTATTTCATTTTGTATGTGATGTTTTTAAATATTTATTTTGAATTTGATAAACTCGCTTTCTATGTTTTTTTTTGTGAAGAAAAGTCCTTCAACTCAACCCTAAGAATTTGCTGTTGTAATTTGTTATTACCTCTTGTGCAGCATTAATACATATAGAAATGTCATCAAATATGAATTTGAATTGTTATTTGTCTTCGTGTCACTCACATCTTCCGCTATAATTACAATTCATGGCATTTTATGGGGTGAAACTTTCTGACGTAAATAAAGAGCAAACAGACTTACTCAACAAAACAGACTTACTCAACATAGTTTTCTGACGATTTAAGAGTCAAATAAAGAAAAAAGTCTCAAAATGGTTATTCAAACTGACTTTATGTCTTTATCATTATTATTCAGATTAGAAAAAAATACTGAAGGTTACTTACTTGAATATAAAGTTTTAAAATAGAATATAACTTAATCGATCCCACATCTAGGAAATTGATTTAAGTTTTAATTGTACGTATGGAGATGGCAAATAATACAGACATATTTTTTTCAACTAACAGGTTTCAACATTTGGATAAACAATCCAGTGTATACTACAAATGTTGAAAAAGGGAATTAAAAAAAAGCTAGAATAAACCTTTGGTTTTTTTTTTTAATTAGGAACTCGTAAAAAGGTTTTGTTCTATTTTGAACTGTGTGTAAGCATTTTTAAAGTGCCAAATTTAAAGTACAAAGCCGCCAATACAACGCAGCCTTATAAAGTTTAAAAGTCGAACGGCTTAAACCATTACTGGTTTGGGTAAGTCGCGCTCTTTTTGTTTTTCTATTATTTACTTATTAGAGAATACCTACAAAACCCTTGATTTTGAGAACATTTTATTCTCTATCATATGGCTTTGAAAATTAATTCCGGTGTAATTATCATGTTAAACACTAAAGTACAGTTTTCTTCCGCACCCCTACATCTTTGACATGCACTATTCCAGTGTTAAAGTTGACCGGCTGTGTTGTCACCTCTTTGTTGCCTCCGTAGCGCCGCAATCTTGTGAGTCGATGTTTGTTACAGTTGTATTCATTCAAGAAACGAGCTTGGATTTTACCTAATCGAACGAGGTACGTTTGGGTTTATAAATGACGGTTAAATATGGACAGTTTTCTCGCGAGGAAATTAATCAGGAAGCAGAACCATTCAGCCATACCAAGTTAACCCGCCTGCTAGCTTTGTGCTAACATTAGCTTTAGTTAAGGTGCCGTTTCTGAAATGCTGAAAATGGATGGGAAATAAATGGGTTTTAAACCAAATGACAAAACTACTTTAATTTAAATGTTTTTTTTTAAATTGGCTGCCATTTTACAGTCATTTTCCATTTATAATAGCTTATTAATTAGCCTAAAAAAGTAAAATAGTATGCTAGCTTCTTGTGCTCTTTTTCTCAACTCTGTTTTGTTTAACGCTGTAAACTAAAAGTAAATGTTTAATTTGAAAGTCCATTCTTCATGTTTATGTTTCGATGTGTTTTCTCTCAGTCCGTCAGTAGCATAGCACACGCATTCATTCCAGACTGTAAGGATGAAGCATATTTTGTAGAACCATCATATATGATTGATCAACGTGCATGCTGATTGTTGTGACAAAGTCAAAGCCAGCCAAAAGATGGAAGAAAAGATGAATGGATCTCTGCCTGTTGTCTCCCCGGAGTATCTTCACCAGTGGTGAGTCTGCCTGCTCACCAGAGGCTGGAAAGCATATTTAACAAAAGCATTAGCGGATTAGGATTGATGAATGAAAGCATGTGCACCTTTTGCCTTGCCTTGGCTTGACTTTTAATCATTTCTTTTTTGTATTCATTAAATTTGGTAATAATGAACTATTAAACTTCTTGCTTGGATCTATATGGTTGTTACAGTATAACTATATGAATATGTGCGTTAAAGATTGATTAACCTCATATTTTTGGATCACTGCGCTCAGTTTCATTCACTTACATCTGCATCTGTTGCATTATTACGAGAACAAGGGCTAGGAGTGACTGACAAATAAAATACCAGTATTCGATTTTTCACACTAAATTTAATTTTGATTTTAATTGATTTTCCTCCCTCCCTTTCCTAAACAAAAATTACAAATAACAGAAAATATTTACTAAGACTTTATTTATTTATTTTTTATTTTAGCCTCTCCTTTGGAAGCTGACCTGAATTCAAAGTGCAACTAAATAAAAGTTGTAAAGATGTTAGTAGAGTGTGTGGCAGGTGTTTTGTGAGCTGCTGCTGGCTTGAGCATCTCTTAAAGAGAAGCACTTTTTGTACTTGATAGCATGCCTCCATTTCAGGTGTTTAATCAAATTTGTTGTACTCCCACTTTTGGCAGCAACAGCTATCAAACAGATCTTTCAACGTTTGCTCTGAAGTCTCAAAATCAAACCAGTTCTATATAACTGAAGAAAATGCTCCTATTTTGGAAGCAAGCTCCTCACAATATGCATGGCACATGACAAGAGACAAGTAAGCTGACCGTACTTCGAACAACTGAAGCCCTGGAGAGCAGTGTGCTGGGGAAAAAAAATTCAGATTTACCTAAAAATAAGTCTTCTTAAACAAGAAATTCAAACAATTCATTTCATTTCCAGCCTACTTGACCTGTGAAATACTTTAAAGAAAAGCTGTCTGACAAAGTAAATTCTAGATAAATAAAGATGATAGTGTGGTAAAAAAAAACAAAAAAAACAACAACTGCCATTTCATGTATGACCTTGATTAATTCTGTAAAATGATCATTTAACCACCTCAATTTTTGTGCAAGTGTTCAACTGTGGAATAAAATATGATTGTTTTTTTTTATTACACTGATAATCAAAGCCCCACCTACTTACCCCACCTACGTGGGGTAAGTAGGTGGAGGAGAGACAATTATCAAACGTTTTAGACTTAATAATTAAAGTGCACAGAATTTTTATTAAAATATTATTTTGTCTGTTTATCAAAAAGTAAAGGTTGATCACAAACAAGCTAAATGAGCAAGCAGACATTTATTTATTTTTAATCAAATCCCATTTAATGTATTTATTTGATGTATTAATACTTTATCATGCTTTTATTGTTTTTATATGTTCACCACAGGGTTCAGTCTGCCCAGCAGTTCCAAGCTCTCCAAGCACAGTACTCAAACTTCAACCCCAACTACCAGTTTCCCCACCCAGAGAGTCGGACTGCAGAGCCAGCCATGGCACACATGGCCAACGCAGATGGTGTGACGGATCAGATGGAACCTACAAATCTAGTTAAACGTACTGCAGTGATTTTTATATATTTCTTTCCTAGTCGTGTGGCAGGCTCCTTTTCTCAAAAATCAAGCCTTTGAAGATTAATAGCTTTATTACCTGGTTATTTTATCTTGTCACAGGAAGTAACTTTGAAAAATAAAAGTCTCTAAAGATCCCACAAAACAGAATTTTCTGATAAAGCATTTCTCTTTTCACTTAAATCAAAAGCAGAATTATTTTAGCCTTAATTTTAAGGGAAATTGTTTAAAAAAGCCAGTGAAATCATTTTAAATATATTTTGGCTGCTTAATTAAATTTTAGTGATATTAACTAAAAAATCTATTTGATAGTTGATGGACTGCTAATAAGGCATTAACACAAACTGTTGTTGATTTTGAACATTATTGGCGGGAACTTTGATGCTACATTCACACCAGGCATTTAACGCACGCTCAAGAATGTGCCAAAAGTACATTCTTGAACTTGCGTTTTGCATATGGTGATCACATTGGACTGGCTTGGTGCAAAATGTTGAAGTGCTGCAAATCTGGTGAATCTTGCTCCAGGCTTTTTCTTTCACAGCTCTATTCCGATATATTAAAGACTTGGTGTCATAGAATTCTGACCAGACACGAAGCGCAGTTATTCATTTTTCCTCCATGATCAATTTTCAAACAGTTGGCACTTCCGTGAATTAAAGGGGACGCCATTCATAGATCACTACCAAATCTGAGTTCCTGATTGGTCGAAGTTCGACCTGGATTAACTTTCAAAATGTGCATTCAAGGACGCGTGTTTTGTACATGAGAGTCATAGAGCAATGGTTGCAGAAACTTAAGAAGTGGCGCATGAACGTGACAGTTTTGAATGTGGAGGCTCAAAATGTGCATTTTTACAAAAAACTTTTCATTCAAAGTGGCCGTTACTGATGGTAGTTTGAAAGTAGCTTGAGTCTCAAACTTTAAAAGTTGTTAGAAATGCAGCCATTTTCTCATTATTACAGCTCCAGCCAAGAAAAGAGGCAGACCAGCACAGCCCAAGGAACCACGCGCACCCAAGCCACCTAAAGTCCCCAAGGTGCCAAAACCACCCAGAGATTCAAATGCACCTAAAGCAAAACCAGGTCCGAAGCCCAAAAAATCCTCTGGTGCTCAGGCTGATGGAAAACAGGAAAAGATTGATGAGAGCTTCAAGAAGGTGAAGAGGAAAGTGGACCGCTTTAAAGGGATGTCAGAGGAAGAGGTCATGAAAAAGACTCTTCCAGACCTACTGGATCACAACCTGGACTATGTCATTGTGAGATTTCATTGCCAACTATGGTCATTATGGCTACCATGTCTATATGTTTCATTTGACCAGAATGTTGTTTGGTTTCAGATTGGCATCAATCCAGGGCTGATGGCAGCTTACATTGGGCGGTGGTTTCCGGGTCCTGGGAATCATTTTTGTGAGTTGTAATTCAAAAATTGTGTTGAAGTATATGCATTTTAAAAAAAACATTTAATTATTTAGCCACTAAATGCGTTTTTGACACTTTCCTTATTTTTCGTTAACTATGTCCGCTGTTTTAATTTTGTAATATTAAAAATCCATTGGAGATGATTACTAAGAAAATGATTGGTTACAGGGAAATGCCTGTTTCTATCTGGGTTTACTGAGGATCAACTGAACCACATGCACGACACAACTCTGCCTGTCAAGTACAAAATGGGCTTTACCAACATGGTTGCCAGGGCAACACCAGGGAGCAAAGACCTCTCAAGGTATTTTATTGGGCCAAACCATGGACTGCTTTTAGCTGAGATATCCGGTATCACTGCAATACTTTTTAAGCACTAATTGCATAATTTTCTTTCTCCTTTTCTTCAGCAAGGAGTTACGTGAAGGAGGCAAAATTCTTGTGGAGAAACTGAAAAAATACAAGCCCCTCATAGCTGTGTTCAATGGAAAATGTTAGTCATCTTTTACAAGCACACCAATCGTTAAAAGGTTGTAACATGTTGTTTAAGAGAATTGAGTTGTGTTTTTATTTTGCAGGTATCTATGAAATGTTCTGCAGGGAGCTGTTTGGGAAGAAACCACAAAAGCTGGAATTTGGTTTGCAGCCACACAAGATACCCGACTGTGATGTGGTGAGTTCACAGATAGTTTGCCCTTCTACATTTATGACATTATTAGTTTTAATTAGTACTGTTATGCGATAATTTTTTTTGTGTGATTAATTAATCGTGACCTGTAATTAATTAATCTAATTCATCGATTTTAATCGCAATGACGTTTAAGCTAATAATTGCTGTGAAAAACAAAATTTTCCGGTATTTTATTTAAATTTGTGACTTTGTGGCGCAGTAGCAGCGCAAAATAAAACCAAAAAGGTGGCTTTATGAATTTTTATTATAAAAGAATTCAAACCTTTGCTTTGACACCACCAAGGGGTAGTTTTTTGTTTTTTTTTCCATTCTTGAACAACTAACACAACAAAAAAACAACCACAAAATACATAGGGTCCAGAGTTTTTACCTCATTTTTAATTATTTAATTATTTTAATTTGACCTCGTTTTTACCTAATTTACCTAATCAAAAAACAGCAGGAACACTTTTCTGAGCAAACCAAAAAATATTGAACCCGAACTGAAGCTGCCACCATGATAACACTACACACCTCGTTGTATATAGTCTGCTTTTGTAAAAAAAATAAATAAATAAAAGTTAAATAAAAAAATATAACAGACCTGAAATTCTATTCATTAATTTATTATCTATATTATTCTTAAATGACCATGTGTCAGGGTCCAGCCAGCCTTGACCTTGTCCAGCCATCAGAGACTTATAACCGTCTCACCTGAGTACTAACTGCTTCTGTCATCCTGTGGGACTCCTTCTCCCATCATGCATCTGTTCACCGGTTTCTGTCCTCACCAGCTGTTGCTCATCACATCATCACCACGCTGCTTATATGCCTGCTCCATGCATAGTCTTGAGCTGTTTTCCCATACGTTCAGTCTAAGTCTAAGCGATGATCTTTGTTTGCCTGCTTGTGTTTTTGACCTTTGGCTGTTTTGCTCGACTCCCGCCTTGCTCCTGTGTGTTTATCCTGGTCTGTTTCCTGACCACATTTGTGCCTTGTCCTTTTGTGCTGCCTCGTCATTAAAACTGCTGCACATTGATCCACATGCCTCAGCGTCCTCATTACACCATGGTATTTGTGGGATAATGCTCCTTCAGGTGTGCGTTAACATGGAAGTAACCATCAGACACAAACATTTGATTTATGCGACTAAAAAAAAAGTGCTAAAACGTCTGTAATTTAATCAATCACATATAACGCCTTATTAACAGCCATATTTTTAATTTAGAGTTTTCTCTTAGTTTAAGCAGTTGAACATATTGTCATTTCCTCGGCAGAAATGTTTTATCGGTTTTGATCAAATTTCCCTTTTTTTTTTTTTTTTTTACTTTGCCCAGACAACTCCAAAGCTAGAAATGATTGACTCAGCATTCCTCCTGTTGTACAGGCCCTATATCTGATGCCATCATCCAGTGCTCGCTGTGCCCAGTTTCCACGTGCTCAAGATAAAGTCCACTTTTACATCAAACTCAGGGAGCTAAGAGACCAGCTGAAGGGCGTCCGAAGAAACACTGAGATTGAGGAGGTTGACTACACGTTTGACCTCCACTTGGCTAAAGGTACTGTTGGGCTCCATTGAGACTGTCATGTGAAATTCTGGTTCACAAGACATTTGGTGGTCACTAAAGGAGATGAGCGGATTTATTTTGATCCCAGTAAAATGGTTACCATTTCATCCCAACAGAGGATGCCAAGAGGCTGGCAATAAAGGAGGAGCAGTATGATCCGGGTTATGAAGACGCCTACGGTGGTGCATACGTGGAGAAGACGGCTGACGAAGGCCAAGCAGAAAGCCAGACCAACGGTCACTGTTCATTCTCATCTGCTGAAAACAGAGGTAACCATATATGACGTATGACATTCCACAACACTGATTTAGTTTGAATAGGTCTCTGTTTTCTAAATAAGTAACTAACATTAAGCCATTCATAATCTAGTTTAAGTTTAATTTGTTTCATTTTAGCCAAAAAAGATCTAAATCAATATGTAATCAAAACATTTAAGTTTTTTAAATTTTCCAATGAAAATTGTGTTTTTAAAATGTTCTTGTAGCATTTTCTGATGATGGAGGAAATTTATAAAAAAATTTAATGTAAAATAGCATGAGCTGGAATCTGGATCAAAACTGTACGCCTGGATAGCTCCAATATTTGCTCACCATTTTTGTTGCACCGGTAATGTTAGCTTGGGGTTGTGAGGCGTTGTAAGCTAGCAGGAGAGAGTGTGCAAACAGCTCCCAGTTGTGGGTGCTGGGAAAGGGGGTGGGGTTGCTTTGCAGAAACTAGAAAATGACTCAGGTTGTTATCTTTGGCTAAAAACGGCATAATCATAATTGAAAGACTACTGGGAACATTTAAAAACATAGATCCAAAGATGATCAGAGTGTGTCTTAAAGAAAAAAACATTTCTAAAGCCTCTTCCTGTTTCTTTTGATGTTCTCTCTTTTGTAGATTGTTAGAACAGGGTATTCTCTTAAACTTGAATATAAAATTTATTTGCCTGTAGCGATGCTTTTTTTTTTTTTAAATCCTCATCTGGATCTAAATCTCAAAGCCTTCCATCCTGTAAAAAATGCCACATGTTCCATAGGAGGAGTTCAGTTTCTTTGTTTGTTCAGAAGGAGCACAGGAGGCAACCACGTCCCACACAGCGGAGGGCCAGCTTCCAGACGGACAGTGGATGACCCAGTCCTTCGCAGATCATATTCCAGACATCAGTGGTGGACCAAAACAAGGCAGCGTGTGAGAGAAGCGTCAGGGACCAGCTCAGCTCTTTACCTCACTCAATCATGCTCAGATTATTTTTTTTTCTTTTTAGTATAATTTGAGTGGGAAATAGCTACATTTAGGACTTTGTAGATAGAAAGTTGCAGAATATTTTGTCTGTGTATTTTATTTTGTTTTGGAATCTTGTATATATTTAAGAGTGTCTTCATTGCAGTCTTTTTAAAAATGTGAAACTGGGGCTGATGATTGAATGCTTTTAAAAACAAATCATGTGTTAAAGCATTTCTTTTTTGTGCTGCAATATGTGTCAACATTAACATCTGCTGTGTGAGCAGTAAGTGGCACTGGTTACTTGATAAGCCTTTTTAACTGTACCAACCTGTCTGATTCTCTGTCTGCAGGGGGTTCAAATGTCAGTACTGTTAAAAATTCATGGTGCTATGAAGTTTGGGGCGCGGCCACAGCTGGAACTTCTTAAATCCTTTTAATGTCATGTTACACAATTATTAAAACTAACACGTTCATTTAGATATTTTCTTTTTTTGTTCTGTTTGTAAAAAAGAAAAAAAAAGAATGCAATTGACATGGAATTTTACGAATTTCTTTCAAATAAAGTGCCCTAACAAGGTTTTTCTCTTTTTTTGCTTTACTGTGAGGTTTGTCCCTTTAAGTCTTTAAAATTAACTGCCAACTAAAATTTGCAACTAACTATCATAAGACCAGGGGGACACTGTTTGCCTTTTATATACATTATAACAAATTTACCACCATATACTTTTATTAATTTTTTTTTTTTTAATTAACACATTCAACGAGCAGGGCTGCACTGTGGTTTAGTGGTTACCAATCTGGTTCAAATCCCTGCTGGGTTCCCTCTATGTTGGGTTTGCATGCTCTCCTCGTGCTTGGGTGGGTTTTCTCCAGGCACTCCGGTTTCCTACCACAGTCCAAAAGCATGCTTCATAGGTTCATTGGTGAGTAGTTCTCCAATAAATTGTTGAATTCCCCTTGTCTTTGCCCTAAAACAACTGAAATAGGCTCCAGCAACCTCACTGACAATTACAAAGAAATAAGCAAAAATACAACATGGATAGATGGATGCACTAAGCCAAGGAAATGGGTTGCAGCTCAGTTCTATTGTTTTATTTTTGACTCACTAGCATACTTTTAAGAGGCCTTGGCTGTGTTGTAACCTTTTGATGTTTAAATTTGTATCCAATTATTAAAAACGAAGTTCACATAGTTTTGGTTTTAAGCAAAACTTGAATTACAGTAAAAGTAGCGTAATTGCTTTTTCTCTATTACATCATTTTATTTCAGTACATAGCAGTAATATAAAAAAGGCTACATTTTTTTCTGACATTTGCAGATTTATGTATTTTTGTTTCTACGTTAGCATTCTAAATAAATATACATGCAGGCATTTTACATCTGAAAAAAGCAAGTTATATAAAGATATGTCACCTTTGAAAACTTGTGCATTTGTGGGGTTTCTCCGGCCACTCCAGCTTACTCTCACTGTCCAAAAACATGCTTTGTAGGTTCATTGATGACCCTAAACTTAAACCTTACATGTGAGTAAATTTGTGGTAGTCTGTCTTTCTGCGACCCTGCAAAGGGCTGGTGAACTGTCAAAGCGTTCCCTACTCCAGGCTCCAGCATCCTTGTAACCCCCAAACAGGACTAATGGGGTTCAGAAAATGGGTGGATGAATTAACTGATGACTTTGCTTCCTCATGTCAGCTCACGGCAGAGTCAGACGACTTACTGCTGCTCTGCTGCCCTAAAGACAGAAGAAAAAGGAGAATCGTCATCAAACTGAAAGTCTGTACTTCCATAAAAAATGTGTGAATTAGCTGCATTTATGGTATAAAGTATAGTAAAGACATGGAAAGAAAACAATCCTTGTCAACTAGGAAAATGACCCCAAAAAATGAACAAATCCAATTACACCAAATACATGAATGGCAATTCAGACCAAGTATTTTTCTGATGCTCTGTGTACGTCTGTGGAGCTCTCCTGATCCCAGTTTGCAGTTGCCTGTTCATGCAGATGATCATCACACTGCAAAGAAGCAGAAATACATCCCAAACTGATGAGGGAAATCCATTTTAAGAAATTGTTCATGATTCCTCACAATCATTTCTCTCTCTTCCATTATCTCTGCTGGATCCATTTACCTTTTGACAAGGAAAAAGGCAAACTGAAGGGGCACAAGAAGAAGAGTCAGCGTGAACAGGAAGATCTTCACTGGGAGGAACTCTGTCATCTGAGACCACCAGCTGTCAGCTTCACGAGCGTCCCTGCACACCTCACTCAGCACTGTCACACACACAACATGCACCAAAACATGAAACTTATAACCTGAGAGGATGATGAAGAACAGGATACTCTGTTCAGTCACCACACAGAGTTAAAACATTTTCAAACTCAAAAAATCCATTACGAATTTAATATTCAAGTAAGGATCATTTAAAATCTCCTTCAGATTGTTTTAAGTAAAAAAGGATGTAAAAAAACATAACTTCCCTGTTGACTTGTTCTTAATGAGTTTGCTGAAAGCCTTTTTGCTTCAAAATGCACATTTTCAAAGATAATCCACAACTGCAGCGTTTTACAAGAGCATGTGATGGTTACAATCCAACATTATCGGTGGTTTTCTATCTAAGGGAACCAAATGACAAAATCAAACAGCTGGTGTGATTATGAACAGAAACCAGGTTTGATGTGAGGTATCAGAAAGGAATCTGATTTGCCCAAAATAAGCAAATAGAATAAATTAAACAATCTAATGACAAAAACTAGCTTTAAAACTGAACTGAAAGCACAAATTCTTACATTGGGACCCTTAACAAAGAAAAAATTCTCAACAAAATTAGCTTAGCATAAATAAACAAAAAGAGTTTAAATCTTTCATAGTGCTTTCAAATCAGTTCAAAACAGGAGTGGAGAGAAACACACAATTCATGCAGAAATTGAGCATATTATTTAACTTGTGATCCATTTTCTATCAACTGAAATGATCAAGTATTACTGCTAAATCATAAGCTTTACCGTCTGTTTTTCCTTTTAAATAAATAACATATTTGGACTTTTTTTTCAATTGGCTGTTTCAGAACCAGGTCCCCCTTACCTTTCTTGATATCTGGTGGGAGGTTTTCTACGACTTGGAGATCTGGCCACCAATGACCTTCCTGATGACGGTTTTCTTCAGTCAATAGCATCTTTTTCATCTTCCACTTCTCTTTCACCAAATCAGAACATGGAGGCTTGTCTCTGTCCTCCTCCAACAACATATTACAGGGATTGCACCCTGTGCCGCAAAGCCCTTATAAAAAAAAATAAAAAGATTTGATGATGATCTACAGCAGGTGTCCCCAAACTACTAGAAAAATCAGAAACCTTTTCACTGTAATTGAGAATATGAAGGCAGAATTTAGAGTCTACAACAAAAGCGTTTCAAACAGAATCGGCTCCACAACCAACCTGCGCAGAAACCTGAGAACAACCTTCTACAGAACAGGACAGATCATTACTGACAGAAGAAACCAGATCAGCTTCACAAAGCTGAGACATTTGCTATTTCTAAATACCAACCTCAAGCATGACTACAAACCTTAATTTTTTCTTTTTGTTTTGCACATTTTCATTCGTATTTTTGGGGTGTTGTTGAAGTATTTTGTGTTTTTTCATTTTAAAAGTTGAATAGTAAATAATTGTTTTTAGTTTTCATAATTTATTTTGTACATTTTATCTGAAAGGAAAAATAAAAGTGTATAAAACATTTTTTTACATTATTCATTTTGTGCACAAGTTTAAAAGAGCCGGATGGCTAAGAAGACCCAGAATTCCCATCACTATTGTGAAGTTTGCGCAAACTTTTGAACGTATGAAGAGCTGCAGCCTTCCAAAGTCTTAAAGGGACGATGACGGGAGAGGACAGCCTATTTATTGGTTTAATTTTTGAAATGTTTTCGTTTTATTTTTCTGTAAAGATTCAAGGAAGGGATTTTTAAAATATGGTTATGTATGGCTTTCTGGAAAAACATAAATGTTTACGTTTAGGCACTCCCTCTGATTGTTACACTGTTTCTGTTCGCTGATAAACTGACCCTGGCCCCTCATCCGAGAAGAAAACAGTTATGTGGCCCACACAAGAAAAAGTTAGGGGGCCCCTGATGTATAGGATGATGAAGAATGTCAACAGGTTAATTAAGGGTTTGATTATGACATGAATGAAGGTGGAAGCTTTAACCTTGTTTCATCAAGAAGCAAAGAGCATCCACATAGCCATTGTGGCAGATTTCAGCCAGCATCTGTCAAAAAGGTAAGAAAGAAATCAACATTTGTTTAATGACAAAATCTCTGTAGAGTTTATCTTTAAAATAAATCAATTTCATACAAAACAAGAGAGAATCTGGTAAGGGACTCACCTCCGGTGGAGGAGGAAGGAAGGCTGTACAAATACGATGAACGTTCCCAGTGTTGACCTGAATGCTAACATTTCCATAGTTTGCCTCGAAGAAGTTAAAAGTGCCCTCTGTGGGGCAAATATCGCTCTCTCCTGAAAATGGAGCCACAGTGATGGTGTTTCTGTACTCGAACAGAGGCATGCTGTTGCTCAGGGCTCCATCCATGTAGTGCTGTCAGAGAAGGGTCCGGAGCAAGAATGAGACACATTAATTCAGAATCCTTACCATGATATAAGCAGCAATCACAAATACTGCTGACATTAACATAAAAAAGGCTGCAACAGTTTTCCTAAGACATTATTTAAAGTGGGGTGTAATGAATAATCGATTAATTTATAATTTATATTCCTATGATCCAACAGATCTGTCTGAGTCAATTTGACCAATTGACCTATACCTATAAAATTGATTATATTGATACTGTAAAATAGCGTTTGTAATGAGACATGGAAGGTTTATTTTACCATAAGGTAAAAACAATCAAGGTTCAGGGATTACACACATGTGATGCAGCAAAAAATGATCAACCATCATTACAGTCCAATGTGTGGAAACACTTTGAATTTAGCAAAGACATGTGACCATACAGTGTGGACAGTGGACTGAACTTTATGAAACTAAAATGTGAATGGATTTCACATTAATTCTTCTTTATTTGCTTGTTTATTCACATATTTAATTTACACTTGATTATCTTTGAAGAAATAACAGGAATCTGGAAAATTTCACCTGCACTGTTCAGTACCAGGTACTTATCTCTGAGTCACACCGGTTGAAGTTTTGGTTAAAGATGACCTGGATCGATCTTAGGTCAGTGAATTGAATCGTTCAACATGAACCAATGTCTGCTATGAATCGTATCGCCAACCACAAATTATGTTATGAATTGAATCGTTAAAATAAATGATTACACCCAATTTTAAAGAATAGAGGCTAACATAACCCAAAAACTTTGTTGGTAAAAGTTTCTGATAGATGGATCTGTTCAAATGTAATCACTAACTAAAACAGGCATGTCCAAAATCTGGCCCGCGTTCTCATTTCCATTGGCACGCAGGCTCCTCCGTTCATAAAATTAATAATATGCGCCCCCCAGCAATTTCTAAAAACTGTGTGTATCATTTTTCTTGATTGTTGTGGGCTAAATTAACATTTCCCAATCCTGTGGCACAACTGTTACACTTTTAGCTCATTTCTAAAATGGTGAAGGTCATTAAAAAAGAAAATGACAATTTTTCCAGGTGCAATTTGGCATGATCTTTCAGTGAAATATGAAACGACTGTGTCTGCCTAAGATGCCAAGAGACTGAAGCTGTTTTTAGGCAGTTCAAAATCAAGACGGACTACCAGAAAAGAAATGGTAATGACTGGTGAATGAATGGTATGACACGCTAACTGGAAATGAACGGTACAAAAATTGACAGTAAAAACATATTAAGATGTATTTGTTTTCTCTGTGAAGTAATGAAAAGTATCCCATTACAAATCAATGTTCATTATATAGTTCATTTGCATTTTTTAAAAATAGTTCAAAGAATATCAAACTTTTTCACCTCACTAAATCCTTCTTTGTAAAAAGTTTGGACACCCCTACTCTAAAATGTCTTTTAAATTTTGACCAATTAAAAATTTCACTCGTGTCAGATTTTTCGAGGATTTATACTGTAAGTACATAAATCTTCTTTCTGACATTTTATACAGGATTTCTACTCACCACTCCCCGATATGAAGGAGGTGTTGATCCGCAGTAAACTGGAAAAAAGCAGCTGCACATGAGAACCTAAACAAAGTCCACAGAGGTCAAAAACAAGTCACCCAAAGAACACGCTGTTCCATAATATTTTTGACAAACTACCTGAATGAGGTCCTCTCTGCTAGCAAATTCTGACACCAGGACGTTTTCTCCATCCGTCAGCCTGGTGAGAGACACGCACAGCTTTCCAGATGCTCGAAGATGGGCATCCTCTGGGATCCTATCCAGCAAGTAACGCTGCACGGTCCGCAGCAGACAGAAGCTGGGGTGAAAAACTCCAAAGATCTGCTTACGAGCCTCCTTTGCTGTGGTCAGGATATCCAAACAGAGCTGTTCTAACAGGATAATGTTAAAAAAAAGAGTAATCATATGACAAAATGAAAAAAGAAATACGAAAATCACCAAGAAGTTTCAATTGAAAAAATAAATGAAACACTTTGATCCAAATTTTCAGTAATTATGCTGGAGTTTGAAATGATACAAGCTTATCCAGGTTACATTTCAGGGTTCTCCAGCAATGATCGGCATTTAGCCATTATCCTTCTATGTTGCCTTTGAAAATGACATACCCTTTGGAGTTTGCCCTCACTTTTCATTAACTCTGCATGTCAATGAACCTACGGAGAAACTTGTTTGATGCTTGTTTTTAAGGTAAGAGTTTTTGTTTGTTATTAGAAAAACTCTAGTAGAATGTGGTGATAGAATTTTTTCTTTATTTTGTGTCCCAGCGTGATCTTGAGACATTAAACAGGGAAATGGGTGATGAAGCAACTACTGAAGGTTCAATGTACTGTACTGTAGTGCAGCTTACAACAGTGACTCACCCATGGGAGTTCCAACAGTCAGAGCTGCTGCCACCAGACACCCTGATGAAGCTCCACCAATTTTTGAGGCACCATGGACCAGCTGAGGGACTCGCTCCAGGATGCAGCTCAGAACTCCCACGTAGTAAATACTCCTGAATCCACATCCAGAAAAGGAGATGTTCCACTCCTCGGCCCAGTTAAACATCCTCCACCAAGTTTTCACCAGCAGTCTGACTGATCGGAAATGGATTTTTTCATATTACTCACTCTTCAGTGATCCTTCAGGATGCTGGGATTTTGCTGGGTGAATTTCTTTCCACAAAATTCAGAAGAAAATTGAGCAGGACAGTAGATGCCGACGTGTTATTACACGACTCACTTGACTCAGCTGGCTTACAGTACAACATGTGACTATGCTGTTTAGCGGTGTGGGAGGGGCCTCTGAGATCTGAGGGGGCCCATATTTCCGACAGGTTCAAAAGGGACTAGTTTGTCACATTGCGTCAGAACATCAGCAAAGATCTACATAGATCAAAACATGTAATATTATCTCACCCTACCCATGGCTGATTGACATGACCAGCTGTGTTCAGCCAGTCTGAAAATGCAGGGTCAGCATTTGCTGGAAAACAAGAAAGAATACAGTTCTCATTGCCTAACTTTGCTTTAAACACATTATTTTTTGGGAAAAATATTTTTCCTGAGCTTAACTTGTAATGTCAGGCAATCTTCATCAACCACTAGTTTATTGTGGCTTTATGTAGCATAATTTGCATTGCTTTATAATAATATACTTGAACTAAACAGAATCAGTTTTAATCTTGGAAGTGCATCACTCTAATGGCCACATGGGTGCAGTCTGACACAAGTAAAGGTAATGAAGAAATATTTATTTTAAAAAATGCACAAATGGAAGACAAACATAGGTTGCTGTTTAAAAAGAAACAAATGATTAATAAAGGATATAAAATGGCAAATTTAAAATGTGGAAATCCATTACCAATTAAAGATGCAAGAATCTCTTTCAATGTGAAAACAGTTTTATTAAAACTTTGAACGATTACAATTCATGATGACTTATCGTTTGTACTATCATTTTACAAGTGCGATCTCATATATGGATTCAGTCACTTTACTTGCCATACTTTGCATATGTTGTTCAAAATGAAAGTAAGTGATCAGATAAAAACTCTAACAAAGATGGTAAGAGAACAAAAACAAGAATTAAAACAAGGATCTTGTTTTAACGCTGAGATCTAAGGATTCAGAGTGAAAATGTTAAACAGTTCTGGGAGGAATTGTGATCACTCACTAAGCACAGGATGTCAATTAGATCTAATACACAATTACTGTAGATGTCTACAGGACATCTCTGACAACTCTATTTTGTGTCTCTATTCGATGTCTGACGATAGTGTTCTGAAAGATATCTACATACAGAGGTCTGCTATACATCTACTTGTAGACATCTAACTTTGGGATATTTTTTGATGTCTATTAGAGTGCTTTTTTTAAAAACATTTACTAGTTAAAAAAAAGAAATAATGGAATTTTACAACCATCCATTCATTATCAGAACCCACTGAATCCTTTTTGGGGTTTCAGGTTTGCTGGTTCCTATCCAGCTCCTGTTGAAGGTGGAGTACACCGTAATCAGATCACCAGTTTGTCACAGGGCCACACAACACACAGGAGTAAGTTGCAGACAGCAGTTAACCTATGAAATGTGTTATTGAACTGTGGGAGGAAGCAGGAGAAAGTGGATTTTTCATGTTTGAACCAGTTTTGTCTTACTGTATGGTGAAAGAGCTAACCACTTTACCACAGCCTTTATGTTCAGAGACAACTAATAATCATGAAGTTCTACACTCCAAGAAGCAGCAAACATTTCTAATGAAATGTACCAGGGGTTAAAGGTCACAGAAACTTGAATCAAAACAACAATCCAACAGTTCTGTTTAGATTTTGAACTTGTCATATAACCGAACAGAATGATGGTAGAAGGTTTCATTTAGTGTCAGAGTAGATTATTATTAGAATGAGCTTGAAGTACATTTTCTTATCTTCTGCTGCACAACAATGTCTAGTGTCTGTTCAGAGGCAAAGTTCTAAAAGTAAAGACTTGTGTTTACATGTATAGATTAGGAAAAAAATTGACTCTACACCAATGCTGTCACATTAATATTTGATAGTAAAAGAAGAAAAAGATGACAGGACACCACGATCACAATGCTAGAAATATGTTTGACTTGGCTTTTCTATTTTATATCTAGTAAATGCTCAAAAAAGTTCTCTAATAGACGTCTAAAAATATCCAAAAATAACCTGCCTACAAGTATGTGTAGGGGATCTTTATATGCAGAAAACTATCAGTAGACATCTAATAGATAGTAACAAAATAGAGTTGTCTGAAATGTCCAGTAGACATCTACAATAGCTGTATATTAGTTATCTAAAACACATCTTGTTCCAGCTGGGAAAAAAAAACTACCTACTATGTTTACACCGCGCAAGGCATGATGGGACCACGATAAGATTAGCTGTGAAAGAGTCGTCTACTAGAGATCTAAATTGCGATATGCAATTGACTTCTATGATTTGATGTCTGTCAGATGCATAATGCGTGTCGATAGCTGTGAGCTTTGAAATAGACATGATTTAGATATCTAATAGATGTGTCCCTGACTAGTGGGCATTTGTGTATAATCATACAGTCAATCTTAGATGATGAAAAACATGAATTAACCTAAAAGATGGAAAAGCAAAAGAAGTCTACTGTTGGTGGTTCTGGTTTGTTTATTCGTGGTTTTTTGAGAGTTTTTCAACAAAACACAGAAGATTCTCATTTCATTGAACGCAACATTCTCACAGGGGTAAAAATAATCAAATACCATAAATGTGCAGGATTGATCTTTTACTTCAGCTCTGATGTTTTGTTGGGTTTAAGGTTTTGGATCCAGCCCATCACTCTGCCCAGACCCCAGCCTCCAGCTACACCAGGGGAGGATGACTTTGCAGTGCCTTCATCAAACCCAGAAGTGACCACTGCGTTCAGTGTGAGAGCCTTTATGACCTCAGTCCTTTGACTCCACAGATTCAGGTCTGACGGCAGGCTTGTGCATCTGCGCAAAAGTGGTTGACTGAAAAAGAAATGGTGTTTGACGATTAATGAAAACTTGAATTCTTGTCTTGCTTCAGTGATACCAGTATCTGGGATTCTTTGGCTGAGAGTAAAATAATCTCTGAAGCATCTTAAAGTCCCATTACGCTCATCTTTTAACCAGTGGTCTTTTAATTAGGATTATGCCATTTTTAGGCCCAAAAAAACAGTTGTCTTCCAGGTCATAGAAAATGGCTCCTGCCTTCATAGAAATTCACCTCTAGTTGTAGGCAGGATCGTTGGCACAGATCAACCCTGCCACCCCTCCCTGTTGCAGAGTGGAGCAGGGAGCTTGTGGCTCACCCAGAGCATTTTCTACAGCATTTTTTAAACAGCATTTTTCCATCTGCTCCTAATTCACCACAATTTGAATAAAAAATTTGCATAAATGCAATTTGCAGCTTAAATTTCTTTATATTTGTCCTCTATTTAATCAGAAAAGTGCCACAAGAACATGTCACAAGCACCAAAAACACAATTTTCATGTTTGTGGCAACACTTTGCACACGGAGCAGCCAGCCCTGGAGTTTGAATGTTTCAGAGGATTTCATAAGTGACCAAAGTTTTCACATTTAAGCTTAGGAGACGATACGTTCTGAAGTTATCTTCCTTATCAAAACTCTAAGATAGCTTATCATGTTTGACCTTAAAAGTCCAGGAACAACTTACCTGTGCCTGTCTTCTGCCTTGTCTTTCAAATCCTGCTTGCCTTCAGCAGAGCCAAAGAGCCAGTTAATGTCCCTCGGCACATCTGGAATCCAACCTTTGACTCTGGAAGAAGAAATCAGACTCTTAAGAAGCAAAAACACATACATTTTCTCTTATATTTCAATAAGTAGATGGGTTTATTTTAAATGTTCATAATTAAACACCTTCAGAACAAACTGTTTCAAGATTTTCTGCATACTTCAGAAAGAGTGCAGTTAAAAGACCAATGAGTCTAAGGATGCACCTACAACAAAAAAGTTCACAAAAATAAGCAACAGAAAAGGCAACCAAGCAAAAACAGCAGTAATCTGCTAAAAAAAACTGCCAAAAGTTCTTTGGCCCCATGCAGTTTCTTCATTTATTTTTTTCCATCTTTTTGAGGCTCATGGTAAAAACGGTGGTTTACATGACTGACAGCTTATCTGTGTCCTTGAGTATTTTTAATGGTGGGTTTAACTAATCACTACGATCTTTTAGAACTTTGTATCATTTCCTATTTTTGCCCATGTTAGGACCAATGTTGAACAACCAGCTTTTAGTTTTGCTGCATCTTCTGCCCGGAACACCAAACTAAAACAAGCTGTCCAATTTGTTACTCAGCATTTTTTGTAATATTTAAAATTTGTGTCTTATCTGCATTTTTGTTGCATTTTCTCTTCTATTTTTATGCTTTAAATTATATTTATACTTGTCTTTCTCTTACTGTCCAACTGTTTTGGTTTTATGACTTGCTCTACTGACATTTTGGCCAGATTCCCTACAAAAATGATCTAGTTAAATAAAGGTTAAATAAATACAAATATCAGTTATGTATATATGCAAGTGATTTTTAAAGGAGGGTTAAAAATGTCACCATAAGGGAATGAAATACGGAATAAATTATTTTAAAAAAACTACTAGAAACTTTCTTTAAACTTTTTTAAACTTCAAAAACGTTCTGAGAGAAAACAGAGTAAAGATTTTACCTAGCAAAATAAAAATAGGCTTCCTAAAGTCAGAAATGCATTTATAGAATAACTGTTATGACATTATTTGTCCTCTTGTGTCTTTCCTACACATTTGTCCTTTTTGGGAAAAAAGATAAGATCACCCAGAGAAACGGCTCAGGCTAAAAAGAAAATGCATTTCTAAATTGGGACAGTTTGAACTTTGGTGTAAAATGATTATGACAGAAACTATGAGGAAGTACCTTTGAGCAAGGGATTCAAAGGGTAGGTAGGATGTCACCTTCTTTGGTAGGTAATCGGTCATGTGTGTGAACAAACCCCCAGACACAGCATGTGTCTCTTTGCATGCCTTACACAGGACTGGGATGAGAACAGGAAAAACATAACTTATTCCATTTATGAATCCGCTTTGCATTAATGTTTCTTGAAGGTCAGCCCCATTACCCTTCTGTATATTAACTGGCAGGTTCATTATGGTCTTTGGATCCACCCAATTGTGATCTTTATGAGGATGTTTAGTCTTCTCAATAGACTTTTCTGTTTCTAGCAGATCACAACAAGCATGTTTGTGTTCTTCATTTTCCAGACTCCTGAGGGGGGACTCACCGCTGATCAGATCTAAGTAGGAAATTTGAAGAAAAATGCAACAGTTAAAGAAGTTGGGATACTAACATTTGACTGCATTAAGTTTTTATTTGTTTGTAATCTTGGCTAACTGTTTGAGTTGTGGACATCCATAAGAGAATGTTCTTACTGTTTTCTTGCAGGAATCGAAGAGCATCCATGTAGCCGTTCTGGCAGATTTCAGCCATTGCCTGCAAGTTCCAAAATAACAGAGTATACTCAATCTATAAACCATAAAAACCTGTTTAATAAACCAGTTTTTTTAAAACTTTCAATTGGACGCCCTTCAGAAATAGTTCAAATAATTCGCTTAAAGACATGTTTTAAGTCTTAATGCCTTTTAGTTTTATTTAATATTTTGTGCAATCAGAGCCTCAGTTGACAGCTAAATGTCAGAAATTATTTTTTAAAAGATAACGTAGTGTGACCTAAACTGGACTTTTCTTTTCTTTAAATTCTTTTAAAGTCCCAAAGTGGACTTTAAAAGAATTTTGACACAGGAAATGAAAAACATTTTGCTTTGGGTTATTGTTGCTTGATTTTCTAAACTTAAACTTACATGTTTGGGAAGTGATACATCAAAATTCAACATAGCCTCAACTTTTAGTTTAAAAAATATTATAAATTTTTAATAGACCCTAAAGCCCTGTAATCCTATGACTCTTTTTTAAACTTCCACCACAACCAGACAGGTAGTTTATTACTTTGGCTATATAAACACATTGACTTGTCCTGGAAATGTAAAAATGTATCAAGCATCCTCAAAAACAAAAGCCCATTGAACTAGGTTTTCATTGTTTGAATTCACTTATTTATGAATATACTTTCTTCTTACTGCAAAGACTTTTATTGAATATGGTCAAAATGTTTCTGCTGCAGGACACGCATAGTTATCTGGTTCTTACCTCTGGGTCTGGAGGGAAGAATGTGCTGGTCACTCGATACAAGTTCTCTGAGTTGACTTGGATGCTGACATTATTGAAGCGCACTTCATGAAAGGTCAGCGTAGTTGCTCGGGGGCAGAGGTCACTCTTCCCAGCATATGGAGAGATTGTGATTGTGTTACCTT
The DNA here is from genome assembly GCA_036245035.1 of Adrianichthys oophorus. Classification (NCBI taxonomy): domain Eukaryota; kingdom Metazoa; phylum Chordata; class Actinopteri; order Beloniformes; family Adrianichthyidae; genus Adrianichthys; species Adrianichthys oophorus. Next base: position 15,751,132 of record BSAI01000030.1, on the reverse strand, counting down.
GGTCACAGCGAGGCAGGTTGTCACTGACAGCGCCATCCACATAGTGCTGAGCAGACAGGAAACGCGTTCAAGGTTAGTTAAAGCCTGAGGCTTGAGCACAAAGGTAGCATGAAGTTAAATAATTACTACAAAATAGTTTGGTTTTTTTTGTTTAAATGAATTAACCCACTATACTTTCTAAGAGTGAATTTTCTGTTTGAGGATGACATCAAATGAAGGACCCAAATCCATCTCCTGAAGTCAAACATGATATAAAGATGTAATAGAAGCTGCACAGGCAATAGAGTGCATTAGAAAGTGAATAAATATGGTGTTGCTGGTTGACTCACAACTCCCTGGTATGTAGGTGGAATAACACCACAGTAGAGAGGAACAAAGCAGCTGCATATTAGTGCCTGAAAAACAGATTTTTGCAGCATAAACATTAGTCAGTAGAAGAAATCCACTATATTGTATAAAAGAGAAACAAACAAAAACAAGTTGCATGCCTGAATGAGATCATGTCTGCTGCTAAACTGTGAGACGAGTAAGTTCTTCCCATCAGACACTCTGGTCAGAGACACACAGAGCTTCCCGGAGGCTTGAATGTGGGCGTCCTCCGGAAGGTTGCCCAGCAGACAGTCCTGAACTAGCTGGAGCAGGTTGTAAGCTGGATGCAGAGGCCCCAGTTTGTTCTTCCTGGCCTCCCTGGCCATGTGCATTAAATCTGCACAACATTTATCTAAATACAGAAACGCAGTAGGTAAATTATGCATGGATGCATTTCGGATGCAAACTGTTCCATCAAAATGAGATAAGTCAGATATTCAAGTTAAACACATGCCTAGGAGATGCCAAAGCAAATCTAATTCACTAAAGAAATGTAAAAAATTCTAATAGTGAAATAAAAGATAAATAAAATAAAGCTTTTCAATAGGTTTTGCCTGAGAAACATTGACAATAACAAAAAAGGGGAACACCCTCTGTTAGAGTAACATTACCACAGTAAGAAATAGAGCAGATATATTTAGCTAAAGTTATATTGACCCTTTTTTAAATATGTAGTTATTACAACATCTCATCATACTGTAGTCACTTATTTTGTTGTCACTTTAAAAATATTTTGTGCCATTTTTTTAACTACTCTGCATTGTTATGACCCTTGCTGCAAATCTTTTTTTCTCTTTCTGTGAGACTTTGTAAACATCATGTAACACATTTATTTATTTTATGAAGTGTACATACTTATCCTACTCTATTATTTCCATCTGTAATCCTGCAACATTGAAATTTTCGTTCTGCAGGTTGAATAAAGGGTTATCTTATCACATGTAGCTGCACTTTGGTTCATTAATGCTAAATTCTTCAATCAATTTAAAGGGTTTGAGTTATTATTGTTTCCATTTTTTACAGAAAGGTAGCTTTGATAAAAAATAATATTTTATAGTTAAACATGTTCAGTCTGTCAAATGAAGACCACAAACTCACGATTATGCTTGGATTAATTTCAGTAAAATTAATCCAAGTTAATGCCAATTTTAAATATGAATGCCACTTTTATTTAATGATTTCATGGCGTATATATTTGTTTAATATTGTCTCTTCTGAACCTCCATAATTAAAATCCTACTGGCCCTCTTTTAAAACATGTATCACATGTTATATCTGCAAGTTAGGTCATTAAAGTTGAATTCTTCAATCAGTTGAAGGGGTTTGGATCGCATACTGAGCTCTCATGGTTTCTTCAGAGATTTTAATTGATTTCTAGATATTTTTAGTCTGTGAAGACCAAACACTCACCAAGGGGAACTCCTAGAGTCAGAACAGCAGCCATCAGAGAACCTGCTGAAGCTCCATAGATTTTTCTTGCGTTCTGTATGAATCCAGGGAACCGTTCAAGGATGCAGCCGCTAACACCAACATAATAAATTCCCATAAACCCGCATCCTGCAAAGCTGATGCTCCATTCTTTTTCCAAATCAAACATATTTTAAAAAAAAAAATCAATGGCAGGATTGAACCTGCTGAGATGTGCGATTATGTTCCAGTGCCGTCACGTTTGCACCACACCTTTAATTATCATTCAAAGGTGAAAAGTCGGATCAATATTGGCCAACTATTGATGAGCTCTTCTCTTATTGGCCGAGCAGAGGTCACATGACCAGGAGGGTCCCGTCTGTCAATTTTCTTCACAAAGTTCTTTTTCAGAGTAACTTTTTCTGCATTCACCTTGTTTTTGCCCCAAAATGAACATCCCTGTGGTGGACTTCAGCTCTTATAGCCTGGAGAAGACAGATGTTCCAGACGAGCAGTTGCTCACTCTGGTGAAGGAGTTAAGAGCTGCCTTTACTCAGGTTGGCTTTGTTTTTCTGCAGAACTATGGGATTTCCCAGCAGCTGGTGAGTCAAATCTAACACAACTCTAACCAAACGGGTGCCAGTCCTTTCTAACGTGTTTATTTGTGTGTAGGTGGATGATGTTATGGACACATCCAAGAAGTTCTTTTTGCAGCCTGATGAGGAGAAACAGCCTTTCAGGAGAGGAAACTATGGAAACTGCTTCAATCATGGCTGGATTTCAATGGAGACTGAGAGGTGTGACCAAATCATTGATATTTCAAACATTTCAAACTGTTTTATAAGTTTTTAATTTATCATCTTTTTTCTTTTTCAGTCTGTATCCAAGCAGACCTGGAGACTTAAAGGAGGCTTTCAACATTTCTTCACTTGACCCAGACATAGTAATGACCTTGGTTTCAGTATTGTGTTCATGCATGCCAAATCACAAAGTTCAGATTGATCTCATCCAAGTTATCTGTTTTAAGGCTAAAGTGCAAGTCTTTGAAAGCTGCTTTATTGATGTATAATGTGAAACTCTCGAGTCACCACATTGTGTATTTCTGTTTCTACGTCACTTTGTTGCTTTGGAACTAATAATGTCATGTTTTGCTGTCAGAAATGAAAACGAGCAGTGTTCTGATGGCTTCTGGTCTTTTGTCTCCTGCAGAAGTGGCCATCAAAACACTTCAAGGAAATCCACACGTCATTTTTCCAGCTCTGTAAAGAACTGAGCCTGCGGGTGCTGAAGGTCCTGGCTCTCAGTCTGAATCTGCAGCCAGACGTGGTCCTGAGTGCACACAAGTTTATCGGAAGTATGATACAAATTTACCTGTTTCTGGAGGTGATAGTACAAGCTGAAGAAGCAGTTAGAGGCATTACACACATGCTTGAGTAAGCTGGTTGCTGAAACCTGGTTTTAAATCATGTTAGTTAGTGAATTTATATTTTGGCACTGTGTCAAAAACTTTTTCCAAAAGGGAAAACAAGCCTGGCGATATTTGGAGGTGTCCAGGAAGGCTGCTCTCTGCTGTGGTATCAGGGGCCCCCTTAAGTTAAAAAGCTCAGCTTTGTTTGTGTGCTATGTTGTTCATGTTAAATGCTAAAATGATGATACTCCTGTCCCTCCAGCATCCAGTAAGAACAGCACAACTCTACGGCCACTCTACTACCCGCCACTGAATAGTGAGAATGCCAAAGAAGGTCAGATACGGTGTGGGGAGCATTCAGATTATGGCACCCTCACATTACTGTTCCAGGGTTCAGAGGGTCTTCATGTAAATCACATATGACCCTCCCATTTTTAAAAATATACTTAACTTTCCTTTTTCTGTTTGCATAAAAAGCAGCCAGGTCATGTAACATGTCCCCCCTCAGGTCTGTGCATGCTCAGGTGAGTTCCTCCCTGTTCCTAACATACCTGGAGCTATCCTCCTCAATATTGCCGATATGTTGCAGCGTTGGACCAGTGACCAGTTTGTCTCTGTGGTGAGTTAAAATGACACTTATTATTCACCTTTAAATATAAAGAAACACATATAGACCCTTTAGGGAATTTGTCAGCTAGTTAGGTCAACTGTTTACAACAAAATGAACTAGTAAGCTCTTCCATCAGTAGTTGTTTCTTCTTTGGTACCAATTTCTAAGTTGACATTGCCAGGATTCTTGTGATTGATGCGTGACGTCACCAAAGAACTTTGGTGAAGGATGCAGCAAGTAGGTTTTTCTTGGATGCCGTCACAATAACACAGACCTTTCCAAAACTCTTGTTTGATCTTTTAAAAATTAAAATTATTCTGCTAGAATACTGTTAGAAGTGTTTTAGTATCTCAGATATAAAGTTTTTGAAAAGCATAGATATGAAAATACACTGGAGTGTTGGGAGTAACATGTTACAATAAAAAATAGTGATCAGTAACATTACTTTTTGCTAAGGCTTTACTTTTGAATTTTAAATGTTTTGATTTACTCATTTACATGTCCAGTAACTATTGTATTACAGCACTTGCGGTCCAAAATGTAAATTTTTAAAGACGCAAGAATATCAGACATTGAGGATTAAAAAAATCCCACAAACAAAATCTTGCATTCTGTTTTTCACTTTGAATTTCTCATTCATATAGAAAAACCTACTGAGTTAAATTTCCTGTTAGCCTTCATAGAAGCACACCTTAAAATTGAATGATGTTCTTTTGAAGCGAGTTTGGTCCTGTTTTTCACAGAGCTGTCCATTTAACAGCTACGAGCTGTTTGCAGTCATTTTGATGTTTTTCTTTGGTTGCAGTTTTTTAACTTCAGTCTTTCAGAGGCACACACACCTCAGATTTTCTGTTTGATCTCTGTTCTCCTTTGTTTCTAAAGCAGATAAGCGATGATTGAATCTTTAGCCACTGAACTGTTTAAATCTGAGGGTTGCGCCTCCAATTTAGCTTTTTGTGCCTCAAATTCACCAATTGTAATCAATATTATTACAACTTCTCATTCCTAACATAAAGGAAAATTGCTTTGATAGATTTGACAAACTTTCAGATTGTATGTTCTACTTCTACTTCAGTTTAAACGTAACATGGAAATCATGTGACACATTCCATTATTGTATGATCGGGGATTACTTTTGAGCAATAACAAGTAATCTGTAATACATTATATTTTGAAAGTAACTGCATTGCATTTGCCCATAAATGGTGCAGGATTTTTGTCAAGTAACATGCTACCTTCTTTGATTGTACTTTTTGGTCACTGGTTTGCAGCGTCACAGGGTTTTGCTTCCCCCTGTTGGAGACTCCTGCACACGTCAGTCTCTGGCGTTCTTTCTTCATCCCGATGACAAAGCTCTGATCACCTGCCTGGATGGCTCAAACAAATACCCACCAGTTACAGCAGAAGCCTACGTTCTTCAAAAATTGAAGGACTCGTATGGAAAAATCTAAGACCATGCATAGTGTTACGTTGGAATGCTGCCTTCATGAATAATTTTACAAATCATGCAATGGTCATCCTACTCAAGAGTTACTTTTGTTACAAGTCTGATGTGTCTATTAAGAAATTGTCTTGCTAATTGTAATGTTAATCCTAACAGAATGCTTTAAAGAACAATCAGAACAACGTAAGTGTGAACTAATGCATTTAACCAGAGGATATGAAGTTACAAGCCCATTTGTTTTATTACCATTCACCTACATTATTGTAATGAATTCAATTCACAGGATGTTCAGTGGTCTTAATTTTTAAAGGGGTAAACAGATATTTGGAATATAAACAAAAATATAGCATAAGTTGATGGCAAAAAATGAGGTAAAATTTTCTCAGTAATTATTCTGTACAAAAAATAAATAAAAAAAATAGATGTGTACTTGTCTGTTGAATTGATCTCATTACTGGATGATCATTAGTGGTTTTTAGAAAATAAATAAACATTGTTTTATCATTAAAATTATTGTTGTACAAAAGTGTTTAAGCACTAGAACATAAATTCAACACAAGCACTTGAGAGTCAGTAACGCTCCATAATGGCAAAAATATTCCAAAAGAAAAAAAAGTAAATAATTTATACAGTGTGTTCAACTTTTTCTGGTTAAAATGACACAATAGCTAGGAAATGCAACATTTAGAAAATAGTTTAATCTCTACCTCAAATTCAGTAATCCTTCTAAAAGAAATAGATTTTCTGGGAAAATAGACTTTTTTTTTTGTATTTCTTGTGATGCATGATGTAAATCACAAAAAGTACAGTTTGCACAAAAACTCTTAATGATCAGGCCACTGCCTACCCATTTCAGGTTAATGAATTTTCTGTGAAAACAGAGTTTTTGTTGTGATAAGAGATCAAAATGGCAAAAAAACAAAAGGGTCCATTGTCCACAATAAACTCCAGCAGCACCCCCCCACTTTTCAAGTCTGGCTCATTCAGCTGATGAGGCCAGGAAGGGGAAAGTGATCATTGGCACCAAACCTGAAACCTTTTCAGCTTTAAATAATTAGATAGGTTTTTTTGTGTTTGTTTTGTTTTTGTCAAGACATGGTTGCAAAATCCTGAACAACAGAAGACTGAGATCATGAGAAGACAAACACACCAAGACTCGGAGCATTGAGGCCTGCTAAGAATGTCCCGGGACAGGTACATCTTGTTGCTGGTGACCAGGGGGCAGAGGTTGACTGTTTCCTGGTATGACTGGTGTGGCATTTCCTTCAGTAACAACAGACCCTGGCTCTGCAGGAAAATTACAAAAGCAAAGCAAGTACAGAAGGCTGTGAGTTTATCTCAAATGTTTGCTCAAGAAACACAAATGGGTGAGTGGTTGGTCTTGATGGGTGTGGGATATGTCAGAAAGACCTAGTGAACAACACAAATGTTCCAAGTCAGACAGCTCAGATAAAGAGTAAAAACTTCAGACTTTGTAAAGATCACAGAGAACTTCTACTTTCAACAGTAATGCCAACAAACCCGTCAAAATGTACTTTTTTCCTGTTGTTTTCTTTGGCAAAAATAAAAAAGATTATTTAAAATTCAACACTGGCAAGAAGATGGTAACAATTTTTTCCCTTTCTTTGTTGTTTTTCATTATCTACATTCCTCCTATCAATTACAACAGTTTTTTTTTTTACTTCTGTGTGATTATAAATCATAGAAATATGCTTTCCATTCACAAGATCTTTCACTTTATATTAGTGTGCCCGGGCCAGAGAATCAGTTTCCTCCTCCTGTAAAACAGAGCCCGTATATAGCGTATTCTAATTTACACAGATGCTCTCTATAGGTTTTCTCTCATCCCTCAAAACAGCTGTGTCTCTAATGTCTCTTTTGACCATCACCACTAAGAAGGAAATCCAAAGAGATCAGTTTATTGTGAAATCCTACAACAACACTGTTGCATACATTCAGTGCCATACTTACGTTTTATCTCAGCTTTTTGAGATTTAATCCTTTCCATTTCTTCCATTGCCTGAGAAGAGAAATAAAGATCACAGTTTTAAAGCATACATACATATTGGTTATTATTGATCAATGACTTAAAGAAAGAAAAATTATTCAATGAATTTGTTTTTAATCTAAAGTATTTTTAAGGGTATCTTAACATCACACATCTAAGACTCACTCCAGTAAAAATCGTGGTTTTTTTTGTGCGTTTCTAAACATGTTCTTGTGGCATTTTTATTACACTGCTCCAACATTACCACCCACAACTTAAAAGTGAATTTCTAAGAAGCTCCTGCAGAACTTCTGCAGAAACTAAGTCCTAGAAATTGAAACAGGTTTTTTTATTTGGGCAAATAAACGACATCATCATAATTAAAAGACCACTTGGAACGGTTTTACCATATATCAAAAGATGATCAGAATGGATCTTTAGGCTACAACCAGCTACTTTCTTTTTTTTTTTTTATTTCACCTGCTTTAGCCCCAACTTCTGAGCATTCAGCTCTTCCTGTTGTCTCTCTATTTCTTCTCTTTGCTTCTGCAGCTCAACTGATTTCTTGCTGATGTCACTTTCCTCGTTGGCCAAATGCTGCTCGTACTCTCTCAGCTCCGCTTCAGTGTACATGGGGTTCTGATCCAAAGTCTGCAAAGACACAGAACGAAAGGTTTTAGAGAATGTAGAAAACAGGAAAAGATTTCTGAAGTAAAGGTTAGGCAGCGGCTGATTTAGCACTAGTAACTTCATGAGCGTCATCTTAACCAAGAGAGAACGTTTTCAGTCTTTACCTCCCACTCGTCTTTTTCATAGAAATCCTCTTTCTTGGTGGCTGCCATGAACTCACTGAATGACACAAGCCTGTCTTTGTTAGTGTCCACCTGAAGCACAAGAAACAGGTTTATCTCACATTTGTTTCAGTCATTGGCAAAGTAAACCAGACGGTTCCAATAAAACAATAAATATTTAGCTAACCAGCTTTTCTCCACTTACAACCAGAAACAACATTTGCAAAAACAAGTGTGTCATTTTAGTGTTCATGTATTACTGCTTATAATGCTGTTAATTTTCCTTTATGGACCATGTGGTATAGTTTACATTCACTTTAAGACTCAGACGGGACATGAAAAACATCACTGTTTGTGTTGTGTAAACGCTAAGAGAGGAATATCTTTCACCATTGAACTTACAAAAGAGAAAATCAGATCACAGAAAAGATGACATTCATGTGGGTTTGCAGCAGCTCACCTCATTCATAACATGCTCCTTCATTCTTAGTCTCTCTTCCTCCATCTCAACCATATCGTCCTCCTCGTTTTCAGGGTTGTACACTTTCTCTAGCTTTAAGAAATTACAAATATTCACTCCCAAAAAAAATCAATTTCTAACCTTGTATCATCTTCCTAAAGATTAAAAAAAAAATCAGAAATGTACATAAATTGAATTCTGACCTCCTTAGTAAAGAGAGCTTCAAGCTCACTTTCATCAAAGAAACCATCTCCATTGCTGTCTGGAGAGCAAAATAAAGGGGGGAAATGGCAATGTCTCAATACTTATCAGTGGTTGGTAGAACCTGAAATACAGTTTAATTATTCTGTTGATTTTGGGTACCATGCATTTTGAAAAAGGTTTTGGGATCAAAGTCTTCTGGGTCCAAACCATCAGTTTCCTGCCACACTTCTTTCAGCTGGTCTTCACTGCCCTGTGCACAAAACCACATAAAGACTTGTCCAACTGAACATTGAAAGATCATGAAACTATTGTAGACATCAAGAATGAATAACCAACCGGGTGATTGACTTTGGGATGATCAGCATGTTTCTTCTTCATCTCTTCATAGTGCTGCTCAGCTTTCTTGCGGTCTTCCTCGCTCATGCCCTTTAGGCGCTCCCTCCTTTCGTGCTCCTTCATCATCTCATACCTTTTGAACTCATCGTGGCGTTCCTTGTCAAAATTCTCCAAATCCTTGGTTGCCTTTCAATAAGAAAAAATATTTTATCTGAATCTCACTAAATGTTCACTTTGAGCCACCCATTTAGTCAAAAAACTGCTCAGTGCACACGTATTTGTATTTGAAAGACATAATTACATTATTAATTTACAAAAACACTGGAGTGTTCACATGGAATCTAAACTCTTAACTTTATAGACCCACTCTGATCATCTTTTCAAATAGTTCCCAGTGGTCTTTTAAAGCTAATTATGCCGTTTTTAGCCAAAATAATAAAACTTGTGTCATTTTCTAGGACATAGTTTCTGCAGAGTGGCAGTAGTTCATAAAAATTAGTTGTGGGCTGGACTGTTGGCATAGGGCAACCCCACCCCCTTCCCCTCCCTGTTGCTAAGTGCTTGGAGCAGGACGCTTGTGGCCAACTCAGCATATTTTCTACGTAACAAATACGTTTTTTTCCAAACTGCATTTTTTTGTCTGCTCCTGATTCACAACAATTTGAATAAAGAAATACTCAGAAATGCAATTTAAGCTTAATTTTCATCATATATGTCCTCCATCATCAGAAAAATGCCACAAGAACATGTTAAAAACACCAAAAACACTATTTTGATTGGAGTGGTTCTTTTAAAGAGTCAAACTGTTAAGCATCATGACAAGGGATGTAAAATACTGTATTATATTCATACTAACTTATAACTATCATCTAAAAGTTCAGTCAAAATTTCAGATTTAAATCTGAAACTATTATCATTACATAATTGAACAACAGAAAGTTTTAAGCAGCTCCTCATTCCACAGCACTGCAGAGGTGAACCTGCTGAGTTATGTTTGAAAATGTCAAAAAAGATGGTATCAAACCTTGAACAGATCTTACAAATAAAGCTCGTAATGGACAAGTTAATGATAAAAAAAATAGTAGTTAACAAAAGGCCAATAGAAAAAAGTTGAAACCTAATGAAGGAAAACCACACATGGATTTTTATTGTAAATGTAAAGACGCACAAACTCAGTGAGGGAGAATCCTCAGAACTCTGACATTCCAGAAAACATGTTCTACTCAAAAATCAGTGACTTTATCCACAGCAGGCAGGCTTCACAGTTAAAGAAAATTACAACATTGAAACTGTTTTCAAGTAACGTTTAATAAAAGCTTTAAATCACACGGAAATGACACACTAAATATTTAACTGTGTGTTTGATACACATGATTCTCTAATCAAGAACTGCAAATAAAATTGTAAGCACAACACGCTAACAATTACAGTGGCTTGCAAAAGTATTCACACCCCTTAAACTTCTCCACATTTTCTCACATTATGACCACAAACATATATGTTTTTTGGGCATTTTATGTGAAAGACCAACACAAAGTGGCACACATTTGTGAAGTGGAAAAACATATATACAAGAGTTCTTCTAAAAAACTGAAAAGTGCAGTGTGCAAAAGTATTCAGCCCCCTTTTCTCCGAGTGCATCCAAATGCCTTCAGAAGTTGCTTGATGATTGGTGACTGATCAAATGTTGACTTAATGACTTAATAGAGTCCACCTGTGTGTAATTTAATCTCAGTATACAAATACAGCTGTTTTGTGACAATTGTCAAGAGAATATTGGGGGAAAAAAAAAAAAAAAAAAACAGCATCACGAAGTGTAAGGAACTCACCCGACAGGTCAGGGATAAAGTTGTGTAGAAATTTAAAGCAGAGTTAGGCTAGAAAAAGATTTCCCAAGCTTTGAACATCCCACGAACCACTGTTCAGTCCATCATCCTCAAATGGAAAGAGTATGGCACAACTGCAAACCTACCTAGACATGGTCGTCCACCTAAACTAACAGGCTGAACAAGGAGAGCACTGATCAGAGATGCAGTCAGGAGGCCCATGGTGACTCTGGATGAACTGCAGAGATCTACAGCTCAGGTGAGGGCATCTGTCTATAGGACAATGATCAGTCGTCCACTGCACTAAACTGGACTTTATGGAAGAATGGCAAGAAGAAAGCTATTGTTAAAAGAAAACCACAAGAAGTCCCGTTTGCCATAAGCCATGTGACTGACCCAGCAAACGTGTGGAAGAAAGTGCTCTGGTCAGATGAGACGAAACATTTCAAACAGGGTGGTGGCAGCACCATGTTCTGGGGCTGCTTCTCCTCAGCAGGACAAGGAATCTGGTTAGAGTTGATGGGAAGATGAATGGAGCCAAATACAGAGCAATATTGGAGGAAAACCTGTTGAAGTCTGTGCAACACTTGAGACAGGGGTGGAAATTCCCCTTCCAACAGGACAACCACTCTAAACATAAAGCCAAAGCTATAATGGAATGGCTTCAAATGAAATGTATTCCTGTGCTTGAATGCCCCAAAGTCCAGACCTGAATCCAATCCAGAATATTTGGCAAGATCTGAAAACTGCTGTTCACAAACGCTCTCCATCTAATCTGACTCCTCTTGAATTGTTTTGAAAGGAAGAATGGGCAAAGATCTCAGTCTCTAGATGTGTAAAGCTGGTAGAGACAAACCCCTAAAGACTTGCAGCTGTAATTACAGCAAAAGGGGGTTCCACAAAGTATTGACTTAGGGGCACTGAATACTTTTGCACACTGGACTTTTCAGTTTTTTATCTGTACAAAACAAAAGAACTCTTGCATCATTTTTTTTCCACTTCACAAGTGTATGCCACTTTGTGTTGGTCTTTCACATAAAAATACAATAAAATACATTTATGTTTGTGGTCGTAATGTGAGAAAATGTGGAGAAATTCAAGGGGAATGAAAACTTTTGCAAACCACTCTATATCTGCTTACCATTATCAGAGTGATTAAACATTATCCATCTTAGCCAAAACAGACAAGTTTTCTGAGAGCGTGTTGCTTCAATGCACAAACGTACCGACTGAATGAGACGGTCCAGGTCGTCCACCTCAAACGTGTGTGGGTTCATATGATTGAGGTGTTCGAACTGTTTCAGCAGAGTCTGGTGGTCCATTGTTTGGCCTGCACAGATACAAAAGTGGATTTTTTTTATCATCGTAGGACCTTTATAATAAAGCAGGACCTTTCAGACGGTGTTCAGTGACAGACAGACTGTGCTAATCAGGAAACCAGTGCGACAGTTTCTCTTTCCTGGATAAGAAAATGTCCTTGACATGCCTTCCTTGGAGTTTCATGGACACTTCAGCTTTTTTTGTTTTCGGGATGGAAGGTATTATTCTCAACTAGCCTTATATAGGAAATGGGTTTAAATATTATTATTTTAATTGGGGAGACAATATATTTAATTCAGCACTTCTATTTCAAAGCTCCACCCCAATCATCTTTTGATCCATTGTAAAAGCATTCCAAGTGGTCTTTTAAATATAAAGATGCCGCTTTTGGTCAAAAAATGAAAAAAAAAAAACTGTCTCGTTTCCTAGGACTTAGTTTCTGCACAGCGGCAGTTGATTATTAGAAATGTGTCTCTAGCAAATTTCAGTGAATTTTGCCTCTAATGGGACCACTGACCAGAAGCAATCCCCGCCCCCTTTTTCATCACCCTTAACTTAGAACTCTCTGTTTACTTGCTCTCCCACTAGCTTACACCCTCGCCACCCCCAACCTAACATTAGCGGTGCAACAAAAATGTTGAGCAACATTGAGCTATCCAGCCGTACGGTTTAGAGCCAGATTCCAGCTCAGACGAGGAAAACAAAGAAGTTCATGGATCTATTTGTCTGCAAGCGGATGAATTGGGATGGAGTGGAGAAGGGAAACTTTGATCCGCCCAGCGTACTTTCTACGTAACAAATAAGCTCTTTTTCTAAAAGCAATTTTCCATCTGCCCCTGATTCTTAACAATTTGAATATAAATATATTCAGAAATGCAATTATAAGCTGAATTTTCTTTACATATGTCCTCCATCATCAAAAAAATGCACATTTTGAATGCACAAAAGAACACGTGAAAAACACTATTTTCATCATCTTTAATACCACTCTTATTAATCAGCTCCCAGACAGATTCCTAACATATTAGCCTCTGTTTTTCATCTCTAGAAGCGTCTCTTACATTTGATTGTGACCTCCAGGCCAATTTAAAGTCTATCAGTGAGGCAACATTACCTTGAACATAACATGGACTCTGGCTGGACGGTGGGGCAGTGGTTAGAAAGTTGCCTCACAGCCCCCGGTTCAAGTCCTGGCGAGGGGGGCTTGAAACAGTGTCACCAATGGGGGACCTTTCTGTGTGAAGTTTGCATGTTCTCCCCGTGCATGTGTAGGTTTTCTCTGGGGACTCCGGATTTCTCCCACCATCCAAAAACATGCTTCATATGTTAATTGGTCACTCCAGGTGTGGATGTGAGTGTGAATGGGAGTGTGATTGTGGCTCCTGCGACAGACTGGCAACCTGTCCAGGGGTGTCCCCTGCCTTCGCTCATGAGTGGCCGGGTTAGGCTCCAGCAGCCCCGTGACCCCGAAAGGGACAAAAACGGTATAGAAGATGAATGAATGAAAATAACATGGACTCACCATTATGCTCCTCAGTGTCATGTTTGGCTTTGATGAGCATTCGCAGCCTGTTTATTTCTTCCCGCTTCAACTCATCAAGCTTAGAGCGAAAGTTATGCTGGACAAAGTTCAGCTCGTTGGAAAGTTTGCCGTGCTGCAAAACGAGAGTCAACATGGCACAGTTCAGCCAAAGTAAACAAACAGCTTCAGAATAATGGGATTTTGGTGGGATTGCACCTTGATGTCATCCATATTGGCATTCTTCAGCTTTTCTCTGAAATGGGGATCTTTTTCCAGGTACTCGATGACTTCCCGGAGATAGCGGTCATAGTGCAGCCCTGTGTCCTAAGGGATAAATGCATGTTAGTCAGCCCCCAACACCAACCCTGACACTTAATGAGCACTTTAACTAAACCTGCTTTTGTTTGTCTTTCCATTAGGCTCTCGCACAAAAGCAGATGAACTTTCCACGAGCATCTGCCACAGACTTGTCTCTCTTTAGCAACAATGTCAGCAAAGCCAATGTTTAAGTGTTAGATCCCTGTATTTCACCAAATCCCTGTGACTCACAGTGCTTCTGGGTGGCTCCAGTTCTTCCACCTCAGGCTTTCCTGTGGTCTTGTCCACACTGATGGGCACCGAATGGACACACAACCACAAACCTAAGAGAACCAACACACCTATGCCAAACCCTTTACCCCTCATCATCTGAAAAACAGACAAATAAGATCCAAAGGGTGGAGGGTTACATTCGTTCATTGTGGTTTTTTTTTTCTAGAAGATGGTTTGTTAATAATGGAACTGCAGTGAATGGAGACCAGAAGGGCTGCCCCCTTACAGTAGCTTGTCCAGGTCAAAGCTACAACCCTACATTTACAACAAATAGAGATTAAGGTTATGCAAGTCATTCTTAATCTCAAGAGCCAGACTAATTTACAGGAAGGAGACCAAAACACAGGCAGCTTTAGTTAGAAAAATCGCAGCCCTTCAGTGGTTCCTCAGAATCGATGGCAGACACAAATGCTAAGTAAACAGGTTGTTTCAAAATGATGGCGTTAGCTAATTTACTGCGCACAGAGTTGACAGAAAAGACACGAAGCACGTGCGCATCTATGAAAATACTGAAAGGCGTTTAAGACTTACGGTGAAAGCGGAGAGTTATTTTAATCCCCCGCCGAGCTTTTTCCGTTAAGTACTCCTCGAAGCGCCTGAGCTCGTTTCCAGCTGTCACCTATCAAGCTCCAATACAAGCTCCTCCAGGTATCCACAGCCTGCCGAGGCAGAAAAAAAAAGACCGCCGTCACCGTGGCAACGCCCCGCCCCCACTCCCTCGTATTGGACAATGGGGAACGGGCTCGTGCCAGAAAACAGTCGCGTTGGGAGCTGATTGAAAGCTGCACTTGTCACTCAGAGTCTCAAACATGAACGCAAGCTTTAAGGTGCTTTGACCCAAACTGTACGTGGCGTTTGGATCATATTCCCGCCAAAGCGGATTTAGCGTTAACATGAAGGAGCTACACATCCTTGAAGATTAGATTACAACCCGTTTAACATGACTTGCTTGAATTTTGCAGCATATTGACACTGAAAGCTGACCTCGTCAATTTCAGCACATTATTAATATTATTAATTTAAAAAAATGTAATTCAGCACAATATTAATATTTTTTATATTTAGAAAAATACAGATAATTTGCAAAAAGGGTAGAGAAATGTCAATGGTTAAAAATGTGGACAGTCAAGGATCTTGGACATCTTATTTACTAATAAAATAAACGATTTGCCTCCATTTATTTTTAATGGTGTGGTGCATAAAGAGGCATAAAAATAAAATAAAAAGCGTACCTAGAAATGACACTGGATGAAAAAGGGAAAAGTAAATTATTTTAAAAGGATTATCAGAGATACAGAGAAGTATTTGAAGGTAAATATTTTAAAGTGGTTTTACTTCAACAAGTTTTTAATGTTACCTCAAACTTTTTGCCAAAAAACATAATCACAAAACATGTCATATACATGTTTAACACAAGAATATAGCTGAAAAACATTCTTGCAAACTTTGTTTTCTCTTATTACATTAAGCGGAGAAGGAAAGACAGAGCATCTCTGAAAAAATAACTCTAAAGGGATTGTTTAAGAACTGAAGGACATTTGGATGTCAAACTTCATGAAAAGTAAACCTTCACTTTTCTGATTTTCTGTAACAGATTTATCAGTGACATGTAATAAACTATCAAAGGCTTAATTAGTCAGCATACAGATCAATTGTACACATTTTATTACATTATATATATTTTGTTCACAAAACTTGATTCAACCCATGATGCAGGGTTGTAAATCTGTAGCTGTTACTGATGACCAAGAAGACAAACTGACTTATGTATATAAATAAATAATGGTGTGAGACATTGAGTGTAGGTTAACTATGTAGGAAACAAAAAAAATTGAAGAAAGGAGATGGCTTTGCTCTTTACATTCTTTTGGGAAACTGTTTGATGATGTCAAGTCCAGCATATCATGTGATTCTGGTTCTTTCTGTCTCATTCTCCTTCTATTGATAAAGATAAATATTATAAATACTTTGTTTATTTAAAAAATATGTTCCCACAGTTTCAGGAGACAGCCTATCCCATCCATCCATCCATTTTCTTAACCTACACACAGTTTCCGGAGCCTGTCCTGGCTAGTGCCACTGATGGGCGAACATGTCCAGGGTACACCTTGGACATGTTCCTAGTCTGTCACAGGGCTCAAGAGACAGTCATGAAAGAAAGAATACAAAAAATAATAATTTTAAATGTAATTTTGAATGTTTCATTTAATATTTGGACATTGGAGGGTTGGACAAGGGAAAATTGCATTTAAAGGGGTTCTCCATATTTAATTTGAATTATTATTATTTTATCTCCAAGCGTTATTTTTTTTCTCTCAGTTTTTGTATATTTGCTCTCCATCCATCCATTTTTGTAACCTGATATATCCCTTTTGGGGTCACAGGGTCACCGCAGTCTGTCCACTGTTGGGCAAAGGCGTTGTACACCCTAGCCAGTCTAGGATGGCTAGATATGGTCTCAACACAAGTACATTCAGTCAGAAGCTACACGGCTTAGTGTTTTATATGTGGGATTGTTTAAAATATAATAATTGGGAATTAAAATGTTCTCCAAAAAGGAAAGACTAAAAAGTAACTGTTTTTGCTCTTTAAAAAAAAATGTAGTGTACATTTTTGCCGACGATGCCCAATTTCCTCCACACGGTGGCGCTGCATGTCCGTTCCCGCCTGACGCGACGGCTGTCTGGCAGAAACGTTCCTATCTACAGTGTCCAACCAAAACTCATACTATCAGCCCAACAGGAACTGACGTATCCTCTGTGCAATTGGACGGAAAATGCAGCTGCAGGAAAAATTGCTCCAAATACCGCACCGCTGAAAGGTGAGAAACAAACATTTGAACTGTATTTTTACGTGTAGAAAAGTTTTAGCTGCTAGTTGTCCCAATGTAGCTTTTGTTTTCTCGTGTTCAAGAGTTTGCCGCGCCAGAAAGGACTGCGTTTCTTCGTCACTGCGCTCAGTTGGCAGGACCCAAAGGAGATAGTTGTCCTGGCACTTTTAAACTATTAAATCGCCCTGTTGCTGATCGCTGAGCGTCCGTAGACGCCGCCGGTGTTTGGCTAAAAGTCTTCCCGTTCACGTGTCCGTGTCTGGGCTGGTTTTGTTGTTGTTTTGTACAGAGACGGCAGGTTTAGCGGCTTAGTTAGCATTCAACACAGTCAAAAGTTAATGTTCACACCAGCCGCCCCCAAAAGGAGAGAAAAGGGGCTGATTTTCCCAGATATCTGGACAAGTTGAGCGAAAATAATAAAAATAATAAAACATCTGTTGCCTCTTGTCAACAAGAAAAGCTGTTTTAAGCTAAAAACATTCAAATGAAACACTTTGCTGTGACAAAAGATTTTTGTAGCCTTACTTTTAAAAAGAAAACCTTCATAACACAGCATATCATTAGTTTAGACAAACAAAAGCTGAAAACAACCAACGCCACCTACAATTGTTGAGCTTTTTCCTCTTCTCATGAAGTTCATCTGGTGATGCACACACAATTATGTCTTTCATGTGGTGGAGCCACAACAAAACATCTGGTGAATATATATATCACAGGATATGCCCGTCTGTTTACATTACACCTATTTGTCTAAACAATTTTATTAATATTTCTCCTATAAAATAAAAACACATTCTATGTGATACATTTTTTTGGTACTTTAAAATCTATACCTTACTTTTTTGGCTTTGTTAATGTTACCTATTTTAAAAAAATCTAAAATGAAAAAAAGTTTAAAAAAATTGAATCTTAGTAAGATTCACAAAACAAGTCATAAACTTTTGAAAACTGCAAGACTTGGTTACACATTTTCTATATTTTTGACATGAGTTGCACTTTGAACATGCCCACAGTAAAGTGCTCACAGCTGCACTTCTGGGCTGTTATATGTGAAATAAAGTGGTCATTAGGGTGTAAGTCATGCACGTCAAATTTCTAAAATCAAGCAAACGTTATCTCAAAGTGTCAAAACTTGATAACATTTGTACTTGTTGTACTTCAAGGTTTTTAAAATGCTTTCTATTTTCTTTTTGGGATTTTTATTTACCATTGAAGGCATGTAGTTGAGTCAATTTCTATTCCTACAATCCGACCAGATCGATCTGTCTGAGTCAAGTTGTAAATCTTTGCATCTCAACTGCATTTGTTGCATATGTTCACATTTAAAGGGTCAAAAACATGTGTTGTGCTATAATTTCCTCAAGCTGTGTTGTTGCTGAAGTTGGCACCAAGTTGTCTTTTGGCAAGAGCTTGAATGTAACCACATTTTGTCACTGTCTGCTGATGCTTGCACAGCTGATAAGACCATCTTGGACTATGGTGCTAACATGATGCCAGCAGAGGGAGAGAAAGCTGGAGGAAGAGAAGGGACCCTTTGGGGCTGCATAGCATGCCAAATTCCTCAGCTGTACAATAGTGTTGGGTTAGCTTGAGCCCCAGCACAGCCAGTCTCATCTATTGGGAGGGGAAGCTCAGGAGAGGCCAGTGACGCCTGGTGAGAGAAGGAACTCTCTCAACCCTGGGGCTGTGATTGTTGCATGAATGGTTGCTTTCACAGGGCACTGTCATTTTTTTTCTTTGAATCACAAAAAAGGCTGCTTTGCCATGTATTTTTGTGTTATCAAGAACAAAGTTTCCCACATGCTAAAACTGTCTTGTAAAAGGTTTTTTAAGGTAGTCCACACTGTTAACCAGTGCTAAAAATTGCAGAGTGAGTGAGCAAACTAGCTTTATGTTAAGTCATTTATTCATTAATTAAAAAAATAATTGAAGTTTTGAGTTTGAGCTTAAATACCGGAGATATATGAGCTGAAAGTTGTTGGGAAATCATCAATATTTATTTCTTTTTGAACACGTGATGCCCTTTGATTAATTTTTTGTGGTGCATTTGTGACCATTTGCTGTATGTGAGAACTAGACTTCCAAACAGGAAGTACCCGCTGGGTCCGATAAACCAAAATCCTACAGACTTCTATAGAAAAATGAAATGCTATTACTCAGTTATTCTTTTGGTCAGAATAACCATTCTTGCTCTAATACCTTTTTTTTTTTTAAATGTTGCAAGTCTGAATTTTTTTTTCATTATATTTTTTTTCTGCATTACAAGTTATTCAAATTATAAACTAACCAATCAAATGCCTCAACAAAAGTATGTAGTCTTGCGTCGAACATTTGAAAAGTTTGAATGACAGATTCTCCAGAACCTGCTTTCAAATAGTAGGTGTGTGGCCTTCCAACAAGCTCCCTACTGACTGGTCAGAGCGCTTGGTATAGAAACGTTGACACAGACCAACCAGTGCTTACTTACGATGTCTGGCTCCAACATGGCGGCGTCTATCTCGTGAAATAGTGACTACTGAATTGAATGATTTACTCTGTCCAGTTCTCACATGCACTCAATGTATATGATCAATAGCAGTTAATCACTAAATAAACAACAGAAAACTTAAATGATTTTGTTTTCCTTTTAGGTGTTTGAAAATCTTCTTCTCAAATTGTTGATCCACACCCACTTGAAAGCGGTTGTACTTATGGCCCACTCCACCTGACAGAATGGCCCAGACACCAAGTGGAAATGGGTTCAAGCTGGATGTTCCGCAGCCAAAGGGGGTTGTGGGTAAAGAAGAAGCCCTCCGTATGGAGGAAGAGGCTTTAGCTAAATTGCAAAGGGAGAAGAAATACACTCCTTCAGTGTCAACATCGTTGCCAGCAGCATCGTCATCTTTCCTAAAATCAAAACCTACTAAAGCCTCCAGTGCTGCTTCTGAACCTTCATCCTCAACTAGTAAACCAGACAAGGACCTTATTGTCTTCTCTGAGTCCAAGAAACAAGCGGAGCAGGATAAGTTCAGGGATATTGATGTGCACAAGTTAACCAACGAAGAGCTTGAAGACATTCTAATTTATGAAAACTTTGATACTGACAGCATAGTGTCCCGGCCTTCATCGCTGCTGGGGTTCAACCTTAGTGCGTCCTACCCTGGTGGCAGTGCCTGTAGCTCTTCTCACTTTCAGAGTGGTCAGTGGAGATCTGTTCTGTCCACCCCATCAAGTTCCAATGTGTCCACTCCATCCCACCAACCCACCCCATTGTTCCCCTCTGCCCCGTTTCCCAAACCAGGCGCATTTCAAAATGGTTTCACTCCAGCCATGTCACCTTTCATGGCTCCACCAGGACAGCAGGCAACTTTCATACCCTTCACTCCCATACAACCTTCTGCCGCAATGGTGTTCCCACAGCCAACTGTGGACCCAGAGATGGCCAAGTTGTTTCACAAGATTGCCAGCACCTCAGAATACTTGAAGAATGGCAGATTAACCAGCACCGGCATGGATTCTTCAAAAGCTGGA
Organism: Adrianichthys oophorus; assembly: GCA_036245035.1. Taxonomy (NCBI): domain Eukaryota; kingdom Metazoa; phylum Chordata; class Actinopteri; order Beloniformes; family Adrianichthyidae; genus Adrianichthys; species Adrianichthys oophorus. The sequence continues at coordinate 15,730,517 of BSAI01000030.1, read as the reverse complement.
GCAGCTTCTCTGGCACCGAATCCACCAACCCCACAGCCAACTGTGACAGAACCCTCAAACACCAGCAACTTTGACTGGCTTGATCTGGACCCACTTACAAAACACAAAGCAGAGAATGAGGAGGCATCTCTGGCATCAGAAGGACCTACGCAGACGGTATCAGCAGTTACTGCAGGGGACCCATGGGATGCAGTCCTCGAGTCTGAAGGGAATACCAGTAGAAGCAGCCCCTCTCCAGGGGCAAAGGTGTCACTCACAGTTCGCTCACAGCACAGGCGAGCATCGACAGGAGCACCTGTCACCCGGAGTCACTCACTCAACATCCCAGGGACATCCTCCCAGCACAAACCCAGCAATCAGGTAAGAACTCGCCAACAGTAAACCTTGAATATCTTCTTATTCACTGGGTGCTAAGACTCTAGCTAAACACAAACGTTTGGCTACAATGAGACTCATAACTGCCACCAATGTTGATCTTTCCTAACTATGCATTTTGGCGACATATTCCCATCATCGCAACTGTTCTTACCAGGGGATGTGGACTGTCTGAAGGTCAAAAGTGGTCAAACCTGTATGCAGGTGGCCCGCATAAAATTTTAAAGATGAAAGACCAACTTGGTGATCCCGTAGAGTTAAAATGTTTATTCACACTAATTTCTGCAGGCATCCTGTGGACGACAGGTTCTAGTGAACACTTAAACAACACATAAGTAAGAGTAAAGTAGGTGATGTAGGCATGTCATAAAGATTTTTTTATCTTTTTAATCCCCCTGAAACCTGCTCACTGTGCAGTGGGCCTGTTTGTGCTGTTGAAACGATGAAAGCGCGCCCCTTGCGTACCCATTGTGCACTCCTTGCTTGCAGCCTGACTGTTAGCAATGAGCAAGTTAGACAATCGGAGTGTACTATTTTTGTATGGACGTCTTATTGGCATCCTGCAGCCACTTGCGTATCACCTGCAGACCTTGCGCATGCAGCATTTGCGCATGTTCAGTGAGGAGCCAGTACCCATTCTTTCTAGCAATTGGAATGTGGTGACACTATGACAGCATCACTTGTTCATTGTGTGTGTGACTTATCCTTAAAAATACTTCATGATACACCTACCACACGCACAACAATAGTGCATTGTATTTTCATTGACATCCCTTGAGCTGGCCGTACGAACCTCAAGGGAACTGCAAGACACATTTGAGCTCCCCTTAAGCTGCGGCTGCTCCAGTCTATGACCCTACAGGGAAGGCCCAACAACCCAAAAACCCACAGCATCTGTACTGGGATTGACCCATATACATGTGAATAAGGCCTTAGTTTTTTTATTATGTCTCCCACCCTGCTCAAACATGCACTCAGTTACACATTCAGAATTAATGAGGAAATGGAACCACAGCTTTTCGGAGACACAAGGTTAATGTAAATGAAGTCTAGTCAGAACATCAATGTTGGATTCTCCACTCAACTGCAACACCCCTTTGGTGTACTGCTAAAACATCTAAAGAGCGTGTCTCTCAGAGATTCAACTATCCACCCATAAAGTTGTTAGATTTTCCTTCCTGCCACTTTCAACCAAACTCTTAATTTTAACTACTCTTTGTGAACATTGTGTTTTGCTGTGTCAGATGAAAGTGTTTTGCTTGCGCATGTTTAAAGCTTATTTGGGACAGTGTTGCAGGCAAGGGACATGTGATATGGTTGTCTGTTTTTTTTTCAGTGAAACTGAACTGCCATCTGTCATTTGGCCTTTAGCCCTGAGCTGAGCACTTCAAGCCAAGCATTTAAGTAATGCTAAGATCCAAAAGCCAAGCTCCAGGATTTTTGTTTTTTTTAATTTGTAACTGGCTTTCACTTTTAGCAGAACTTTTCATGCTTTGAAATGAAAACAATTTCATTCTTTCCAGGGTCTGAAATGATTCTTTGGTTTAGATTTTTGTTAGTGGTGTTATTGAAAGTAGCTATTTGTTGAGTTCTTCCTTGCTTGACACTCATGCTCCGTACAAACCGAGCATGTAATACACGTTCAAAAACAGACTAAACATGAGTTCTTGGACGTGCTTTTAGCATATGGTTTTCACACTGGACTGTCACTACCCGATATTAGCGCATTGACTCACTTATGGAAAGGGCTTGGCACAAAATGTATAATTGGTGCAAATCTGGTGAATCTTGCTCCAGTCTTTTTCTTACACAGGTCTATTCTGATAAATGAAAGACCTAGTGTCATGTTATGCCAGCCTTTCTTTATCATGTTCAATGTTCAAATGGTTGGCACTTCCATTAAAGTTAAAATAGATGCTAACCATATGTCACAAAAGACGAGTCCCTGATTGCTGCAAATTTTGTACTTGGATCCCGAAAATGGACGTGTGTAGCGACGTGAATGCTGGACTTTTGAAAAATGCTCAATTACACGTGTTTACAGACTTTACATTGGAAACGGTCACTTGACTGTGAGGTCAGTGTGAGCGTTGCATTAGATGTGAACCCAAGAGTATTTTAACCTTTAAGCTGGATCTTAATTTACATTTGAATAAGGACTTGTTTATGTTATGAGCCACCTCTTGGTTACTTGGTGAACTGACCTGACTTCAGTTATTTTCTGTGCAAGTAACCTCTTGTTTAACAGTAATAGATTTCCAACATGGAACTAACGGAAAGCTTAGAAAAATACCATCAAATCAACCAATACCAACCAACAGATCAACATAGGGCTGGGCGATAGTGAATTTTTTATATCACGACAGTGGGTTTTTTTTTTCATATCATGCGGTAACGATATATATCATATGCCATGTGATTTATTGAAGCTAAAGAATGCTTAATGACCCGAATCTGTGTTGGTAATGTATAAAGCTCTTATTAGAAGTTATGAACCGGATACTGATAACATGGGTAAAGTAAATGGTTAGGTGAATAGGTGGGGTAGGATTATATACGTTCGCTTCCTTCTACTCTCTTTGAAGTAATCTACAATTAACAAATGTTTGATATGTCTTTGTATGGATTTAATCCTTTGTTGATTGTACTATTTATGTACTATTTCTTGCTCTGTTTGCTTGAAATAAACCATTTAAAATCAAATCAAATATTACGATATAAACCACATAACTATATCTGTCAAATTTGAACGCTCTGTGGCTCGTAGGAAAAATGTGTAATCATCAGCAGGTTGTTTAGATTTAAACATTTATTTATATTTTAGACATAACAGATTCAATGAAGGAACATAATGCATCAGTTTCTAACCCCCAGAAAACAAAAAAGGCATAAATATTACAAACTAAACTGAAAATTAAAGCAAAAGCTTTCAAGTTTCAAAAGAGAACATAAATAAAACAGAACACTAAACTGCTTGATCAGTTCCATTTAAAAACAAAGCATTATTTCTACAAATAAATTCTAATATTTTCAAGTTTTACAGAACAAACATAAAATGTACAAACATTTTTGTCAACATCCTATGAACAATCTAGGAACCAAAAGCAAGTTTTCTGAATGATTGCTGCTGATGGCTGCTGTTTAAACATTACACATTCATAAGTCAGTTTTACATCTTAATTTTACCTTATTTGGGCACATTACATACTGTAGGAATAGAAAAGATTCATCAAAAGTTGTACAGTTTTTTTTTAATGATTGCATTAGTGTCCCTGTTTAAAATAAATCTTCACTATTTTATAGAACACCCTGTGTATTAACGGGTCCAGAAAGCGCTTCTAAAGATTGTACTGCATTTTTCTTCTTTTCACACCCGCTTCCTGCTTATTGTTTTTAGACGAGTCATCATTAAACAGTTTTCTTTTGTGGCATGTTTAAATTTCAAGTGAAATTGATCAACAATTACATGAAGTAGCATTTTTCTGAAATTAGAATACAGTCTTTGTGCTTGTAGGGTCATGAGGTATGTGCTTGTATGTTCCCCTTGTTCCTGTTTCATATCGTCAGAAAGGGGAACAAGTCGGTACAGATCCTCTGTACCCTGTAGCAGCAACCCAGTGAGATAACAAGTGGCCTGTACAAGTCTCTGTGCCAACTCCAATTACAGGCAGGCCAAGCAGAAGTTGCTCTTTTTCTACTCAGTTGTGGTCAATTGGAAGTGTTACAGTTTGAGCTGTTGTCAGTTTTTTCTATTATTCATCCATAAGTCCTCTTTTCTCGTGTCTTCATAATGGTCAAAAAGCATATCCTAATACATTTTATGCCTAGAACATTTTCGTCATTTGAAACAGAATTTGGACAATGTTAGTTTGACTAACACAGCAGCTCGATAGAAGAAGCACATCAACAGCCACACAAAAACAAACCGTGGGGGCTGTTTGTTTGCATAGACTTGTTTTTATTGGAGCAGAACATTGAAATGAAAGTAGACTCTGCAGTCTTCCGCTCCACCTCTGAAAGCTAAACAGAGATGCTTTATTTTCCACTAAAGCTATGAAATAGCTTTAGATTGTCTTGCCATTCTCTTCCTTTAGACTTTTTGTAGACCAACAATGGCTGCCTGCTGACAAAAGGTGTTTGTAGCTATTGCTTTATTGTGGAAAGTTTACTAACTTTGAAACAACTTAAGCACTTCATTTAAATTTATAAGGCTTACCACTACAACTACTAAATAAAAGCAGAGATGTTGCTGATAGGGTGGTGGTTGGGGACTGTACATGCCTGGGCTTGTGGGGCTAACCAGTCAAAGCTGAATGAGCATTTTGAGGTTATTTTCTTTATTTAACCCTATAACGGGACTTCCAGAGTCCAATATCTCAAAAAGACACAGACGAAGAACACAATCTACAGTTTTTCTCTGAGCTGTACATGTTTGAAAGAAAACTACCCTCTGCTGGCTATTTTTCTCATTTTGCACACAGTAAACATCTCAAATGTTTCTTTTATGACACTACAGATGTATCCTGGTTACGATAGTTGTGTAGGTCTGACATCTACCATTTACTCTAGAACGGATAAACCTGTCAGCATACATGTTGTTATAGGATAATTATACTGATCGATTATTCCAAGACTAGAAACTATTTCTTTTACAGTGTGTAATTACAATTAATATTGCTGTTATGTGTGCGCACACACTCATTTTTGCAATTACTAAGCCCCTATGATTGGAGTTTAAATTGAGAAATGTGACTGCAAGTCCAATATCCACCAGTTTTACAGTATCCCTTCACTCTTTCTGCTTGGTATATTTCTCTTTTTACATAAATCTTTTTCAATTGTAACTCATATCCTTTTATTCTAATACCTACATTAAAGACCCACTCCGATGTGATGTTTTTGGGTTTTTTTACATGTTCTTGCGGCATTTTTCTGAGGATAGAAGAAATGTAAAAAGAAAATTAAGCTAAAATTGCATTTCTAAGTATTTTTTTAATCCAAAATCTTGCGAATCAGGAGCATATAAAACAAGCCTTTTGAAAAATATCTTATTTGTGATGTGTAGAAAATATACTGGGCGGACCACAACCTCCTTGTTCTGTGGCAATGGTCCTGCCTTCAACTCGACAATTTTTGTAAAATTTTGGCAATAAATGGCATTATCATAAATAAAAGACCACTGGGAACACTTTTACGATCGGAAAAAAATATGGTCAAGTGGATTTTTAAAGACATTGTTTTGGGTGTCGTGTTGAACTTCACACACTTTGCTTAAGAATTAGTTTTGATTGTTTTGGTGCAGATTAAATCAGCTCGTTTCCTGTTTGTTCTTGTTGTTTTTCTTTAGGAAAGGTAATGGGACTTTGACTTAAAATATATGCGGCCAACAACAAAATCCAGCCTTGGATGCACTTAAAATATGTGCGGGCTATGCAGCAACGTGCATCTTGGCTGCATGTGACCAACATGAGTTTGCATCATTTTTGTGCTGGTTGTGCTGGTTGTATGTGAAAATAACATCAGCCTCATTGAAAACTGTAAAAAAATATTTGTGTAGATGTTGACCTGGTTGTTGCATGTAACACATTTATTCAGATCTATGTTTGCTTGTTATTTTTTTTCATAAAACCTTATAGATGTTACTGTATTTCAGGAAGTACTGTTTGACAAGCCATTGGTCACTTCCTTTCTGTGCAGTCAGTTACCCTGATATTAACTTTTTATTACCTTTTATTATTGACAAAGCTTTGTTCAGACTGTACAAAATCCCAGTGGTGTCATAAGAACCACTTGTTGATCTAATGGGAGTAGTTTTGTGTACACAAGCCATTAAAGTCAGGATCCTGTCACACGCTGATGCATTAACTTGCTAAGTGTTTTCTGTAAGATCTGCTCTGTTAAACCAATTTATGAGTACAGCACTTTTGCTTGAACTAAGTTGGTAGAAATCAAATTTTCTTTTCCCTTAACTTAGTTTTTCATGTTATCTGGCTGGGTCATTATACTTTCAAAATGTATAAAAACATTATTTATGACAAACAGAAATATATGTTCAAATTTGAATTTGTGGACAATTAGACTTTATTAGTTTGGGTTTTTTTCCCCCTTGTACATTACTAGCTGTTTCTCTTAATTATGGTCACACTAATGGTAACCAATTAGATATTCCATGTTACCTCTGCACTCTGAAACTGACTTTTAAAGCATTTGAAAGTCAGGGTTGTTTTGTGAAACACAATTGATGGCTTAGATACAAATCTGTTTAAGGTAGCAACCTTTTGTCCTCCTGTCTGTGGACATAAACATGTTTCATATTGACAGATGAGTAACTCTTCAGTATTCAGAAGCACAGAAAGGGAACTGTTTTTAAAAAACCAAATGTGTGTGACATCACTGGACTGAAACTAGAATGATGACACCAGCAGCAACCAGGAAAAGGAATCTAGCTGGTCTATGTTGACGTTTCTCTTCAAACTTTAATTTAACAAAGAGTTGAAAAACAGAACCTAAAAAGGTTTTTATTGTGACAAACAAAGGAGAGCAGAAACACAAAGCTTCACAATAATGATTGTGACCACATTTGGAGATACAAACTCCATACAATTGTATAGAGCATGTGACATTTCTCAGAGGTGGAGACTTTTTTTCTGAGCATTTAATTTATAATCTAATCTAATTTACATACGCTGTATGTTGAGTGAAGAAATGTAACTGCTGTTGGGCCATTTGACAAATAGTGTTGATGCAAACTGACACCTTTAGCTGAATACATATTTATCTGGGCCTTGGGTGAAATTCAGTGTTGAACTCAACTACTCTTCTGCTGAATTAAAAACTGTTTCCACACAGAAACATCGACAAATGGCTTTTTAATATTGTTCCTCCCTGTTCAGTCCCACAGACCAGCTGGTCACTTATTTTTCTAGACAACGCCTTGGTCACATGGACCCATATGGGGTTTGGCCCATACGGGTGCTACAGGTTTTTATGTTGTAAAAACCCCTGACATGCAAGTGCCTGTCTTTACATGTCTTTAAGTGTCATGTTGTCTGACATTGGAACCCTTTATGCTGAGTTCTAGTTTTAGATGACCAAAAAATATAAAATAAGTTTTTGGGAAGAAGAGAATTAGCTAACAAATATAATCTTTTTTTCCAGTCTATTATGTGAATACATTTGTTTCTGTTTCACATTAATCGGTAAAGTACTAAGGATTACTTTTTATTTTAAGAGTTAAAAAAAACCCCACCAAGATTTTTCTTGAGTTTTAGTATTTCTCGACAAAAACAAAGAAAATGACCAAGTTTCTAAATTACTATAATGTAAATTCTAAAAGTTATGCAATGTTTATCTTTGATAAAGAAAATTCTTAAGCCCTGCAGACAAATGTCTCATAGTTTCATATCTATAATCTCTGTTTGCTGGGTTCATATGATCATAATTGATTTTGTCTCAGTCTACAGCCAAGTGTTGTCAACAAAGTAATCTGACCTCACAAAGCCAAAGAACACTCTTGCCTTAAGGAAATGACTAAAACATCATATAAAAGCTTTCAGCAGATTCAAAAACTAATGTGAAATATTTGAAATATTCCAGTGACAGTGGTTTAATCGAGTGTTTTGTGAAGCACTTTGAAATACTTTGTACGAATTGTGCTATACAAATAAACTTGCTTGCTTGCTTGAGTGTCAAAGCAAGAGGGGTCTGTTTATTTTTTAAATTAAGTATTTTGTGAAAATGCTCAATGGCTCATTTCAGTGGTTACAGTACTAAACTTTCTGTAATTTATTAAATAAAATACAGGACTCTTTTGGATCAATTGTCAATAAAAATAAGATCAATAAAAATGTCTAATATTAGCTGGTCTGTCACTGATTCTTTTTTTCTTAATGCAGGAGTGTTCATTCTCAGACCTTCAGGGCCAGTGTCCTGCCCAACTTTATGTTGTCAGTTTCTTAGCAGTTATAACCCCTATCTGATGCTGTTTTCTGTTACAATGCTGCTGACTGTCATTATTGTGTTGGTGCCTTACTTTTAAGAAACCCACCTGGATCTACAAATCTTTAACGCCCCACTCCAACCATATTTTATTCTTTTGTAAAATACTTCCTACTAGTCTTTTAATTATGATTGTGCAATTTTCAGCCAAAATCCAAAAGCCCTTTCTGTTTTTTTAAGACATTTTATGCTCAGTGACAGTAGCTCAATACAATTCTGGTTTGTGGGCGTGACTGTTGGCTCAGAACAACCCTGACCTCTTCCCCTCTCTGTTGCTGGGAGCTCTGTTTGGAGCATACAGCCCCCAAGTTAGAATTAGCGGCACAAAAATAATGGCGAGCAGTATTAGATCAATCGAGCCATACAGTTTTGAGCCAGAGGCCGGCTTGGACGGGGAAAATGAATGCATTCAAGGGGGCGGAAGAGCAGAGTGGTAAGAGAGACTTTGACACGCCCAGTGAGGGGCTGGGTCATTCGCCCCAGGTTTTTGTAGCATATGGTTTTCTGATCAAGTGTGATTTGAATTAAGAAATACTCAAAAACAGTTTTAATTTGAAATTATTTTATATAGATCCTCTAATATGAGAAAATGCCAAAATAACATGTTAAAAACACAAAAAGCACTTTTCATTGGATTGAGTCTTTAAAGACTTTCATTTCTGACCACAGGTGTACAAAATGCAGGTGTAAACAAAGGCAAGGACACATTAAAGAGCAGCCTTAGATGACATTTCTTTAAACCTGTTCTGTGAATACTGTTGTGGATGACATTTGAATTTATTTTTTAATTTAAGCAATGGATACATCTGGGTTTCAAAGCTGTTTAAGAAAAATGTTTTGGTCCATTTTTGCTCATCATCACTACTGATATTCATTAGAAAATAGTTTCAGTGAGATATTGATCAGATTATAAGTTGAGCAGGTAAAAAATTCAGTTTCTGCAGCAGTTTTTTTTCATGCTTACATTTTTTTTTTCCACCAAAGAAACTGTGTATAAACACAAACCTGTCATAGATCACTTCCACAGGCACAGCTTGTTCCATTAAATAGATACTAACAAATTGTTAAGATCAAAAAGATAATTTTAATGAGTGAACAGGATAGAGCAGATTCCATTTATGCCTAAAATAAGCAAAAATGATGCAATAAAAGCAGGATAACAGTTTAAAAAAATTTCTTTTCCTTTTTTGTTACAAAATTTAAAAGAATTTGCACCAATCAAAGAGCTTCACGCACTGTTCCCTTTCAATCTCTTTAGGAAGGCTCTGCTGTAAGCAAAAAGCAAAATGTATAAAAATCCTTTTTTGCTGTTTTACTTTGTAAATGTAAATGACGTCTGTTTAGAAATAGGTGAGTGAATTGTTCCACATTCATTTTGATAATCCTCACACAACTAAAACTTATCAAAACCTTTTTCTATGCAGCACAATTATAATCAGAAAGTTACTGAGTTCATACCTTTCATGGTCACCTTCTCCATAATGCGTCGTTGATAAATATTGATGGTAATTTTGTTTTGCAACACCTATTGTTGTTATTTATTAGGTACAAAGTGACTCTAAATCACCTTAAATCTCATTTCTGTCTTGTATTTTTCCTAACCTGTCTGCCCTCGCTGCTTCTGGGTGACTGGGCTCACCTGTTCCAGGTAGTCAGCAGTGGTTAGTACTAGGTTACATAAAAAATAAAAGTAAGTGGACAGTGAGACATAGAGTTGATCACCCAAAGCTGTATATGAATATTTCATCACACATGTTCAGTATTTGCCTCCTCAGCTAAAAATCGTACTCTCCTTTCTGTAAATCACGTGACACCACTTTAAAGCCAGATCAAACACCAGTCAGGGTTTGAATAGTCCTGATTTTTTTCACAGGCATTTTTTTTTCCACAGTTACAGATTCTTTTAAACAAGACTCGTAAAATTAAAAATACTTTCAGTTCTATATTAAGTAAGATTCCTTTATATTTACTATGGTTTTTCTCTCCTTACAATCTTTTCAAATACAGCTGCCTCTCAGGGTGGATAAGAAGTTTTTGTCCCACTTTTACCCCCCTGGCTTCCAACTAGTTTTTGCACCAGTCTAAGTGTTGCTTGATGTTTGGTAAGATTTTGTCAGGAATTCACACAACACCCACTTAAATATTCTTGCATACCATGCAGAGTTTTGTGGCTCCCTGAGGGCAGCAACCTCCCCCAGAAAGAAAACGCTGTCTTCCAAACGACAATAGCTTAACAGGGGCTGAAAGTTCTGACCCCAGATTCCAAAGAGACCGTTGGTCCACAGCCTTCACTGTGACATGTACGTGTGAAGTCTGATGCATCCGAGCTATGTCAACAAAGAGGAAGCTGACCTTATGCAAGGCTCTTTGTACAGTGATATTTCTTCAACTGTCTTCCTTTTAGATGGACGGCGTGTTCCTGTTGCTGCAGCACTGTGACATGAACCGGCACACTCATAGGAAGATTAGTCAGTGTGTGAACATGTGTGGGCAATAGAGACTGAGTGTGTCAATGTGAGAGAGGATTATGTACTCTTCTTTAGCATGTTTGTTTTTACCTTGCAGATCAACATCCAGACATAAACGGTATGCCCTTAAGCTACTTCAAACCGCCCTCGGCAATGCACATTAAGGGGACACCTGTAATGAAAAGTCTATGTAAATGCGTGCACGTGTGCGTTTTGGGGTTCTGCGTTCAAAACTCATGTTTACGCATAGCTTTGCGAGTTTCTACAACCATTTTCAGGTTCTACATACAAAACGCACCATTGAACGCACATAACAAGTTAAAGCAGGTTGAACTTTGACCAATCATAAATTCTGATTTGGTAGTGACATTTGGATGAGGTCCCTTTCAACTCGGAGAAGTACCAACCGTTTGACAATTGATCACAGAGGAGAAATTGATAACTACGGTTTGTGCCCGGTTGGAATTCTATGACAACAAGTCTTTCGTTTATCAAAATGGAGCTGTGAAAGAAAAAGCCTGGAGTACCAGATTTGCACCGCTTTCACATTTTGCACTAAGCCTTGTCTAACTGTAGGTACATGCGCTAGTAAACAGTAGCAAAAGAAGAAGCCCATATCTGCTTGTCCAGTATGAACACCATGTGACAAACGCTCGTTCTTGAGCGTGCATCAAATTCCCGGTGTTTACGTAGCTTCATTTTTTCCTTAATTTATTTGTCCTTTGTACATTTTTCAATTTATTCCTTCTTCCCGTTTTATGTCCATTTACGTCTTTTTTTTTAAAAATCTTTCTTTGAGCAATAATTAGACAAATGAAGACAAAGTTCAAATGTGGATAATTCATGGAGTGTTTCAGTTTTTTCAAAAGCTGCATTTTAATGCAGTCCTAAGACAGAAATGAGAAAAAGAAAGATAAAATCTGTCCTTCCACAATGCATCCACAACGTAATGTAAAAATAAACAGTCCGATCCATTTACAAATGGATTTTTTTCTTTCAGAAGTCTACTTTTCTATTAAAAATAAGTTCTTAGATGTATATGAATACCTATAAGAACCCATGACAACATCAATGTTACAAACATTTGAATGCTCCAGTTTCTTCCTTTTTAAGATATAAAAAGTCATTTTTATGTCTGCATCTGAGTAAATCCCTAAACAATGTAGACTCAACATCCAGGGGTGATGGGGTTATGAATTGTTTTGATTGTCTTAATATGGATTTTTTTTAAACTAAAAGGAGCCGAGCCGTAAAGACAAGGGATTTGTCAGAAAAGCCGCTGTTCATGGTAAAACTAAGAATTCTACTTGGTTTATAGAAAACTGTGGTAAATTAGATACTGGATTGTTAGAGATGTTTAAAAATATTTAAAATATTACTCATTTTAGCACAAAAATAGGAGAACAATACATTTCATAATTTTATGTCAATATTTTTGTTTTAATGTTTTTAAAAAAAATGAAAGTAAGAAATAATCCTTTCATTACTTGTGTGGCTGTTCATTTTTCCAGCTTCATAAAGTTAAAGAGACTATGAGAAGAATTTTTTTTTCTTTGCAAGTGCAAACATATTGTGACATTGGCACCTAAAACTGTCAGTGAACAAACTCGTTTGTCCATTTTCACTGTTGTTCAAGCATCAATGGAGAAAAACTTTTCCCAAACATTTTATTTTTGTCCGAACTCTTTCATTCTACTGTCTCCACTACTATAATTTGTCGGGACTGATGTGACTGACACAGATTTGCCAGCCATGACGGAGCATTTTTTTCCCCTTTTTTTGCAGACGGCCCAGAGCCTTTGTGGGAAGAGGTGGAGCTTTTTCTATTTCTCCTTTCCTGTGCCACAGGAAGCACATTCCTGAGTTGCTGGCAATCAGACAGAATTTAAAATCACAGTCCTTGGCAGCAGGCCAGTTTCCAGGAATACAGTAATTCTGTAATGGAGCCGTCTGAAGATTTAGTTTTGTTTGTATGTAAAGAGAGTGAAGGAAAGAAATGGATCAGCATCTTCTTCTCTCATCCTCACATAAAGGAAAAGCAGCTTTAGACTCATTTTCAAGTTGTCACATGGGGTTTTTCTCTACTAATCAAACTTCTGTCATTATGAAATAATCCTGAGCTGGTATGAGAAAGTCAGAACATGAACAAAAGGCTTTCACTAGACTGTCTCTGTCCACACTGCTTCTGTTTAAAGCAGCTAACCTTAACCCTGACGATGTTTGTGTTTGACTCCTGTAGGATAAAGGAAAAGGAAAAGCTTTAAAGACGAATGGTGCCCTGGACGAGGAGGATGCACAAAACCTGGAGATTGCTGCCTTTTGTGAAGATATTGCAACGTAAGGTTCCTTCTGTTGCTTGGACAGCAAACGTGTCGCTATCAGTGATTTTATTTCCTTTTTCTCATCTTGCATTTTTTCCTCATATTTGTACTTCAGACAATGCTATGCATTTGGACAAACTTTCATTAAACAAACTTTTTTTGAGTTCAGTTTTTGCTGCAACATTTTCACGCAGTATGCATCCCTACTAAGTCTCATAGGAATTTCTTTGCACATAATAAAGTCCCACTCCAGTTATATTTTTTCTATTGTAAAATCGTTCCCTCCCATCTTTCAATTATGAATATGCAGTTTTTTGCCAAAATCAAGAACCCTGTGTTGTTTTTTTTAAGACCTATTTTCTGCAGCAGAATTAGTTCATCCAAAATTCTCATCTGGATTGTGGGCGGGATTGTTGGTGCGAAAGTTAGCTCTGCTAATTTCTCACTAGCCCTTTGTTTACACTCTCTCCCACTAGTTTATAGCACCTCACAAGCCCAAGCTAACATTAGCGGTGAAAAAAAAAATAACAGCGTGCAGTGCAGCCGTAAAGTTTTTAGCCAGATGGTAGATCAGATGAGGGAAATAAAGACGTTAAGGGATCGATTTGTCCCTTTGGCCCGCCCATGGAAGTTGCTGCATGACAAACCCAAGCTTTTTCAACCCACGCGGTTTCATCCAACACATTTTGAAAAAAGAAATACTCAGAAAACTGTTTTAATCTCAAATTCTTTTATATGTGTCCTCCATCATGAAAAAAATTCTATAAGAACATTAAAAAAAAAAAAAAAGACACAATTTTCATTGGAGTAGGTCTTGAAACAAAAACTGCTCTCATTTATCATTTGACACAAGTTTTTGTAAACTGCAGAAATGTCCAGAGATAGAATTATCTTTATAGCTCTTTTATTTATTTTAAACTGAAGCAAATTAAACTAATCAAGAGTGAAAGAGTTTTTTTTTTTAGAAATAAAAAGAAAGCACATGTGTGCTTTGTTATATTTTAGCTTGTTAACACCTGCTTATGTATTGTCTTTTTTTGTCCTCTTTGGTGCTACAAGCTCCTAAAAAGATTTTTTTATTTGAGAGCAAATAAAGACACTTTTTTTTTTTTTTTGCTAAAGCTCACTTTGAAATGCTTTGTTGAAATTACAACAGACTCTCTTTACCATTTTCTTTACAACTGTGAGACTGAACTGAAAAAACAAGTCTGCCCCTCTCTTCTTTTATGATGTACCTTTAGAAATGTGTTCAGCACATTTGATTTGTACAGCAAATGCATCAGAATGGGATTTGTACTCAGTTCTGCATCATTGATTGAGCTGTACTCTGCAAATCCCTGGAAGGCAGACCATCGATAACAGTGACTATTTTTGGATTTTTGTTTTAGACTCTCCTAGATGTTTTGTTGTCCAACACAAAAAGTGCATTTTGCTTGTAATGTGTTGTCTGCTTTCTACCTCTACATCATTGCAATTGTAAAGTTTATGTGACTCTCAAACTGCATCTAAATAGTTTTTCTGTAGAGGTTTTCATTCTTCTTTGGCTTCTACCCATCCTGACTTGAGTGTAAAATCAATTTTCTTAAAAAAAAGAGTCTGTTTTGTGTTTCTGATTGACTTTTGCCTCATCAAAGCTGAATTATTTTTGTCCTTGTCTTACAGCTTGCGCTCCAAATTCCCTAATGGTGACATTTCCACAAACCCGGGCTTCGTCCTGAGCCCAGTCATCACTCAGAGGGATGATGGGGGCGACAACAACAACTCTGTCAAAGTTTCCATTGAAATTTCTGGATCTCGGGAGCCTGTAACCTTCACCTGTGATGGTAACCACCAACTATGAACAAAAGATTGATTACCGTAATTGTTATTAAAGCAATGTGTGTTTACATGTGTTTTGAAATACTTTATATATCTTTTATATATCTTTTATTGAATATATGTTTTGAAGTAGGATTTTATATAGCTTTTTCCTGTCGATTCAGATTGCCAACCTTGATTTGGTTTACGTCTTGTTTTAATGCCAGAAACAAATGAAAGAAAGAGGCTGCATGATTCCTTAAAGGTTTAATAAACTATCGTCTTAACTGTCTTTATTTTTTAGTTAGCACATAACTAAAACACTTTAAATTTAAAGCTAATGATGGTTAAGATGTGTGTTTTACATCCAGTTTACGCATGACCCGATTAGTTGACTAACTGAAAAATAATCGGTGATCAGTCTACTGTTAAAATAATCGTGTGTGGCAGCCCTACAACATTTTGGTCATCCTGTCAGGGAAAGGGTTAAGGAATGAGCTTGATCACTTTTGTCTTCTTTTCACTGGTGAGTTCTTAGACGGCCTTGTCTTGGCCGTGTAACAACATGGATATGGTGTGGTCCATCTGATCACTTAGTTAGAAAACACCCATGTTTCACATGCATCACATAATGCTGGCAGCACCACTACTACCACACAGACATCCAGCACTGATCTGATCTGCAGAAAAAGACACACCATTCCTCTGCAGGGTGGTGGTCTGTTATTCTTGGAGTCAGGAGTGGTCCTGCTCTGTGACTGAAGTAATTCGTGCAGAGGAGCTCAGGCCAAAGTTGATAGGTTTCTTTGAGCAAAAGAATCTGTATCTGCTTTTGTGTTTGAGTCTGAGTTTGAGTTTGTGTATTGAAGAGTGGTTCTTAAAACCTCTGAAGCGTTAGAAAAGCAGCAGCAATATGCTGTGTGTCAAGTTACTCTCTGCATAAGGAGCTGTAACCCTCCTCATTGACAATGAGAACACTCGTCTGAGATTCCTCTGATTTGGAATTCTGCAGAAAATGTGTTTTCCGGCTCAAGAGGAATTCTGATAAGAATGACAACCAAGTTTCAGACAATTTTAGTGTTTTGAAAAAAATACAAAACCTGTTCATGTTGATTCAAGGTTTTTCACTGAGAAATAAATTGTTATTAATTTTACAGCATAACTGAAACTTTGACTTCTGTTTTTTTTGGCATTTTCTTTGGTTCTTGAGAAAGATCACCAAAATAGTCAGCTGTTACTGCAGTTTAAGTTTGTTTGTCAGTAGATTTTGCTGACGTTTTTGTCTTAATACTTTTCTTTTCCACCAACCCTCCCCGATCTCTCCATCCTTCTCCTCCAGTGAGTTCTCCAGTGGAGCTCCTGATCAGCCAGACTCTCTGCTGGGTCCATGATGACCTGAACCAAGTGGACTTCTCCAGTTATTTGCTCAAAGTCTGTGGTCGGGAGGAAGTGCTGCAGAAGTGAGTATTTCCTAAACACAGGCATGTCAAGAACCTCAAGGAACATATTTTCCCACGAGCTGTAACATGCAGAATTTGTTTTTTTTTATGTCCTTTTCTTTCTCCTCCATCTTAATTTGTTACTCATGTTTTGGCACACAGTCCCAATGTCTTTTTTCTGCCCCCACCCCCTAATCTCCACAGTCATTCTAATCTAAGATGCATGGGAAAGGTACCCCTCTTCCCATTACAGCTCAGATTGTCAAGATTATCGCTTGAGGTAGCGGGTACATTAAAACACGAGGATAAACATTTAACACAGATACTACATACACTGCTTTAAGTCCCACTCTGATCATCTTTTGATCTATTTTCAAAGTGTTTCCAGTGGTCTTTTAATCATGATTATGCCGTTTTTAATTTAAATTAAAAAACCTGTGTTGTTTTCTATGACATCGTTTTTGCAGAGAAACGGTCCCAGACCGGCAGTCTGGAGTCTGGAAGCTGTCCCAATAATACTCTCCTTCCTCATACGACCACTTATTAGGGTGATTTAGGGTGGATATCCTCTATCTTCTATCTAGTGTGGGTGTCTGGGGGCCCCCTGCTACCACTGTGGTCTCACCTCCAGCAGGGATTTTAGTGTGGGAGTGACTGGGCACTCTCCCTCTTTTTACATTCCATCAACTACATCATTATAACATAAACACTCACCTGAGCACAGATGTCAGCTCACCTTTGCACATAAAGTGTGCGAGACAGAATTAAATGCTTTACATGTGTTGGCATGTATGCATGAGTACATGCCTGTAAGCTGTAGATGTATTATGGATGTGTTGGTATGTTTGCATGTGAAGATTTTGCAGCCAACAGAAATGTATGTAACATTTGAGTGAGTGTGTGGACAGGCCCCGCCCTTTAAACTAACCCTAACCCTGACAGCAATGATAATAAACCTGCAATTTGTTGCTTTGTGATTTTACATCCAACAACCCCCCACCCCACTTTTTTAATCATCCTCCAACTTCCTTAACCCCCTTTCTTTTTTCTCCCCTTTCTTTTGCACCCTTACCCCCCCCTAACATCCCACTCTCTTCTTTTCCGTCCAGTCCAACCAAAAAGGATACAAACGTAATTAATATAAATAAAGTTTAGCCTCAAAAACAAAAAGAGTTTATCCAAATAAACGCCTTGTTTGTCAGAAGATGACCCCTACTGTAACAGTAAAGTCTGTCCAACCCAAGAGCCCCTCCACTCTGATCTGTTTGCTCAGCTGCTGGACAGGACAAGTAAAAAAAATAAATAAAACAGAAAAAAAAGAAAGAAATTCCCCTCTAAGTTGTGTGGAGCTAATCCCGCCCCGTCCCTCCCCTCCTTGTTGCTGAGAGCTCTCTGTTTACACTCTACAGCTAGCTTACATCCCCTCATACCCCCAACCTAACATTAGCAGTGTAACAAAAACGGTGAACGATAACAGCTATCCAGCCGTACAGTTTTGATCCAGATTTCAGCTCAGACAAGGAAAACACAGACATTCATGGATCTGTTTGTCTACAAGTGGATTCATCAGAATGGAGTGGAGCAGGAAACTTGTAGCCCGCTTCCCATTGTTTTTTCTACGTCACAAATTAGCTCTTTTCAAATGGCAGGTTTTCATCTTCTCCTTCACAACAATTTAAATAAAGAAATGCTGAGATATGCAAGTTTAAGGTTAATTTTATTTTTAATATATGGCATCTGGCTCAAAACTGCATGGCTGCATTATCAGAAAAATGCCACAAGAACACATTAAAACACAATTTTCATCTTTAATAAGTTATTGACATAAAAGTGATATAAATGATTGCAGCAAACAATTAAGTTTGGTGGTTGAGGCTAAATTATTATTTAAAAATAATACAAGTCAAAGGCAAATTTCTAATGAACTCCTGCCACTCTGCAGAAACTATATGCTGAAAAACCACGGCTGTTTTAGATTTTGGTTAAAAACAGCATAATCATTTAAAAAAAAAAAGAAGCTTTTAGAATAACTCCAAAGATGATCAGTGTGGGTCTGTAAGTTCAATTAGAAAGTTTTACAAAGGGGGCAGATTAGCTTTTTGTTGGTTGTGTGTCACTGTTGATTTAAAATGTTAACACAGCCTAATCTATGAAGCTGAAAAGTCTGGGGAGGCTTGTTTTGTTCCTATAGGACCATCTAATGATTGATAATTTTCTGCCATGCTGTTAGAAATTGTTGACTGATGTTCCTCTGTGCCACAGCAAACACAGCCTTGGCAGCCATGAGTATGTCCAGAACTGCAGGAAGTGGGAGAATGAGATCACGTTGCAACTACTTTCTCACTCCACGATGAGGAGGGACTTGGCACGCAGCGTAAGTCACTACATCAACTCAGCGCATGAGCTCCTGATGAGGGCCTTCTAGACAACAGTGGGCATGAGACTTTTCTAATTCTCTGACTTGTTTTCCACATTTTTTCCAAAACATAAAAAAATGTGGGTATTATTACAATCACGTTTTTTCTAAAGTGAACTAAAATTTTTGGTTGTCAAATCTTTGCTCTTCCCTAGCCTGAAGATGACAGCTCTCGAATAGACTTAGAGAAACATCTGGGGCAGGTAGAGAGGCCTTTCAAGGAGAACGTCACCAGGTATGACAGTTCCTGGTTTCAGAACATTTAGCTTTGTTTGGCAAATCTGACTCCAATTCTACACTCTTTATTGCTTTTTACATGTTATGATTTTGTGTTATGTTTTTTATTCTCAGAATTTGATTTAGGTTCCCTTTGTCTGACTTGCGCCCACAGCAAGTTCACATAACTGTGTTTTATTTTAGACAGGGGCTTGCTGACTATCTGGAAGGATATCACAATCAAGTCAACAGCTGTTTACAGAATGAGGTACGTGTGGTTCCTGTGCAGATCAGTGATAAAGACAAGTGTTTATCTTGTCTTTCTGGTTGTAATAAAAATAATTTTATGAACTGCAGAAAAAGCAGTAGAGGCTAATGTCTTACAAAAATCAGGGCTTTATCGTCTTCCTTGATTGCAGAGCAAAAAAAACACTTTTAAAACACTTTTTTTAAGTTGTCAATCATAAAGATGGTTAAACTAGAAAACTACTCTTAATGTGAGCTATTGGTTTAACCCTGGAGAACCCATAGGGTCACAGTTGCCCATTGTGTTTTTTTTTCTTTTTTTTTTTATTAACTTTTTTAAATTCAAGTTTTTGGGCTCTTAAAAAAATGCCCAGAAGAAAACTGTTCTTGAGTTCTTCAGGTTTAGTTTCTGAAGTCTGAACCACTGACTATGATCTTTTTGGACTAACTTTGAAAAATAGTCAATCGATAAGTCGGCTTTAGAGGTGACTAGTTTCCTTTTCTCTTTTCATGCAGAATACTCAGTACAAAACAGTGGATAGGGTGGTGCATACTGTGAAGAACTTCTGCTGTGCTTTAGACGAGGTGGAGACTCAAGCCATCACAGAGGCAGTCAAAAGACTTCGTCATTCTGCCAACTTATCCCAGACACGGTCACCAAAGGTGAGTGTAGGGCATTTACCAACACTTTT
This sequence comes from Adrianichthys oophorus, assembly GCA_036245035.1. NCBI lineage: Eukaryota > Metazoa > Chordata > Actinopteri > Beloniformes > Adrianichthyidae > Adrianichthys > Adrianichthys oophorus. The sequence continues at coordinate 15,710,549 of BSAI01000030.1, read as the reverse complement.
AATACTGGGATGAAAAAAAAAACGTTTTATTAAAACCCGTGTGTTGTTTTTTTAGTTGGGGGCCACATCATCTGGTCAGTCAACCAACGGTAAGTTCTGCTTATGCCCAAAAATCTTCTCTGTTTTTTTAATTGCATTTGTGTGTCTTCTACTTCTACTCGTGTTTAATGATCTCCCTGAACTTACACTGATCCTCACCTGACCCCGACAGGCGTCTCCAACTCTGTGGAGGAGAGTATGGTCATGCTAACGAAGGCCGTCTATGACCTTGCCAAGCTCTATCTCCGCTCTTTTTGTCACCCGTTGGCTTCCTTCACCTACCCTCCGCTACCTCAGGTTGGAGAAGGCGGGGAGGCCACAGAGGGGAGGGGTGTCAAAGAAGCCTCTGGAACAACAGATCATCTGCAGTTCACTCTGTTTGCCATGCACGGCATCCCAGGCACATGGGTCAGCAGGTAACCCATCACGTTGTTTATTAAATCCAAAAACTCAACAAATTGCAGGCTGTTAAAAGAGCCAAAGCCAGCAATGCTGAAAGATTCACACAGTTTTTAAGATTACTTTGGGGTTTTTTGGTGGAAATAGTAAAAGCACAATTATTAATACAGTTTTTGTTTTTCTTCTATTTAAACAAATGATGTAGAAAATATTATCCTTTAAATGACAGTTTAAATTGGCTTCTCAGTTTGACTGTCTCTGAAATTACAAAGAGAGCACCTCAAGAATCCAGAAAGTGTCTGCAGCCTACAGACAAATGGTGCAAGCTCTGAAGTTTCCTCCTCATCGAAAGCCTCTGGTTATTATCTGGATAGACTGAAAAATGCAGTTGACACATTGGAAAATATGAACTAAATTTGACCTCAAAAGCCAAGAAAAGCTCCTGTCAAAATGACACGTTCTTATTTCTCCTGAATTTCCTGAATTCTCACACTCAGAATATTTTTCTAAACCACGTAATACTCAGCGGTATGGATGTTAGCTTCAGCTATTATTGATATAGATGATCTTTAAGAAAATTCACAAGCCAGTAAGCATGGGTTTTTATTTTAACAAGAATTCATTACACAAGTTTTAGAGGGCATTTCTGTGATGCTGCAGTACTGTAGTGTTGGTTTTCAAGGTGCGCTGACTCACTGGTAGCCTTATTTCCTTGGATTAGACACCTCTGGTATTGCGCTCCGTGTCTTCTTTTTCCATGCAGGTCTTTAGTTTCACCCAGACTTCATCTCCTGTGTGTGTCTGGAAAAGAGCCAAGCCTGATTTTCCATCCTCATGAAGTCATGCATAACTAACTCGGGTCAGTTTAGGAGTCTCACTCAGGGTTAAAAACCTTCAAACTTCACAAAAATTTAACACAGGGTTTCCTTTTTTGTTTTTTCTTCTTAGATTTACAGAATCCTAATTTTAAAGGAGGCTATAAAGTGTTACGATTAAAGCCAACTACAAAGGATTCTGGACAGATGCTGCTTTAAAACTGTGTTTTTGTGGCTTGCTTTGTTTCGACGCCTTCTGTGGTAATTTTCTGGTCAGTCACAGAGGCCTTCCTAAAAAGCAGAAGTGCCTTTGAGCAGGCCAGCTCTGGCAGCTATTTTAGTATGCCAACAAATATTGTATCAGCAGTCAAAAACAGACTTAAAAGTGTTGAGTTACACACAGCCCAGTGCCACAGAGACGCATTTTGTAACTCAGACGAGTAGCAAAGCATGCCTTTAGTGTAGTGGTTTTACTATAATGCTGATTTATTAAAGTCTGAGTGTTTGGCATTGTTGTGGCTCATGTGTCATCCATCTGTGGTCTCAGCTGATGCCAGGCCTCATGGTCGAACTGCCAAAACAGATGGCACTCAGCAGTGGCTGCTTGTTCTTACCCCACTCTTAAAGCCATGAGTTCATCACTATAGTAAATACAATTTATATTAAGTAATACAAGAAATGACCTGCTGGCTTATGGGGGTTTTTTTGCTTCACATCTGGAATGAAGTAATTCTATAGGCTATAATAAAAGCATAGGTGAACATATTGTATTTATTAGGCATTTAAAAATGTTTCCAGAGCTGCATATAATTATTCTAAATTGACTTTTAACCCAGTTAGACCACAACAACTATGTGTTCATTTCCTTCCTGTTGCCACAAGTGTGTCATCTAGTAAGAGTGTTTTGTCATTTGAAAATATTTTTTTAGACATTTTTCTCATGCCAAAACATTCATAATGTTAATTTCTGTAAAATGTCAAGATCCCAGGACTCAGCTATCGTTTGTGTTTTTATTGACTTGTTAATGTTAAGGTTTCCCCCTTGTTTTCTGCATAAGTGTTTGCAGTAATGCATGATTTTTGAGCAAGCATTTGCACTTGCATTAACTTTGCTGTTCTACTGGTATTTTCACTTGTTAGGTGGATTTTTAGTTTTCTTTAAACCTATGTGGAGGCTTGTAAAGGACACACACCATGAGCAGTTCATGATTGACTTAATAAAAATATTTAGGTCTCATTTCAAAACTTCTCGATGTAGGAAATTGCATCAAAATCCAACATATTTTTATATTTAAATAATAGGCTAGTAAAAGTGTTTTTTAGGCTATCCTGGTAGTAATTTTGGTGGTTACATTTTTAGACAAATTACAGATAAATTAACTTTTGTTTTTTCGTATTTATATAATTTTATATTTCAAACTTGGAATTATTTCTATGCAATTTACGTGCTTCTATTTCTAATAGAATCTACAGTTTTTTGTGGTCAATCCCAGACAAAACACTCATAAGCAGAATTTTTTTGTTTGTTTCAGCTATGAGAAATACTTTCTGATGTGTTCCCTTACCCACAATGGAAAAAACCTGTTCAAACCAGTCCAGTCCAAGAGAGTGGGCACATACAAAAGCTTCTTCTACCACGTCAAATTGGATGAATTGTAAGTCCTGTCCTTTCATGGGTCTACACTTAATGCTAAACTGGTCCAAATTAGTGGCAGTAAAAGCAGACTGAGTGCGCGTATAAATGAAACGGTGCAAGCATTTATTGTTCAAATGTCTCAGTGGTTTTGCTGCTTAAGTGTAGCACTAAACAGAATTCTTCTGACTAGTTTTAATGTCTTCTTTTTTAACCACCGAAAAAAAGCTGTTGATTCTTTTTTTGTCTTGTTTCTTTTCTTTTTTGATTAACATTGAATATATATTAGTGCAAGGGCTTCTCTATAAAACAGAATGTTATCAAGGAGTTGATTTACTTCAGCAAATTAGTTCAAAAATTGAAGCATTTATTTATATTTTATATAGATGATGATAAATAGTTCTTTTAATGATAACTTTCAATGTTATTTAATGTTATACTCTTAGCAGAGAGTTTCCTGAGTCCTTAATTGATGTTTAGATCAGAAGGCCTCACTATTATGAAGAAGATTTGACAGCTGTCCAGAAGATGATTGTTGATTCTCCACACTAGTGGAGTCTAACAGATTCAGTATTTGATGCTTCTGAAGTCAGAGCTTCAAAAAGCTCCTCTAACCGATATGTCAGGAACATTGTAAGCTATCCTGGAAGCAGAGAAAGCATCAGAGGTGTCTTATGTGAGATAAGAAGAACCCGCCTGCTCCATAGAGGTCCAGGCTCATTTTATCAGATTTTTAACATTTAAATCAATGTCCTGTTGCTTTGAGCAAAACATGAGGGGTATTGAATCCAAGTTGCTTGAGGATTATGCAAAGGGTTGACCCAGTTTAGAGAGCCCTGTCATTTACTGGTATGTGTCTGTGTTTTATCAGGTCAGTGCTGCCATATTCTTGATAGCACTTCATGCAATCTTTTACTGACCATAGTTACAGAGCAGCTGAGTGTTTTTTTTCCGCTGGATGAGTAGCATCTCTTGCTTTAAGGACTATGCTACCCCTAAGGTGGATTAACCAACAAATTTACTAGTCCAGAGAGAATGTTAGGAGTATTTATAGAGATAATTTAAAGAGACACCAGATCAAACACAGACGAGCAGGAAGCTGCTATCAGAGGAACTTAGATATACCTCTGCAGAGTGAGGCTGATGGCTTTCCTGTCACATTACACTGCTGTAGCGATTCATGCTAAGCAAACCCCAACTACTGACTGCTCTGCATGTCTGTAGTTCTCGTTAAATTTCTTTTACAATTTTAATTTTTTATCTGGTCTTAGGTGTTTTTTTTTAGCTCTGAGATGCTGCTTTCTGTGATTTAATTAGCAGTAAGTTCTAATCATCAAGAACAATCAGAAAATGAGTAAAATTTGTTTAATCTTTTCAACTCAATTACTGAAAAAATGTTTTGATGATGTTCTAATTCTAATCTGTTGCATGTTATCCTTCAGCATTAGCTCATGCAGCAGTGATAATGCTGGGAGTGGATGTGTTTGTTGCTGACATTTCGTCTTTCTCTCTTAGGATAAGTTTCCCTATAGCAATAGCTGTACTCCCACTGGAATCCATACTGAGCCTGACTCTGTTTGGGATGCTGAACCAGAATGCCAGCGGCTCTCCAGATTCCAACAAACAGAGGAAAGCCCCAGAGCTTCTGGGTAAAGTTTCCATGCCCTTGTTTGACTTCAGACGGTGAGTAGAGCAGAAGATCTACAACAAGCATAAAAGTTTGTGTGTTTTAAGTGTTTGAAAAGTTTATTGCCATTGAATTTCAGGGAATCTTTAGACTTAAACAGTAATGTATAGATCTGAGTGTTAGTCATCGTTGGCAATGGCTGCCTGTTTTACAGAGTACTTGCACGTGGCACCAAGCTGCTGGGTCTGTGGACTTCTGTACAGGGAGCTGCTGCTGCCGTTCCTGCAGGTGGACGCAAGAGAGTACCTTCGGAAAGAATAGTAGTACAGGTTAGTGACATCACTATGTATACTGCATACAGTATATGGGGTTAATGCAGGTATATAAAAACCTGCAAACAATTTTAAAGATCCACTGATGAAAACTGTGGTTTTTTTGTATTTTTAATGTGTTCTTGTGACATTTTTCTGATGAAAGAGGACATATATAAAAAAATAAGGCTCAAAATTTATTTTCTGAGTATTTCTTTATTCAGGTTGTTGTGAATCAGGAACAGACCAAAGAATGCAGTTTAAAAAAGATTGTATTTATTTCCAGTTAGTAGAAAGTACACTGGGTGGGCCACAAGCTTCCTGCTTTCCTTCCTCCATTCTGATGCATCCACTTGCAGACAAATAGATCCATGTACGTCTTTGTTTTCCTCGTCTGAGCTGGAATCTGGCTCTAAACTGTACAACTGGATAACTCTGATATTGCTTGCCATTTTTGTTGCATCACTGATGTTAGGTTGGGGGTTTGAGGGGGTGTAAGCTACCGAGTGTAAACAAAGGGACGATTGGAAATGCAACTCAGACGTGAATTTCTAATGAACTCCTGCCGCTCTGCAGAAACTATGTCCTAGAACAGGAATAGGCAACTCCAGGCCTCGAGGGCCACAGTGTCTGCAGTTTATCAGTGATTTCCAGATATCCAAGTCCTACGCATGACTGATTACCTGGTTCAGGTGTGTCCAGCCAATTAGAACATACCAGAGGTATGTTGGAAAACATGCAGGAATGCGTCCCTCGTGGCCTGGAGTTGCCTATCCCTGTCCTAGACAATGACACGGGTTTTTGATTTTGGAAAAAAAAACATATGATTGTATTCAAAAGCCACTGGGAACACTTTTGCAATAGATCAAAAGATGATTGGAGTGGGACTTGTTTAAAGGTTTGTCTGAAAAATAAACTGACCCCAGCACTTGTGTTTATGTTACCATCAGGTGGATTTCCCAAACTCAGCAGTGGATGTTTTATATGTTGGACCTAAAGAGGTCCCCAGCCCTGATGCCCCAGCACTGGAGGAGCTGGATCCAGACCTCCGCCGCAAACTGGAAAAAATCTGCAGCCGAGCATCTAATTTTGGGCAAGATAACATTCCTGATAATAAATGGCAAAAGGAATGCTGCAATACAGAACCATTTGCGAGTTCAAAAAGGAGAATTTGGTGTGGTTCTGAAATAAAGTACAGATATCAGTGCACGAAGAGCCTGTGATTTTTCTGCCTTATGTGCAAAACAGATGTGAAGCTTGCATGAACATGAGAGTTTTGAACCAAGCGCAGGAACATCTGATTGCTTCTCATATTTTATTTAAAATGTTTGCACAGAAGTCTGTCAAAAATGAAACTAAATCTACTAATTCATTTTTCTTTTCATCTTACGTGTTAGGTTTTTATAAGATCATTAAAGCAGTCTATTATTATTGTTTAAAATGCATGCAGTCAATTTTAAATGCACCACCAGGCAGCTCGACCCCTTAGAATTTGACGGATTTTGTAGAATCAGGAGGAGATTTTAGAGGACGGCGCTCATCTTGTTTGCAACAGTTTGTGTCTGCTTGTGTGTCTTGTTTTCTTCCAGCTGTGCCAAGCCCAGCTAAATGCTATCGTATGCTTGCTGCCAGCCAAATCTCCTCTCCATGCTGCCAACATCCACAAGACTCTGTGGCCCTTTAGCACAGAGCGCTCCCTCTCTGGACCCTCACCGCATGTTTTCTGTCCTGCCCGTTCTCTTCTCAGGCTTCTCCTGCCAGCATTCTTAAAAGAGGCCTTTTTCAGCTAATTGTTGATATAATCATTTGTAAGATTATTAGAAGACTTTTTGCTTGGTGCTAAACATCAAAGTCAATTTTACATTTAGAACGACATGAGTTTTATGTAAGGGCACTGAATGACAGCATCATGCGTACAGCATTAGTGCATATAATCTACATTATCTGTCCAATACTTCACAAAACACCTACCACATGCACAACAATGGTACGTTTTATTTTCATAACGTCCCTTAAGCTGGTCATTCCAACTTCAAGGAAACTGCAAGACACACCTACACTACCCTTAAGATGTAGCCACACCTGTCTACACCCCTCCACGGCTCCCAACAATCCAAAAACCCACAGCACCCATACCAAGGTGCACGTGACAAAGGCTTTTAGTATTGTTATAAAGTTTTGAAATACAGTATATATGTAGTTACCTTTACTCTTGAAATCTTTCACCTTTGAAATTTGGCCTAGTGGATGTGTTTGTTATTAAAGGGTTGGACTTTTTAAACTGTTTTATTAGCTATTAATCCAGATGACTCATTTGGCCTTCACTGTGTTTAGATAAAGCCATCCTCTCTGACCCGCTTTCTTTGCTTTTGCAGACTGAAGCAGTCAGATCATCAGCTCCTGTGGGACCATCGGCTCCACTGTCGCAGAGACCACCCCAGCAGCCTCCCCAAGGTTTTGGCCAGTGCACCCAGCTGGGACTGGGCCAGCATGGCTCACATCCACTCACTGCTGCACCACTGGCCCACCCTGCCCCCCGTCACTGCGCTGGAGCTGCTTGACTCAAAGTGTGTACTGTGCTCAGTACTTTATCTGCACCAATACACTGTATTTTGTGATAGATCTATTGATAACATAATGAAGAGTTTAATTGTCAGTATTTGTGCTCAGAATGTATTCTGAACCAAAGTTCTTTTGGAATACCTGTAAATTTAAAGGGATTTCTCTGTAGGTTTGCAGATACTGAGGTGAGAAGTGTGGCTGTTAGTTGGATTGAGAAGAGTTCTGATGACGAACTAGCTGACTACCTGCCACAGCTAGTACAGGTACAACCATCAATGCAGTCCACACCAAAAAATGTATCAGTCATGAGTTCTTGCATCGTATCTTCATAAATTATGTCTCTAATTTTAACTCAAATTTCTGTCTTTTGTCGGTTCTTTCAGGCATTAAAGTTTGAGTGTCACTTAAATAATGCCCTCATCAAGTTCCTTCTATCCAGAGCACAAGGAAACATCAATATAGCGCATTATCTTTACTGGTGAGTTTAAAACATCATGTCATCCTACCAGGAAGTGCACTTGTAAGGAAACATGCTTCCAGAAAAGATCTCAACTTTGTTTGTTTAGGGAGTGGGTAAACTTTTATAAGTCTTTCAAATGGTGTTTTGCAAAGCTCCAATCACATTTTAGAATGTAGCTTAGTCTTGTCTGTATTGGTCTTTTTACCGTAACTTAAAGTGTCATTTATGAAGCCATCTTTACTTTTGTTAGTTAAAATTAATTAGGGAATTACTACTGAGCCCTGGACATGACATTAAAAAAAATCTCTCAAATAAATATTTTGTGTCCAACAAGTATTTTGTGGGCAAAAATTCGCATTTAGTGGGCACAACTGAGAATTTTGTGCTCACAAATTAGCATTTTACTTGCATTTTGTGTGTACAAATTAGCTTTGTGGGCACAAATGAGCATTTTGTGGGCGCAATTTAGTATTTCATAGACAAAAATTAGCATTCAATTAGCATTTAGTGGGCACAATTTAGTATATCGTGGGCACAATTTAGTATATTGTGGGCACAAAGTAGCATTTTTTTAGCATTCTGTAGGGACAAATTAGTATTTTTAGGCACAAATTAACATTTTGTGGGCACAATTTAGTGTTTCATAGCCTGTGTGTACAAATTAACTTTGTGGGCACAAATTAAAATGTGTGTGCCCAAATTAAGAAAAAAAATTGCATGCAAATTAGCTATTTGTGGGCTCAAATTAGCATTTTATTTGCATGTTGTGGAAACAAATTAGCATTTTGTGGACACTCTATAAATTACAACTGGAGTCATAACAAAATTAAGTTTAAGTATGTTGATGCTCGTTACAGTCTGTAAGATGAAACTATTGTTCTAAAACTTGTATTCTATTGCTGCAGGCTGCTGAAGGACGCTGTGCAAGATCCTATGTGGGGACAGCGATATGAGCGAGTGCTGGGTGCCCTGCTTTGTCTTTGTGGAAACAGGCTGAGGGTGGAGCTTGAGAAACAGACTCACCTGGTCACTCTGCTGGGGGCTGTAGCAGAGCGGGTCAAACAGGCTGGAGGTTCTGTGCGACAGGTCTGCATGAGTTTGTGGCTTTAGGTCACAGAGGAACTACAATGTGGTAGTAATTTGTCTGTTTGGGATTTTATTTGTGTGTTTAGGTCGCATTGCAGGAAGGTCTTGAAAATGTTCAGAACTTTTTCCAGAGGAACAGCTGCCGGCTGCCCCTCAGCCCCAGTCTGGTGGCAAAGGAGCTAAATATCAAGGTATCTAACATTATCCATAAGCATCAGAAACAAATCTGTTTCTGTTAGGGTATCTTTGCAAGTTATTGGTTTCTATGAATTGATGGCCATAAATGTTGCAAAGCCCTACTCCAAACTCTTTACTGAAACCAAAGAAAAGCACATTAAGCTCCAGTTTTGCAATTATGCAATCAAGTGTTCTTTTTCCAATCACAGATAACGTTATATATTGTCTCTGTGGTCCCCTTCTCCACAGGCAACAAAAGGATTTGTGGGAGTAAGATCTTCTAATTAGACTCAAAGGACAGCATTTCAATGATAATTCTTCAGTTGTGCTGCTGAGTAGGCTGCAGGCTTTAAAAAAAGTCACTCTTTCATTATAATTAAAAAAAAGACTTCTCTTTTGCTCATCTTTCATCTTTTATAAGGCTCCTATTACGCATACCTTTTGTTAAAACATCAATTATCATAGACTTAGATGTATCTACATGATACATCTTCCATGCAGTGAACCAGAACATTTTCTGTTGAAATATTTTCATCCTTGGAGGCCATGAAATGATTATTACATTTCATGGCCTCCAAGGCTTTGACAAACAATTTGTCATGAAGCATTGTTTGAATAGATACCGTTTTCAAAGATTGAGAAGGTAATCATGTGGCTTGGTGTGTTTCAGATAAGCAGCATTGGTGGCATAGCGAGGATAATGTTCACACTGTTTGTGTTTGTGTGCAGGCCTGCTCCTTTTTCAGCTCAAACGCAGTTCCCCTCAAGCTGGCCCTGGTCAATGCTGACCCACTGGGAGAGGAGATCAATGTCATGTTTAAGGTGCTGTGATGTTGTACACGCAACCACACTCAGACAAAACTACAATTAAAATGAACAGCCACTGAAATAGTTTATCTGATCAGTATTTATTTCTGTTAAGTACATAACTGTACACTCAATTAAAAAAACAGGTAGATCTCTGCAAGTACAACCAAACTTCTCAACTGTGCACATTTTCTCTGATCACTGCTCCCCCTGGTGGTTGAAATGAACTCCAAACAAATCAGGAAATATCAAATAATCTTCTTATGTTTCCTCCAGCTCAGCATGTGTTGATGCTCTTTAAAATTGTAATTGATGCTTCAGGTAGGAGAAGACCTGCGACAGGACATGCTGGCTCTTCAGATGATTCGCATTATGGACCGCATGTGGCTGCAGGAAGGGCTGGACCTCCGCATTGTCAACTTTAAGTGCATCTCCACCGGGAAAGACAAAGGTAAATTTAGCCTTTGGTAAGTCTGTCATTTACCAGTCTCACTAGAGCTTCTGACTCTGATCAATGAGCATTTGTTTGCTTTATTTTGTTCAGTTCACCCAAAGGGAACAAACACCAGTGAAATGTTTGAAATTCCTTCTGTTCATAAAGTGTGTTGTTGTGTTTTAGGTATGGTGGAGCTGGTACCATCTTCAGACACCCTGAGAAAGATTCAGGTGGAATATGGCGTGACTGGGTCCTTTAAAGACAAACCTTTGGCAGAATGGCTTCGCAAATACAACCCTGCTGAGGATGAATATGAGAAGGTACACAAATTAGGAGCCCCATAATTTAGCTACATAAATCACCTCAATTGTTAAGATTTATTTCTCATATTAAGATGTGTTATTCTGTCTTTACTCCTTTTTTTTTTTTTTTTTTTTTTAGATTTTAACAGCTTTAAAAAAGCAAGCTTTTTCAAGTCATAAGCATAAACATAAGCAAGTCTGAGTTTACAACCAAAACAAGCCCTTCAATTTTAAGATGTTTGTCATTTAGCCATGTTCTTTATGACCTGATAAAAATAGACATTGATAATTTTAAGTTTTTTTTATTTTTTAGATTCTAAATGTTTTTTAAACATAAAATTATCAGAGGTTATATTGACAAATAAGACAACCACCTTAAATGTGTACTTTTAACATTTAATTGTTTGAGGTATTTTTTTAAAGTTATTTTATTTTTTAACTGAGTTTTTGGCTGTAGGGCCTGAACCAGTTAGAACAAACACAAAGCTTTTACTTGATGCTTTTTTGCTTCATTTAATATTCCTATTCATGTTAATGAATGGGAACATGAGTGAAAGACAACAAGAAACTGATTGCTTCGATACTCATCATGTAATACAAAGATGTCAACATTTTAGAGTCATTCCGTTGTTTTCTTTGGACAAGAAGATGCGTGTAATGTCTTGTTGAACTGTACAGCAGATGTCCATCTGTTTTGACTTTTAAAAGTGAAACCTGTCACTCACCTCTTGACCTTTGACCCTAGTACTATGAAAGGTCAACCCTGAAATATAACAAATTGAAACTTCGAAAATGCATTTCTTAACTTCTGAAAAGGTCTTGTATTGCACTTCAGACAGATACTGTAGGTACAGATCTATCTTCACAAAGACAACAGTCCCTGCACAGCATGGTGAACACGTCTTTTCTTTCTCTTTGAAGGCATCAGAGAACTTCATCTACTCCTGTGCAGGGTGCTGTGTTGCAACATACGTGCTTGGCATCTGCGATCGTCATAATGACAACATAATGCTGCGCTCCACTGGTCACATGTTTCACATTGACTTTGGGAAGTTTCTGGGACATGCCCAGATGTTTGGCAGCTTCAAAAGGTGAGGATTATACGTCTACGCTGCCAGCGTGAGCAGTTGCTTTTACAATAAAACGTTGTGCCTTCACAATTTGATTTTTTTTTTTTTCTTGTGAAGGTCAAGCAGGATGATGGTTTCTGTGTTTTTGCTTTTAAAACCATGGGTTTGCAGTAGTATTGGTAAACATGTTCCTTCTCTTAGCCTTATTTGATCAGAAATCTACATTTCTTAATCGATATGCAAGTGAGGATGCATCGTTTTTTAATGTGATAAAGCATTGAACCTTTAAAAATCCCTTTTGGGGAGACTGACATCAAATTTATGTTGTGTCAATATCGCTAGACCCCAAAAATGTGAAATGTATTTAAATACTAACAACTAGAATACTTATGTTATCAATTTTTTCCTTTTAATATTAGAAAATATGTGTATGCTGTTTAAAACAACAAAATTTGGCACAACATGATGCAAACTTATTTGAGTGTCAGGTGTAGAGCCTGACGTAGTGTCATGATGTACCTTGGATTATTCTCACTATCTGAGGGTTAAGTCCACATTTCCATCAAATTATATCCATGGAATTTAACTTATGACATCTTCTCAGATGTAGTTGAATGTTTTTTGTACAAAATCAGATAAAAAAACCTTTTTAAATCTGAATTAAATGTTGAGATTGTCTGGATATATTGTTGCTTCAGAGACCGGGCACCGTTTGTTCTGACATCTGACATGGCATATGTCATCAATGGAGGCGAGCGCCCCACCAGCCGCTTCCAGCTGTTTGTGGACCTCTGCTGTCAGGCCTACAACCTCATTCGCAAGCACTGTGGTCTTTTCCTCAACCTGCTGTCTCTGGTGAGACAAAATGCACTCACACTGTATTTAATACTAGTGCACACAAAAATAACGCACAGATGAACAGTTAAAAAAAAAAAGCTTTTTTTTTTACAGCTATGATTTGAAATAAAAGAATTTTTGTGCTCTCATGTCAAGAGAATTTAAAATAAAATAAGTTAAAAATAAGTTATTGCTGAACAAAATGTACTAAATGTATTTTTTAGAAACAGGCTAAAAAAAACTTCAATTCACCTTTCACCCTGCTTTAGAGAAATGTTTTTTTCAAACTTCTCTATTGAATTGCATTCATGCAAAGCTTTGCTGGTTGTACTATAATGACATTTGACTTAAAGATTTACCTGTTCTTATTGAGTTGATATCAGTATTTCCGGCCTCCTGGGTGCCTTCTTGAGAGTCTACTTCTTTGAGAAGTGGAAAATGGTCATCTTTTCAAGTTCAAGAAAAATAGTTGTACCTAGATTTTCAAAGTATCTTTGATGTTGGTCATCTGCAAATGCATTTATTCACATGTTAAAAGATTTTTAAAAATGCAGTTGAACAAAAAAGTACCAGTATTTGTCAGTCACTGATTCTGCAAGTTGTTCCAATGAAAGAGAAGTCCATTATGTTCATCTTAGATGCACTTCATCTGTGAGAGACAAAATAGAAAGAAAAGGAAATCTCATTGTACGATTTTTTTAGTCCATTCTTCTGTGCAAATCTTCTCAAGAGCTGTGATGTTTGGGGTTGTTGTTGGACAACACTGTCCCTCTACAGATTCTCTTTTAGATTTAGGTCCAGAAAATGACTCGACCGCTCCAGAACCTAGAATTTATTTTTTTTAAACGTAGTCACTTCTTTGTTGTCGTGGTGTGGTATGTTTGGGATCATTGCTCTGCTGGAAGATCCAGCACCAGTTGTCCTGTCCTTTTTTCCAGAATAATAGCCCCAAAGCATGAAGTCTCCACTCTCATGTTTCACAGTGTGTCTTGTGACCATGAGATGCAACCTTGCATCCTTCCACTCCAAACATGGCGAGTGGCGTTTATGCCAAAGAGTTCCCCTTTGGTTTCATCTGACTACATGACATTCTTTCAGTCCTCCTCTGTATCATCCAAATGGTCTCTTGTAAACTTTAGATGCATCTGGACATGCTGACTGAAGCAAGGGAACCTTTGGAGCAGACTTTTTCAGGTCTAGAATCTTGTCCCTGGTGTCCTTTGATAGTTCTTTGGTTTTGGTCAAAGTAGAGAGGTAGGTTGCAGTCTGACTGTTTAAGGGTTCAGACAGGGGTCTTTTATGCAGATAACCAGTTCAGACTGATGACACTAATATAGGTAACAAGTGAAGGATAGAAGAACTTCTTAAAGAAGTTACAGGACTGACAGGGATAGAATTCATGCTTGTTTATAAGTTCCTAGAGCTTATTTTGTGCTTGAAAAATCATACAATGGATTATATCACACATGCATCTGAATTCTTTTTTTCCACGCTCTCTCTCGCAGTTGAAGTGTATAAATGTACAGGATTGGTGGCTGACAATTGTTTTTTTGCCCCACTTTAAAAGAGAGCATATTAACTTAAATGCTTTTTTATTGTATTATTTTAGATGCATTTAGATGCATCTTTTTTTCCTTCTTGCTTAGTTGGTGAAGTAGATTCTTGATTTATTTTTTGCCTTTGCCAGAACCAGGACAGTGAGTAACTCTCTTCAAAACAAAGGAAATCAGCACTTTGGACTGGAATTTCTGTTTTTATAGAGCACCATAGTACAGGTGAAAACAGGTGTTGGTTTTCTAAAAAAATACCTGATTGAAAGAGTCACCCCCTTGTTTATGAAAAAGTTGTTTTTTTGTTGAAATGAATGTGTGTGTGCTCATCTGCAAATCCTGTGTTTTGTCTCAGATGATGTCATCAGGTCTCCCTGAGCTAAGCGGCTCTGAAGATCTGAAGTACGTGTTTGATGCCCTGCAGCCTCACAGCACCGACGCTGAGGCCACAATCTTCTTCACGAGGTAAACATTTCAACTTTTCTCTAATGGATGGGATGCACAGAAATCTCGCTATGATCATTTTAAATTTGATGGGAAAAAAGGCTAAAGCAATTCCCTGAATTTCTTTTATAACATCGACTTGTTATTCTTATACGTATTTCTAAATCCGCAGCTCTGACTTTTTTCCCATTCTGTTTAAAAGTTCTAGATTTTGCCACTAGGTGGCAAAAAAATCTTAGTCAAAGTGGAACATTTGTTTTATGAGAGCTTTTTAATTAGCTTTTAATGAGTTTTTAATGAGTTTCAGCAAGATGCTGATATTTGTCCTTCAGTCTGGTCTCTGTCATCTTTCCCTCAAGTTTATTGCTTTTTTTCCATTCCTCTGCAGGCTCATAGAGTCCAGTCTGGGAAGTGTGGCCACAAAATTTAACTTCTTCATCCACAACCTAGCCCAGCTGCGATTTTCTGGCCTTCCAGCCAATGATGAGCCAATCCTGTCTTTCTCCCCAAAAACATACACAATGAAGCAGGAGGGGCGTATCCTCCATGCATCCATTTTCTCTTTCCAGAAGAGATACAACCCTGACAAGTATTATGTGAGTTCAACTAAGTGTCTTTTAGGTACTCTGATAGTTTTCATCTGGACTTGGGGTTGTTTTGCTTGATAATAACTCTGATTGTTTGCTCCTGTCCTGATCTTTTGTTGTAGACCTACGTCGTGAGGATTCTTAGGGAAGGTCAGAATGAGCCTCAGTTTGTCTTCCGCACTTTTGACGAGTTTCAAGAGCTCCACAATAAACTCACCATTATTTTTCCTCTGTGGAAGCTACCAAGGTGGGACAATACCTACAGTCCTCTGACTCTGAAATTTCAACTGTTTTACCAGAATACACTAACTAGTTGCCTTGAAGGAGAAACTATCTAAATTTTACTTGGCAGTTACTCTGTGTTTCAAGGAAGATGACTGTCCATCCTCAGCTTTAACCCCCTGACAGAAACTCTTATGCAGTTATTCCTATTCCTGGTAGACCTTACTTGACATTGACTGTGCTCTTGAAAAAATATCGCTGTCTTGTTTCTGTCAACTGGAGGGTTAAAGAAGGAAAGAGCAAATATAATACAGAGCAGAAGCATCAACCATCAGCTGCTCAGGGTTTTTTTCTTGGTTGACATTGGTCTAAAGTTGTGTTCACACCAAACGCGATTTGTGCAGCAGGGGCATCCTGGTTTAATGTTCAGTCAATGCACAGACGCAATCAGAAGTCCTGCGGCATGGTTCATCTGTCTGGCAGCAGCAGGTTTTGGGCTTTCCAGCATTCACAGTTCAAATATTTGAACGTTGGCAAAAAAGACACGTCACGTCAACCAATCAGGGAGTCAGGTTTGTTCTGTGACACGTTCAACAACGCAATCAGTGGGTAGAGACCAAAACTGACATAGGGGAGAATCTTATTGTGGTCCTCCTGAACTTTATAATATTATTTTTTTTTCCATCGAGACAATAAAAAAGTCCTCTGATTTTATTCTTATTTTTCATTGTTCTTTCCTCGGACCAATACGGGACAGCAAGTCTTCAAAGTGGGTCCCAGAGAGACGGAAGTACTGATGAAATCAGCCATCATTCAGATGCAGCTCCTGCGGTAGATGGTGAACCTCACCGTACCGGGAGAGTCTCTGAATGATCTCATGAACCCAGACGTGGAGACATGTTTACTGATGTTTTTGTAGAGCTCTTCAAAAATAAATAAATATGATCTCTCACCATCATCCGTGTCTTCCATGCATTGTAAATGAGATCAGTCAATGCTTCCATGTAGTGATGAGGCTAAAAACTTAAGACAGTGGCTCCTCCCACACATGTCTGAAGCATCAAGTTTATGAACGTGTTTTTGAACAAGTTTCCAGCAGCGAATTTGACACGTGTCTTAAGAGAGGCAGAGTACCCGAATTTGAGACTCGAATCACATTCGGTGTGAACTCAGCATAAGAAAAGCCTGGACTGGACATCAGCTGACGTTGGCTCTCCATTTCTCTTCAGTTTCCCAAACAAAATGGTGCTCGGTCGCACACACATTAAAGAGGTGGCAGCCAAGAGGAAGGTGGAGCTCAGCCACTATGTCCACAACCTGATGAGGAGCTCCACCGAGGTCATCCAGGTACATGCAAACACAGCTGGTGACCCTCCTTGTCGAGGATCAACATTAACTCTCAAAATTCTGCTTTTCTAGTGTGACTTGATCTACACCTTCTTTCATCCTATTGCACGAGATGACAGGACAGAAGGTTTGGATACCACACCCAGAGCACCTGGTAAAGACCCTGCCTGTCATTTTCATAGTTTTCGAACATTCATTTGTCAACAACCACCCACGTTTCATGACATCCATTGTTGGAAAACTTCATTCTAAAACTAGCTACAAGGCTGAAAAATAATAATGGAGATATTTTTCATTGTGCTGTGAAATGGTTCAATTCTTATCGTATTTATACTGACAACTTGGATGTATTTCTACTCTGTGTAATGTTTACAGAGCCTCCAATGAGTCCAACTTCAGGGCGGGTGGAGGGAGAAGTGAAGCTCTCAATCTCTTACAGGAATAGCACGCTCTTCATCATGGTCATGCACATTAGGGACCTGGTAAATATACGCAGCAGCTGTCAAAATCATTTCTAAATCCAGCTCTTTCTGGCCGATCAAAAAAGATTACATTATTTTTAATCAGCTGTTGGAACACTTCTAACAATGTTTTCTGCTTTTAGGTTTCTGAAGATGGAACAGATCCCAACCCGTATGTGAAAACCTACCTGCTTCCAGATCCACACAAGACCTCCAAACGAAAGACCAAGATCTCCAGAAAAACTAGAAACCCCACCTTCAATGAGATGGTCGGTTTCCTGCAATTTTTGTTGTATAAATATAGAAATTACAATCTGGAAAGTTTCTACTGTAATGGGAAAAATGTTAGTGAATTGCAGCCCATGACAAATGTGTTCAGTATTTTTAAGAATCACATTTATTTTTAGATGCTCACTGCTCTCTCCTGACTCTCCTTTCCTCAGCTGGTGTACAGTGGCTACAGCAAAGAAACGCTTGGGCTGCGGGAGCTGCAACTGAGCGTGCTCAGTGCCGAGTCACTGAGTGAAAACTACTTTCTGGGCAGCATCACACTCAGACTCAAAGACTTTGATCTCAGCAAAGAGACGGTCAAGTGGTACAAACTGACAGCCGTTCCCTACTTCTAAAACCCCACCTCTGTCTTACTTTGCAGACAGCTGATGCATTCAAATCATATGAGAAATTGCAGGAAATGTGACTTGAAAAAAAGATGATGGTATCCTTTAGCTACTCGTAAACAGCTGAAAAACAAACCTTTCATTTTGTTTAAGAAGGATTTTTGACTTAATCACGTTTGAAATTTAGGCACAATTTTATTTTGAAATCTAGTTGACCAAACTGACACTATATTTCACATGAATAAAGTTATAAATGGAAGTGTTGAGATATAATTGTGCTTGTGGCTGAAACCATGTATCATAAATTGTCTTTACATGGTGTAAGTCAGATGAGGTTTGTTGGAATATCCTGTAATTCTCATTTTGCTCCATGTTTTGGTCTCAAATGAAATGAGCCTGTTTAGACTTCCTAAAGATACACTTTGAGGGCAACAAAACGGGGAGCCTGATCCTTAACTTTGAGTTTTTTCACTCTTTAAATCCATTCAATTTTTTTTGTTGCAAAGTAATTTAGTTTTTGTACATTTAACAAAGAGTTGGTATGTTTTGTAAATTTTGAATCTAGAGGACCAAAACAGTTTGTTTTCATATATGTAGGCTGACGTGTATTTTTGAGGAATAGAATGAATGCTCTTTTCTACTTTTCCTTATTTTCTTTCTTTGACTGATAAACGACATAATTATCACTTGGTTTGAAGCCCTTCTGAGTCCAAATCTCCAGATTAAACAGCCGTTTTACCACCCCCTAAAGTGTGCCAAAACTAATGAAATTCAAACCACTGTCCCCAAAAGGGAGCTGATTCAAGGTGCCTTTGTATGTTCTCATAGTATATTTTTAAATGCAAAATTTAGCCTTAAAACAATATGTATATTTTATTAACAATATGCTATGTTCTCAGAAGATAAATATCTATATTGTATGAAGCTTTTTCAGTAGTTTTACAAGAGCAGTCCTGACTGGAACCATCCGAACAGTGAAATGTCACTAAAGGCAGACTACTTTTGTCTTTTTCTTGTGGAATTACTTGACTTTCTACACAGCACACCTTAATGATGTCATAAGCTTTGAAATCTACTTTTTGTTTTCTGTCTTCTGAATGAGTATTAGAGTAAACTAACAACCAACATCTGAAATAAATCTGTTAAAATGGAATCAGGAAGCAAGTCCCAGTGGAAATCTGAACTATTTTAGGATCTGGGACCCATAACAACCACCACAGTATTTTGGTAATGGTTGATAAACTCTGCGTATAATGGATACATTTTAAAAAAAGATTTGCAATAAAAATCAGCAATAACTGCCATAGTAAAGTCCAGAAGCCGTGGTGTTTTATTTCATTTGGGGACTGTTTTGTATATCAGGGTCTTCAACTTTGTCTTGTGTCTTCAAAAGAAGGGAACACGTTTCTGAACAAGAGATGACATGCTTTTGCTTTTCAGTAAACTAAATGTAAAGTTGTTGATGTTTAGTAAAGAAACTAAGATGAATTTATCCACACAGGCTTTTCACAGTACTTCAAGACAATATTTCAAGCTTTAATGTTTGATGCCTAATCTATTTTTTCAGTAACTTTACAAAGAAAGTGCATTACCACGGCCAGTTATTTATTCTGAATTGGTTACCTCTACCCCTAATGGATCAACATGTACTGTAATCCATCTCTTTCCTAAAGCTAAATAAATGTTTTTGAAGCGAGTATGACAAATAGCTGTGCCTGTTTGAGATTTGCTTAAATGTGCATACATTTCGTAAGCTGCTTCAAATACACTACATTGGCTGTAAATGAAATGTGGAGTTTAAAAAACGACTTCATAATTGACCCTAACCCCAAAACTACACACATACAGACTGACAGGATGGCGAACCAAGCATATAAAGAACAGAGGAACAGTTGCGGTGGATGCGTGCGTACCAAGAGATGGTAACATCAAGAAGAAGGAACGTGTTGAATTGCTCAGCTTTCCTGGCGTAGAACTCAGAGGAAAAATGCAGCGGAGGCAATGATCATCTTTAGCGCTCTGGCATACTTATTTGACTGAACACTTCCTTGATCACATGGAGTTTCTCTGTTTACAGTCATGCATGTTGAATCTTGTCAGTACCCGTTTTGTGTGCGTTTCTTGTGACGTTTTTACACATTCATTATGTTAGGTCAACTCAATACGAAGAAAGTGTTTAAGTCTGCCAAAATCTTTCATCTTGAATCTGGCTGAAAACATCTTTTGTAATATATTCATTGCTGGTCATATTGGCTGTTGGGGAGACTGTTTCAATATTATCTAACCCCATTTTCTGACCATAGCCCTTGGCGAAAAGGTAAAAGTGTTGTTTTTTTTAATGACTTGATTTCTTCATCCAAGGGTTTAATCCATTGTTTTGAGTTAACTGATTCCATAGCCTCTTTAAATGTGTGTGGGATGCCACATACTCCCTTATAACAGTAATCTACGGTAGTATTGACCTCATCCCTATCTCGGTCGTCAGTAACAAAATATTTTAGATGACTAGGTTTCCTTCATTCTCCAGTAGGATATCTCCTCATCTTGCTGAAATGACTCTCCCTCTCTGCATTTAGTTCTCTTTGGTTACAGCCATCAGATGTGTCAGTGTGTCAATCTGGGTCTGTTATTGAATCTTGAAGCTCGTCATGGTTTTTGTTAACTTCCTGTGTGACTTTGTCAGTTCTGGCTGCTTTACTGTGTCATAAGCATAGTTTGGTCCTTCTTCTGTGTGTGTTTGCCTTCCCACACTAGATTTGTTCGCATATTTTACAAGTCTGTGTTTCTGAACTTTCCTAGTGTCGGAATGATATTTATGATATATTTTATCATAACCCACAAAAAAATCCCTGATCACATTTGAAATCAAGCTTCCCCATATCCTGCTTGTATGTGTAACATACTGACCCAAACTTTTGCATGTTTGATAAGTTTGGCTTTTTATCCGTACACATTTGGTAGTCTTCCCTGTCTGCTTGCTAAAACATCTGTTTGTAACAGTGGCTGCTGTTTGAACAGCATAATTCCCCAGAGTTTTGGTAACTGACTTTGGGTTTAAGTACACCTGTTGTCCTGAATGTTATTCTGAGAGCGTCGTTGGGCCTCCGGGCTTTTACACCCTTCTCTTACGGTTTAGGTTAAACCACCAAATGGTTCCTGAGTGCGCCTGTTTCCGCTCCTTCAGAGGATGGAACAGATGCAGAAAACACATTTCACATAGTGTGTGATGGCTAATGGGACTTTAACTTTTAGTTGAAGTTTAAATACGTGTGGCCAACAACAAAATTTAGCCTTGGACGCACTTAAAATACATCTGGAAAGTATTCCCAGCGCCTCACTTCTTCCATATTTTACTATGTCACAGCCTTATTTCAAAATTGATTCAATCTGGTTTCTTCCAGAAAAAATATTTGAAAAACACCCCATAATGATAATGTTGAAAAAGTTATTTTGAAATTCTTGCAAATTTATTTAAAATAAAGAAAAAAACCTGGAAAAGGATATGTACAAAAGTACCGTTACATAACTTTCTGTTTGCCGCTTAGCCCGATGGAACTTTCAGAATAAAAGCAGTGCTTCCGTTATAGGTCTAACTTATGTTGCATGTATATTTACGTTTTGACATAATGTGTTGAGAGTTGATTTTTTCATGTTGTGACTAATTGTAGTGTGTTTTGTTTCAAATTTAAAGTGTTTTGTTGCGACCCTTCTGGGCCACTGTAGTCTGCTCCTGCATAGTTGAATGTATATCTGATTTATAGTTTATTTATCTGCTTTTTTTTTAAATTGTACTGACAGGCCTGTGAGGAGAAGAGATTGACAGAGGAAAAAGGAGCTGAATGAGGCTGAAGGCAGTGGATCCAGAACCAGCTGACAGCAAAGAGCTACCATGAACCAGTTAGGCCCTTTTTATATTTTGCTGATTTATAATTTAAAAATATATATATATTCAATATCAAAAGTGAATAGCTAAGTTTTATTAGTTATTTACGTCTAAATCAAAAATGAAACTTTAACAAAAATCTTTTATTTCTTTTTTGTGATTAAATTGTTTTTGTTTGGTTCAAATGTGTCTTTTGGCACTTCAACTTAATGCTGTTTCTTGTATTTTGATATTATTTATATTTAAACTTAGCTTCAAGTTTTTCAAAAGTGACTGCAGTCTGAAACTGAATTTGTCCTTCAATCCAGACATTATTAGAAAGCAGCTATTTTCTTTCTAAAGATGACTTGGAACAAACACTGAAATCTCTGCTGTAATTGTTCTCCAACACAAACCTTGCAGGAGAACTAAACTGTTTCCTGCTTTCATCAAGAAGATTTGCAAACTGTTAGAACAGATGTTTGCGTTTGTTGTGCTTCATGACTGTCAACAGTAGCGCAGTAAGAGACTCTGTCACTTTAACCCAATGCATTATGGGAGACGTAGTAAAAAGCAGTGGTGCTGATGACGGACAGACTTGTGTCTCTGAGCTTCATTATTTTTTCCACTTTTTATGCGGTCTGACACCAGATCCCGGTGGAAGCTACCAGGCCTGCACAGATTACTAGCTCCTGTTCTGTGTGAAGCGGACCCTTTACGACAACACAACAGAAACCAGGCAGTCTCCTGCAACACCGCAGCCCCAATGGCACACTATTGTGCTGCATCACAGTGACTGAAAAACACTAGTATAAAGGATTTTTGCTGCCATTTTCTGACTTTGAGCCCCTGCCCCTCTGAAATCCTGTGTACGTCCGTGGTTGCACGAATTAAGTGTGGCCAACATGAATTTCCATCACTTTTTTTGCTGTTCGCACGTAAATTCGTGCGAAGAACATCAGCCCGAAAATAAACTTCTGCAGGCAATAAAGCAATAAGCTAAATAAAAATAAAACCGTCGCTGTGCGTCATTACGTCATTTCCGAGGCCGGCGAAAAATGCCATTTTCTTTCGCGTGTGCGGCCTTTCCTCCTCTATCGCTATCATGGGTCGCATGCACGCTCCTGGGTGAGCCGTCGTTTAGTCGTATAAATTTCGAATAAAACTACGTTTAATCAAATCTGTCCGCACGGCCACATTAATTAACACACGATGTTTAAGTGTGAGCAAGCCTATTTTCAGTGTTACTGTAAAAGGGGAAGAAATAACTTTGCTTCCTGTTCTTCTCCACTGTTAGCTTTTGTTAGCTTGCGTTAGCATGCTAGCACGCTAACTGTTGAGTCCCGACTGTCTGCTTATTATATACATTAATCCTGATTATGTCACAGTGTTTTATTTTAGTCATAGTGCATTTCATCTAAGTCACAGTTGGTAACTTTTTGTAATTTTAAAATGGCTGTTTTACACACATAAATGGGTTTGGGGCCCCTTTGCCTCGGAGTTGTCTGAGTTGCACGTGTCTTTTTCTTAAAAATAATTTTACTCAAAATAGTTAAACGCACCGTATCATATAAAAAAACGGTCAAATTTAATGTTCGCCTGTTTTCCTCCACAGAAAGGGCCTGTCCCAGTCAGCTCTTCCATACAGGCGCAGTGTTCCCACTGTGAGTATTTATCGTATCTATCTTTTATCATAGGCTCTCTATATCTTGTCAAAATGAGATTCTGAAAATAAAAACTGTTCTTTTTCTTTTAATAGTGGCTCAAGCTTACATCTGATGATGTCAAAGAGCAGATCTTCAAACTCGCCAAAAAGGGTCTCACTCCCTCTCAGATTGGTAAGTAATCTCGTTAAAAATACTGTAATTTAGCAAATATCAAAAAGATAGTCAAAGGATTTTGAATTCCCAAAGACTGGAAAAGACTTTTTCTTTTACTTGTAAAGGATGGTTTTAAGAATGATTCTAACATTTGGTCAAGAAGTTAAAAACAAGATCACGGGAGTTAGATTGAAGTTAAGTGTAATCAAAATATATTTGTGCTCTTAAAATGGTCATGTTAGGCAGGTGCCTTTGTGTTTTGATCAAGTTAAAATGCCTATGGTTCATTGAGAATTTATTGGCCTTTTGTAAATAAAAAAAAAATTCAAGTAAATGTTTTACCTGTAAAGCAAACACTCTTTGGCAGTTTAACTCAGACATGAAATCTGACCCTAAAACTATGTTCACACCGGCCTCAGCAACGCGTGTTCACAAGCGATCACTTCCAATGAAAAGTCTATGTAAATGAGCGTCGATGAACGTTTCAGGTTTCCGCATTCAAAACTCGCGTGTTCACAGGCCGCTGCACACGTTTTTAAGTCAGTTTTTGGCCTCTATGTACAAACCAAAATTTTACGCACATCGAAAATTAAACCTGTTGAATTTTGAGCAACCCGGGGACTCTGATTTGGTAGTGATGTATGGATGGCATCCTTTTTTATTCATGGAAGTGCCAACTGTTTGAATGTAAATCATGGAGGAGAAAAGAATAATTTGTGGTTTGTGCCCGGATGAAATTATGACACCAATTTATTTTTTTTAAATGGGAATCGAGCTGTTAAAAAAAAAAAAAAAAAAGCCTATAGCAAGATTCACCTGATTTGCACAGGTTTGACACCTAACCGCTTCCAACTGTAGGTATTTGCGCTAGTGTTGTGTATTGACAGTCCAATGTGAACACCATATGCTTTGCCTTGAACCTGCGTTTTGAGGGTTCTTGAACGCATGCCAAATGCTCGGTGTGTACGTAGCATAAGAGAAGAATGAGTTCACAGAATTGGTTTACCTGTGGTTAAGAATAATACCAGGTAGAATAAGAGAGTTTTTGTCATGGCTGTTTAACAGCCTTACATTTGAATCTGATTTAAATGTCAAAATCGGAGTATGTGCAGCCTCTAGGATGCCTCTGTTTGGCTCTCCAGAGCAGGTTGGGTCTAACCCCAGGCTCACACTCCATGCAGTCCTGCTCCGTTGCGGATGCTGGAGTCTTTACGTAACGTGAAAGGTGCGAGAGGCACTCACACTGCATCCAGTCCGTTTTGGTCTCTCTGACGCTCCGTGTCAGTTTCGTTGGCTTCAAAGTTTTGCCGAATGCCGGAGCAAAAAAAGTGTTAATACAAGTTCTGTGCTTACCCATTGTATGACAATGAGTCATGCAGAAAAAGAAATGTTGTGAATGTGATCCAAAATCAAGGTGGAATGAGGGTTGGTTTACTACACTGAAGTAAATATCACTAGTACTTACTTTATAAATGGCGGATTAACCTACGTGAGTTCAGAGGTCCGCAAAGTCGGTAGCAGGGCCGTAGCTACTGCGAGTCATCTGCTGTAGCTAGACTGCTCCCACAACCGCACCGGAGCCAGACCACATGCGACGTGAGCCCGGGGTAACCGTGCAATGTCCTCTAAAGCTGCAGACTCTAAAAGGCTATACATCATTTACATGTATCAAATAATTAAACGTCACTTTTCCCTCGTCTATCAGTAACCATGTTTAAATGGCTTTTAGACTTTTCATTTCCTCACCCAGTCAGAGTGTGTGACTGCTTTTTTTTCTTTTTTGCGCATTTTCAGCTACGTTTTTTTTTATTCTAGCCCTGTAGTCTATTATTTTATTTTATTAAAAACATTATTTTCCTTTTTTTCTACCTTCTAAAGCAATTAGTCTTTATCTTAAGCAACTTGTATATTATGTAATGTACATTGGATGTATTGCGGGACCCATTGACTGTTCTGAACGCCTGACAGAAAAGCTTCTAAATCCAGCCAACTACAGCCATCCCACATTTGATGTAAGCCAACCCCTGAGTCTTTCCACCTTAATTGCTGAGCCACCTTTATTTTTACCGTGACTGGCTGCACAGACGGCTTTCACGTCAGGTTGAGTTTGCATAAAAAGACTTTTAAACAAACCACTTTAGTCTATACTAATTATAAAGAAGTGGGACTGACTAGATATGGCGTTGATGTAAAATAATAAAAATGAAAAACAACAGAAGTTTTCTTGTTTAACAGTTTTATTTTAACAAAACTGAATCTGTACTTTTACAAATTGAGCTCTTACTGGTATATTTTTCAATTCTCTGCTATTTTTGAGTTAATTTTGACATTAGTGTGGGAGTTTTTCAAAAATATTTTGGTTCAGTCCAGAAAACAAGTTGAAGATGAGTTTTTTGCATGTGGGTTGGGACTTGTGTGTTTCACAAATAACTTTTGCTTTGTTGCTGCTTCAGAGAGAACCTTCTATTTACTGACCAAATTGCCTAAATATTATTAAAAGATGAATGAGCAAATGCTATTCAGTATCAACTTCTGAACATTTTCCCGAAGTTTGCTGGGTTTATAAGCACAACATAGTGGAATCAGGTGTTGTTCAGTGACAGCAAACCTCACATTTACAAATACAAATACTAAATTATTTAGTGCTGCTTGAATTCTATTCAAACTGTGAACACAGAGTTTGTAAAAATGTTCTTTTGCATATTGTTTTAAATTATATGATTGTGAAGAGTTAACATTTTAAAATTCAAAACATTTCTGCCATAATGTGTGATCAAATCCTGTTCAGATCTGTATGTAAAAAGATATTGTTTGGAAGCTGATATTTCTTTGGGGGTATCTGTATTGGCAGTAAACGTTGCAGTGATCCCCTGACTCATTAATAAGCCAGACTCTAAAGGTTTTACTCCTAATCCTCAGTTCTGCTATTTGTTTCATTGTTTAGGTGTAATTCTGAGGGACTCTCATGGTGTGGCCCAGGTACGCTTTGTCACCGGCAACAAAATCCTGAGGATTCTGAAGTCCAAGGGTCTGGCCCCTGACCTGCCAGAGGATCTTTACCACCTGATCAAGAAGGCTGTGGCAGTCAGGAAGCACCTGGAGAGAAACAGAAAGGTGCAGCACGCTCTGAGAGCCTCATCAAGTTCAGTTCTCTGATGCTTGCATAGCAAACCTCAACAGATTAATACTATTAGGGAGTTTTCAGGACACATTGTTAAATCAGCATGGCACCTATGAGAGGGTCTGCCCAGATGTTTGTTTACACTTTGCATTAGTAAAAAAAAGTTTAACTGCATCTTTTTTATAAGAGAGATACTACTAAAATCCTTTGTGATTTGTTTTAATAATCCTGAAACTCTTTTTCAATAGACTGATGATTTAGCTGTTGTGATTTGACTGAATCCATATTTTTTTATGTTCAAAGGACAAAGATGCCAAGTTTCGCCTGATTCTCATTGAGAGCAGGATCCACAGACTGGCCCGTTACTACAAGACCAAGAGAGTACTGGCCCCCAACTGGAAGTAGTATGTATTCCACATTTCAGTTTCACAATTCAATTATAGCTGATTTCCAAAATTTGGCCAAATGTCATTTTGTAAATATCATGGATATCATGGAACCACTTGTTGCACAAGTCATTGTCCTGCTCTTTACTTTTAAGAGTTGTGATATTTCTGTTGTGCTAGAAAAAACTGGAGGTAAATTAGCAGAGTGACTATTTAGTGTCATCTTTGCCAGTCCCCTTCATACATGATATTTTAATACCAAATATTCATGTTAATGATTTCGCTTTTGACATTTTGAGGTTGTAATGTGTTTTTTCTTTGTGTTACAGTGAATCTTCCACAGCTTCTGCTCTGGTGGCATAAACATCAACCCTTTTGGATTAATAAACAGTCAAATGAATAAAACAAATTCTGAAACGTTTGTCTTTTCTATCTTCAGCCTGTATTGGTGTTAAACTTTCAAAATGTGGTATGTTTGTAGTAGTTTTAAACCACCTGATATGTAAAGAGTACAATTTGAAGCTTTAATATGAGAGCTCAATTAGTGGTGACGTCTTTATCCCTTTCGTGTTATTCGACATAATTTCGCTTGTGTTTTTATTTTCTAAGGTTTTTCCGTTCTTTGGGGAATCTACGGGCACTTTATATGCGTCACACATTACACAACTTAAGGGAGGAGCTTGTCTTGACCAATGAGCGGTCTTGGATGAGTCTTGTTTTAGAAACCCGTCCTCTGAGTGACATTCCTTCTGTCCTATCACAGCAGGGGTTGACGTCACCGCTCTTATAAATGCGGTTGTATTGCACTCGGTGTATTCATCCAACTACTAGAAGACGACACTAAACAAACATGGAGCAGCAGAATGAAGACATTTAACAAAGAGAATCAGAAAATGGCTCCGAAACGCCAGGAAATGAAGAGACAGCACAGCGACGCTTGTCTGCCACCAGCACAAAGACGGAATCTGTTGCTTTTCGTTGAAGAATATCAGAATACGTGAGGGGTTGTTCGTTCGTTGCTGTGATCGAGAGGGAAGAAGGAAATATGGCCTCGGAGGTTTTCGACAACGGCTCTCAGCCGACAGCTATGGAGAAGTTCGGCTTCGGCGGCGGGATGGCGCTTCTGCCGTGGACCAAGCAGATGTTCACAGTGCTGTGGGAGCAGCTGCGGTTGCTGGTTCAAGTCATTTACTACACCTTTATGTCCGGTAGGAAAACATAAAATGATCAATTTAAAAGCTCACTGTTCTGTAAATGATGTTTAGGCAGGTGTGAATGTAACAGTCAATGTCAAAAACGTTCACTCTGGCACGCTATGCTGTTTATTGAAAAAAACAAACAATACAAAGATGAGGGCAGTCACTTAGTTTTTCCTTTCACTTCCGTCCAGTTTCCATGGTAATCAAAATACTCCACAACAATCTACAACATTCCTGCCGTATTTCGATGTCTGGAGTCGTAAAATACTAGATCAATGGAAACTTTTTTGTTCCATTTCAGACAAAGAAAAACAAATTTAACATTTAAAATGTATTTTTTTTGCTCATATTGTATTACAGAATTAAAATTTTAAGTTCTTAGACTAAAATCCACTTTTGTCTTTTTCTTCTTCTAGTTTTCCAGATGTTCAGGTTTGAGGTTCACGTGAGAATCACAGATGAAACTGGGGAACACATCCAGCACATGAGCTCAGCAGCAAACCCATCTGAAGCCTTCCTGTTCTCCTCCGTGGTTGCTGGCTCCAATCCTCTTTCCAACTTCTGTGCTGACGTCGGCGATCCTTTCCCCGGAAAATCCACTGCCGAGGCCCTGCTGTCCAGTCTGCGGGCGGATGACCTTTGCTGCGGACTCATGGATGATCTGGTGTCCAGGACAGCGGGAAACGAGGACGGCATCTTCGTCGGGAAACAGTCCACCTGGAAAGTGGGCTTTCCAGGTGATTGGAACATCTTTGTGTCGAGCAGTGACAGTTCTTGTTCAAATGACACGTGCCATAAAAACAGTGAGAAGTTCTTCAAAGCAGATCGAAGTAAGGAGAGAGTTTTCAAACAGGACACTTCAGAGGAAGACCGAAGTTCCCACTGGAGCAGCGAGGAAGAGCCGCATGTAGTGGAGTTTGAGAGTGAAGACACAAAAGCACTTTGGGAATCTTTGTCCAAATCAAACGACCCTTACAACCCCTTCTGTTTCTCTGCCTGCATTTCAACCAAAACAGACATGGGGAAAAGCAAAAGCGCAGCAGGAGGCAGCTGTGACGCTGACCTCAAGGTGTCAAACAAGTCCAAAGAGGAGGTACAAGGGCCTCCGAGGCTGAACATGTGGCTCTGTCGCTCTGACAGTGAGAGCAGTTGGGCCGGTTCAGATTGTTCAAGTCCAGATTTTGACCAGGAAGAAAGTGATAAACTTTGGGAGCTATTCAGCTCTCCCGAAGACCCCTATAATCCTTTGAGCTTCTCTGCCTGTAAGATCACCTCCAAACCCCCCGCAGACACTGCCTCTGATCCGGCCTCCCCTCCTGCGCCTCCCTCACAGTGTGACCCAGATGCTGAGGAGAAAGACAGCAGTTCCCCGCTGTCAGAGGAAGACGAAGAAGAGCTGCTCTGGAAATCTATCAGCCAAAATCATGACCCATACCACCCCCTCAACTTCCAGGCCTCTTTTCAGACCTCGTCAACCCTCCAGCAGAACAAGGCCTCAAAGTTTCCTCCTACGAAGAACAGAACAATGACAAAAGCACCCAAACAATCCAGACCTGCCAATCCTGCTCCGACAGAGAGGCAGTTACAGCAGCACTCCCATCCCGACAGAATCCTGGTGCCCTGGAAAAGACCAAGACAATCCCTCCCAGAGAAGAGGAGAACCACAGACACCCCATCCAAGCAGGTCAGTTAGCTCACAGATCTCTGCTTTAGCTGCTCTTCCACAGCTACAGTTAAGAAAACCACACTGACTTTAACGTTTATCTTTAGTTTGACACGGTCTCTAAAGAGCAGGAAGTCACATGTTAACAGTTAACTTACAACATAATAATTATCAGAAGTTTACTGCCCATCCCGACCTCACAGGTCAGAGATGATCCTGTGACACATCGCACGTGTCCTGCTGAGCTGTTGTATATTGTTAGAACGATGCGGTGATGGTTGTTAGAACTGAGCTGGTCATGTGACCTTGAGTCAGGGGAAAGTTGGGAAGGCAAGCAGCTGCAGCAGTGTTGCAAAGACAGGCATTTAATGACATCAGACTCTGAGGATAAACACAAATGTTTGTTTGATAGTCTTCCTGCTTCCTCTAGTAGAGTTCAGTGTACTTTTATTTTATTTACAGTTTGTATAAAACCGTAAACCCAATTTTTACCTGCTAACAAAAGCATGTGGTGAAGTGTTGCTAATTTCTTTTCCTTTTTTTTGGCCTTTAGGTGCGGTTTTCTCCTCAAGTCCAAGTTCACGTCATGCGTACCTGGCCGTTTGCCCGCCAGGCATCCCGTAAAGGAGCTTGGGAAGAAATGGCGCGGGACCGGGATCGCTTCCGGAGGCGTATTTTGGAGACGGAGCAAGCTATCGGCTACTGCTTTAGCCCGCCTCACAGACAGAAGGTCCAGGTGTATGTAGAAGGTGACTTGAAAAAAGCAGAACGGTCCTGAACTGTGAAACGATTGGCTTCATTTTTGGATGAGGACTTGTGATTGGTTGCAATGCAACAGTGATTTTTATTTTGGCCATCTTAAATGTTTGGTGTGAAGCTACCAAGCTACAACCTTGTACCTCAAAGGTTTTATACATTGTGTACCTGTTGCACTGATGGACACTTTCTCATAGTAACCTCAGCATTAACATGTGGAATGTTGTTTTGTATGCCTTATACACTGACTTAGTAATGTAACCTATTTATGCCCTATGGAGCTTGTCGTTTATTTTTTACTGTTTCCTGTTTGCAGGTGTTTTTATACGTGTGACAAAATCCCAGTGATGACTGTAGAAGTCTAGGAGTGCTTTCATCAAACAAAGCTTTTGGAAATTCTGATTTATTTTTATATATTTAAGCATGATAGAAACAGATGGAGTTTGTGTGCAGCAGTTCTTTATTTACAACGTATGAGGTCTGTCTATTTTTTTGTACCATGGCTCATGATGGCAGCTTTATCTGTAAAATGAGCCGTTTCTCTGACACTCAGCCTTTCATGATGACATTGTGAACATTTTTTTTGTAGCAAATTGATTGTTTGTACTTTAAGTCAATAAAATTTGTCACATTATGTACTGCTTTGTTTATGCCCCCCCCAAAAAACAAACAAAACAAAACTGTTACAAAATATAATTACTTAACAGAAATCAGTAAACATGTTTGGTTTGGGTGAAATGTGGAGCACCTTGTATGTCGTGTAGTGTCACCTTATTTAGTTTGGGCTTTTTTCACATCTAAAAGTGGATGTTAGAACTGACAGCAATTCTGCAGTCATGCATTTTTGTCAAATTTTATATTCCCTAATAATTTTGAATACAAACAGCACGACTATGTTTTTGTTAATTCTTACCAGTCAATAGGGCTGAATTAAATATATTTTACTGTTAAAAAGGCTCTTATTTCTTCCTGGCGGTGTCTCTGGCCTCTCGTAGCCCGTCTCCACAGACATTCAGGAGCTTGTAATTTCCCAGAGGCCCGAGTCTCTGTGCAGACTGACTGCTGTAAGGCTGTCATCAGACGAGGGTTAAAAAACACAAAGTATGATGAAATGACTTTCCTACGGGATGAAATCAATTAGCAGACTGGGCTCCAACGCTTGCAGCATGGTGCAAAGGTGAGCAATCACTTGTCAGTGGTGTTTCCTCTGCTGAAGCAAAGAGATGTCCAACACATGCAGGCTCTCCCACACACACTTACAGTATTTAAAGTTACACCAATAAGTAAAAAATAGCTTGACTTATATACATTTAATAACATATAAAAAGTTTATAACATAATATTGGAAGAATTGCCTTTATAGGAAATTCTGAATCTTTTAAATGTTCTCTTCTTTGCTAAAGATGAAAATGATCTATTTTTTAAAATCTGATCCTAAGAATGTTTAAAAAACATTTTGTGCCTATTGTAGGTATTGCAGGACATAATTTCAAAAGACGAAGCTAACAGGTTCATGTTTTTTTAGGGAGTTTCTCTGTTCACCTAATTATAGCCCAGACCTTCTGCGTAAACAGCTCCTAATCCACTGAGCTGTTCTGTGGCTGCAAACAGGACTAGACTGCAATCATGCAGACTGAGCTGGCACCTTCCTGGTGCCTCCCCTTCCTCATGAACCCACTCCTCAAAGTCTCCCTGCAGCTCTAAGAAGCTTTCTGGCCCAGGCGACCCCGTCTCCAGGCAACCGGCTGGAGCTGCGAGAAAGGATTGCAGGTGATTGCAGCAGCAGGGGCGGCAGGCTTTTTGTTACACACATGTGGTAGCCTCTGTTACTGCCTGCCACAAAACAGTCTCAGGGGTCACAATTAGCTGATGATGCAACCCACCAGCAGCTTTTGTGTCTGACGCCAGCTTGCTCAGACAGGCTGCAGTGGACGTCTGGTTTGCTGAGCATTTTAGACATCCAGAATTTACTCCACTTTAATTAACATAATTTATATTTAAAGTTACATTCAACCCCATGATTTTCTTAAGAGATGTTTGCAATTGCAACATCCAAATTTTACCTCTGTAAAGGGATGTACATCACCCTCTTCTTACGTCAAATGTTATTTTTTCCATTCACACAAGATAAAGACTTTCACTTAATTAAAAACAAAAGTAAACACTTAATTATTTAAAGTTTTCCTAACAATATGTATCATCTCAAAAACTGTTGTCTACAGTTACACTGCAGACAGTATGTCACAGTCGGTCACTGGTTTTTCATTGTTAATCAATGAAAAAAATGATGTAATGCTGCCCTACAACCACCAGCGGTCGCAAACCCACTCTTACTACGTGACAAAACGCACATAGGCACATACCATACGGTCTATGGCACAGTCACACTAAAACCACACGTGGTGGTTAATGAGGGAAACTCGAAGGGAAATGCGCACGCGCACATAAGGACAGCTACAAACGCGTCAATAGTTAGAGATAGCAAACAAGGATTTAAACAGGCTGCAAACACAATATTATTGCATAACATTGACACTGACATAACAATAGAACATATGGTTCCTTTATTACATATTTTATAGAACATATTTTTCCTTCATATTCTCAAACCTCTAACAAAGACGCAGTTGGCCTCTGCTGCCCTCTTGTGGAGAACGTTACTTATAACGCCGTCTAGACAGATGAAAAGGCTAAAAAAACAAAACACTAAACTGACTGAATAATTGTAATATACAGCACATTGAAGGAACAGATAACTGAGAAAAAGGGGAGGTTAAATCTCATGCAGAGGAGCAGCCTTTCAGTGACACAGATACCAACTCAACTGTTTGTGTTCATAGATCCAAGATTTTGGGAAAATATCAGTTATACATATAGCTGAAGATGACAGATTCTGTGTTTGAAGACCTCCTGCTTGAGCTTCTGAAATGCCTCATATGATCTTGAATAACAAGGGAAGTTCTCAAAGCTCAAAGAGCAAATTAATAATAATTATTGCATTTTTTTTTTAAATTAGTGTTTAAGCATTTGAGAGTAAAAAAAAGGAAACCAAGAAAAACAAACAAAAAAACAATCTTATAAGTCAGACCCCATATAGAGCAATATCACGTTCAACTCCTAGACTGATTTTTACAATAACTTAGCAAGACTGGGCGATGTAGCCTCAGTTTATTTTATAGAAATAAGCTGTTATCCAATTACAAGAAACTGAAAGATTCTGTTTATTAAAAAATAGTTGATAGACGTTTTGTATTAGTTTTTTTTTCAGCTCTTAGGTTTCTGTTTTCATGGGTCCAGTCTTTTTTGCCATTCACTCAAAATCAGTTAGAGATAAGGAGGTACATAGAAAATGACCAAATTAAAACTATTTTGGTCTTAAATTTAACTTCTATATGGAACATTTCATAAGTTAATCAAACAGTTATGGTAATATTACACAAATTTGTAAAATTAAACCGAGGTAAAACAGTCAGAGCAAGTTGTTGAAATATGTTCCCCTAATGCCCACCAGAGGGAGACAAAGTGATGCAAAAAAAGTAAGTTAAATGTACATGTTGACTTTTTTTTGGTACTCAGATGCATAATCAGTATTACAACCTAATTCTTAGATCACCCAATAAAAAATGCTTATAATTTGTCACTTACACTGTGACATACATTATTTACTCCTAAAACACACTTTTAGTGAAAAAGGAAACTTTTTTTTGTTTTGCTGCAAAGCTTAAGAAAACTTTAGGTGTACAATGCAATGTTACATCCCATAGCAATCCACTGAGGACTGTGATTATTTTGTATTTTTTCATTTATCTATTGCTAGAGTATGATCCCATCACATCTTGTGACCTATGCAGTTAACTCTCTTTTATAGCCCTCTAAAAATCATACCACTATTCACGTTTAAAATTAGATTAAGGTAATGCCTCAGAAACGGTTTCCACTCTTTAAAATGCTCAGAAAGTTTGAGTTTAACCCATTTGCTGTCTCTTTATAAAACAGCAGTTGGACTGTATTGTTGATTGCAGCCTGCAGGATCCATGCAGGTAAAGCTTTCAATCTTTCAGGGTATCTTCATGTGATATATTTCACAACTACATTTAAAAAGCTTGAGAACAAAGGGCGCCGTATGCAGCTGTATAAGTTGTGCACTCAGCCATGCATTATTCATCCTGTATTTGCATAAGATGCAACTGTAAAAACAGAGCCAGAGGTGTTTGTGGAGCATCTACATGTGCTTTCTGAAAATGTAACGGGTATTTTTTCCTACTTTTTTGCCACAGGAAATGTTGTCTGCTCAGCTAGCACATGCTGACTTGATGTTGAGAAAAGCAAGGACTCTCCAACTCAACCCTGGAAGCTTCAGCTGCACTTTAGCTCAACAGAAGAAAGGGATGAGGGGGAACAGGAGAGAAATAGTTTCTGAGAGCATTCATCTGCTCTGTTGGGGCTTCAGGTATAACTTGTTTGGTGAATAAACAAAGATCAGATCAGCCCTAAATTCACTCAGTGTGCCTTAATGATTTTAACAAGATATTTTCTGTTTCTAAAGTATTTTGAATAACCCAATAAAAAATGTTAACGTTTGTTAAACTCATGTTATGTAATTGACAAAAAATAAAAGAAAAATGTAGCCAGATGATCCTTTCTTTGTTTAAAGATGCATTTCTTAATCTTATCAAATGCTTTTTAGAAATGGGCGTAATGATGTAGCACACTACTCCAACACATTTGTTTTAACACATGAAAGTGTCCTCTTTTACCACACACAGCAGTAACAGAACTTGATCCTACATGTGAGTTTAGTCTACTTTTTGTTTTAAAAGTGCATTTGGCTTAAAAAGACATGAAACGTTTAGAGAATGTTTGCTTTACCGTCTTAAATCAAAAGGTACTTTATTATTTTTTTAAATAATGACTGTCTAAGTAAGACATTTGTTAACATGGCTCTGCTTCAAGTTATCTATACTTTCATTTTTGTATTTACAGTTGTGGTCCAAGGTGTATTTGTCTATGCAAATGAGTGAGTGAGCGGAGGCGTGTCTGCATCTGTTTACCCACAGCTTTTGGAGTGAACATGCGGCCTGCAGCCGAGCTCTTCTTTATTCACACATTCAAAAGAGAATCCTAAATACAAAGATGGAGTCACTATTAGTAACTCATGATGTTAAGTGTTTATGATGAGGTCCACCCCCCCAAAAGGATATAATCTAATTTATTTACAGTTAAAATCAAGTTAGGCCACAAAAGAGACAAGAAAGATGTTTTATCAGCACAAAAATTCACTCCTAATTTCAGTCTCAGTTTTGCCCTATTTGCTTCCTCTCTTAACCCTCCAGTTTGAGATCATATTTGAAAGTTTTTACTTCCTAAAACATCTACAAGAACGACTCTCCTTACATGGTTTGGATAAAAGCATCAACAGTTTACCTTGAGGGAATATAAGAAAACAAAGACATCTGAGTCAGAGAAGATGTCAGACGTCTTTACGTCATTTCTGCGTTTCAATTAATCATCTGCAGATAGCTCATTTTGTGCCTCTCCTGCTTGCGCCGCACAGAGGATCATTCACAAGCATAATAGTTTAAAAAAACGCCACTTTTTTCAAGAGCTTTTTGTGTTAGCAGGACATTTGTACCTATGATGAGTTGTGCGTGCATAAATATGATGCCCTCTGGCATCTGTTGTTTTCAATCAGCAACACTTTCTTTAGAAGCACCTAAACCACAACGAGAAGAGGCCTTGAGGCAGAAAGAGCCGTGAGGCTGCCAAAGACCCGGAACCATTACACAAAGCTCAGCTCAGGGGTTTTTCTACCTTCTGACGTATTTCTGTGTGAACAAAGAAAGCGCCCAGACACAAGAGAACAAGCAGAGATTCTCCCAGGCAAGTCACGAATCTATCGTTAATCTGAGCCAATAACAATGTAGTTTCTTCAGATCACTATTAACCCAGTACAAATGTATCCACTAATAATAATCTGAGTAAACAGTAATTTACCTGTTATTCCATGTTCACATGGTTTTAAGAACATGCAGTAAAGTTTTGTTTGACATTATAATCATATTAAATTGACTACAAATAGTTATAAAATAAAAGATGGTCAGACATGTGGATTTCGTGAATGAATGAATGGAAAATGAATGACTTCAAATGTTTGACTTAATGTTGACTTAGAAATAATTTGTCAGAACACATGTTCTGATAGTTTCTTCTGAGGGTTTTGACAGTTCCATCAAAGCACAATCTCCAGATTTGGGTCACTATTTTGTTGTTTGTTTGATATATGATTTGCTCATTAAAAAACAGCAACAGAAACAAAAAAAAAATCGGAAAAATACTTTTAAAAAATAGCTAGTAAGCAAACGACAATGAAGAAAACCCTTTAATTTGGCTCATGCTTAGCCCTGTGTAACATTGAACTATAAATAGTAAATCCTTCTTATTTTCACACAATTGTTTGACTCTTGCAACAGTAGGGTAGGTAGTAGGGTTGCAACGATTAATTTTTGCCACAATTTGGTTTAATGGTGTAACTTATGGTTGTGTTTCAATCAAGAATCGTGGCATCCCTAATGTTTGTTGAAAACAAACAAACAAAAAAATCTTATGTATTTAGTATGGAAATGACTACAACTCTATTGTATCCTAATGTTCATTGTAAGGGATGTACTCTTTCTTTTATTAATTATAGTAGCTATCTAGTGATAAAACTACATTTAAATAAGAAAATATGCTTACAAAAAGGTACATTTAAAAAAAGCAAGTGTACATTTATTTATTATATAGGTTTTAGCATAAATAGTGACAAGTTAAATACATAATTTAACCCCATTTAACCATTTTTTTCATATTTGATACAGGCAATTCTGAGACTCCATCTGAGAATCTATCTATCTATCTATCTATCTATCTATCCATCCATCCATCCATCCATCCATCTGATCCAAATTTTCCATAAAAACCCTTTGGATATGAACATGAACCCTGTAGTTTGTATAATATTTATATTTTTACATTTACACCATGTGAAAATGTGTGGATCAAATATGAGACAGTGGCTAAATAATAAAGCATTTTTCCTGAACACTCATGTTAATATTTTTGCATCTTAAACTAAAATTGTGAAGAAAAACTTAGCAAATCACCCAAAATATTACAATTGATGCTATTTATATCTCGTTACAAAAACGTTCATTGCAAAAAGTCTTTTGAGAATTTTCCACAATGTCTTGATGAAAGAAAGGACACTTGCGTGTTGATTGTTGTTGATTTGATTATTGATTTTTAACAGATTAAAAATGTAATTAGCCATGGCTTCTACTCTATAGAGCCAAATCTATGCATACATCTGAGGTGTGGACAGAAGAAAATGAGGGATGTGGATATTTTTCAGACACAAGTAAAAAAAAAAAAAGCAAAATACAATGTAATGTCACGGGATGTCACATTTTAACAGTAAAGACAAAAAGGTGGAAAAATAAAGATAAATATATGAAGTCTCATACACTATTAAAATACATTTGAGATCGAGCAACAAGGGTCATGCAACTTTTCTTTCAACTTTCAGCTGGAGCTGAAGACATCAGAGATGAAAGGCTTCTCCAGACAGTAAAGGTGCACCATAAAACCAAAAATAATGAGTAGACACGTAGAAACAGTCAATTCTGAAGAAACACAAGAAAGCAAATCTCTGATGTCTTTCAACTCCAGCCTTTACCATCCCCACAGTGCTCCAGTCTATTGTTAATATAAAACATTGAGTAGAGAAGCTCAAGAATTCTTTTTTTTCTCAGGTGTGGTGTCTAAAGAGCACTAAAGTTAATTTCAGTGTTTTCCTGTGCAGAGTATCTTTTAAAAAAATTACTGTTTTTGTGAATATGAGCTGAGAAACGCCCTCAGCTGTGGATTGCAATATAATAGGCCCTTTTGGACAATGTGTCAGAATGGTCCCATGAGCATGCCATCACATGTTTTGTGAAGTCGCTTTTGGAAAACTAAATTCCAAAGAGCTTGGAGTTCCTGAAGTGACTCAAAACAAACTGGGTGACAGCAGAAATAAGCTTGTATTTACCCTGATGAGGACAACTGACAAGAACATGTTTGCTGAGAGCAAACATGACTGGCACACCACAGTCGAAATCAGAGTGAAGTCATCCGTCCAACTTAACCAGCATCAGTGTTACCACTGTAACTTCCTGCAGCTTTTCAGCTGCTTCTGCATCACATGGATGATAGGACTTTTTTTTAGATCATAGTTTCTGCAAAGTGGCAGGAGTTCATTGGAAATTCACCTCTGAGTTGTGGGCCGGACTTTTGACACAGAACAACTCCACCCACCCTTCCCCTTACCCATTGCCGAAAGCACACTGTTTCCTCTCTCTCTTGCGAGCTTACAGCCCCTCACACCCCAACCTAACATAAGCAGTGCCAGATTCCAGCTCAGACGAGGAAAACAAAGACGTACATGGTCTGCAAGTGGATGCATCAGAATGGAGCGGAACAGGGCGAATGCCGTAGTAGCTTCTACATCACAACTAAAGGCTTTTTCAAACAGCGCTTTTTTTCCTGCTCCTGATACACAATGATTTGAATAAAAAATATTCAGAAATGCAATTCTAGCTTAATTTTATTTAAATATGTTCTCCATCATCAAAAAATGCCACAAGATGTTAAAAATACCAAAAGCACCATCTTCTCCAGAAGTCACCATGCTCTTGCTAATCTTATTTTCTTATAAACTTTTCTGTAGTGCAATTTATTCAGGATTTGACCTCCTGACTAGCAGCAATTCAAAATTGTCCTCTGCAGATAACATTTCTAAATCTGAATATCTTCCAACCAACACATACTACTGACTTAGCTCCATTTGGTATCTGCAGAAGGCATTTGATCACATTCACTCGGTCCAGTTCTTATATATGGTCTGTGCTCTTAACGCAGTGAAGCTGTAGGTAAACCTTTGAGTTTTCTTGAATTCCAAACCTTCATTGATCCATAGTACAACATATTATCCTGCTGTTCAGTCCTCTCAGACACTAATTTTTCAGTGTTTCAGCCTGTTTTTGATCTTGTTTCCAGATGTGTATATTGGATAATTGGAGCCAACATTTGAAGTGTTCCTGAGTCAGTATGGAACACCTCCATCCTTCTCAATCAGAATCATAAAAAAACAGATTTCTGCAGTATTCCATTGAACTGAAGATTTAGAATGGAGGAAATAATTATTTGATCTCTTGCTGATTTCGTAGGTTTTCCCACCTAAAAAAACACATTGACAGTCTGTCATCCCACTATTCATTTGAACAGCAAGAAAAAAAAATCTCTTAGAAAATCAAGAAATCGACTTTAAAGAAATGATAAAAATGTATTTGGATTTAATTGAGGGAAATAAGTATTTGATCTCCTAGTGAGCATTAAGACTTATAGCTCATACAGACTATGTCTCACTGTTCAGATGAACTTTCCTTTATGACGACAGACTGTCAGTTTCCTTTTAGGTGGGCAAACCCACAAAATTGTAAAACACTTATTTCCTCTGCTGTATGAACTTTCAGAGATTACTAGGGGTTTGGTTTCCTTTCTATTAATATTTACAGTTATTACTTTGTTGAATTTGACCACGATGTTAATATTAGTCTAGAAAATCATAAAAAAGAAAGACAAAGAATTCTTGGGTATATTTTTAAACAGCTCACTAAAAACATATAAACTATATCTTAATTTAAATGCATGAACAGGTTATTTTAAAACTGACAACATTTAAAAATAGATTTTACTTAAGGTTATATATTATTATTAGTAATAGTAATATCAGTAAATTTTGCACTGCTGAATTGGAAAAAGATCTTGCGCAGACATTGAAAAGCATTTATTATCAGCCTTTTATAATTGCAAGACATGTATTATAATATTATAATTATTATATTTAGCCATGACCAAGTTAGTGACTTGAATAGAAAGTTGATCGTCACACAATTTTCTATTTCCTTTTACTGGTTACAGCAGAGAACAACCCTGCAAGGAGGTTCCTCTGCTGGAAGCCTGTGATGCTTTAAAGTCCTCACAAAAATGTTGGAACAGCCAAAACTGTCCAAGTAGTAGCAGGAAGCTCAGTTACAATCCACATGAGTCACATCGATGTAACAATGAAGGAAATATTTTTAACATACCCTTGCTGTAGAACAACAAATAGAAAATTAGCTTCAAAAGCAACTTGGATGGCTTTTAACTCTTGTATGTGTTATCTGGAAAAAACACTGCACAGCGTGTTTGAATGTTTCTCTGTAAGCGGAGCAAAACCCTGATGATACAACATAAATATTGAGTATATTTATGTGAAAAGATATTTGTAAAGCAATACAGTGTTGTCTCTTGCATCAATACACTTCAGACATGGAGGTTGGTGAGAATATTACTGCTTTTAAAGGAGCACTTTGTGTTATGGTTCATATGAAAAGTGCTATGCAAATAAAGATTGATTGACTGATTGAGGATAGGTGTGTTTTTTTTACCTTGAACATTTAGAAAAAAAAGGTTCATCAAGTCAAATCTGTAAATAGAAAAATATTTTGTTTGTTGAAAATTGGCATTTGAACCCTTCTTAACCAGTAATATCTTACATTGATTGAGTTTGTCAACTAAATTTGAGCTAAAAAGATTTTAATTATATGATCTGTTCTTAAAGTCCCACTCCAATGATGTTTTGATCTATTTTTAAAGTGTTCCCAGTGGTCTTTGAATTACGATTATTCAGTTTTTAAGCAAAAAAAAAAAAAAAATAAAAAAAACAGTTTTTTTCTAGGACATGGTTTCTGCAAATCGGAAGTATCTCATCAGACATTCTTGGTGGGACTGTTGGTGTGGAGTATGCCTGCTTCTACTTCCCAACATCCATCTGTTTACATGCTCCCCTGCTAGCTTACAGCCTCTCACATTCCCAACTTAACATTACTGGTGCAACACAAATGACGAGCAACTATCCAGCTGTACAGTTTTGATACGGATTCCAGCTCAGACAAGGAAAACAATGACGTACATGGATCGTCTGCAAGTAGATGAATCAGAATGGAGCATAGAAGGGAGCTTGTGGTTTGCCGTAGTAGCTTCTTTTTGAGACCTACTCTCTTTTTCATAAGCTTTTTTTTTGTCTGCTCCCGATTCATAACAACTTCAAAACAAAAAAACTCAGTAATGCAATTTTGAGCTTAATTTTCTTTTAAAATGCCTTTCATTATGAGAAAAATACCCCAATAACATGTAAAAACATCATTTTCATGGGAATGGGTCTTTGACAAAAACCATCATACCAAGTTTGTCTGCTATGTGGTTTACTGCACCTGATCAGTAGTTATTTTTTAGTTATTCATTTACAAACTCTGCTGAGA
Organism: Adrianichthys oophorus; assembly: GCA_036245035.1. NCBI lineage: Eukaryota > Metazoa > Chordata > Actinopteri > Beloniformes > Adrianichthyidae > Adrianichthys > Adrianichthys oophorus. Next base: position 15,668,572 of record BSAI01000030.1, on the reverse strand, counting down.
AAAGAGCAATGCTAAATACAATATTAAATATTCATTTAGTAAATGTTTTCACTAAGCTTTCTTCATCTGTCACAACACAATTTCAATTTAGTTCAAGTTTATTTAAAAACCAGAGGAAAAAACGTTATCACAAAATTTGAAGTGATTTAATTTTTGCTTTGTGACTGTTCACTGTTAAATGACCGCATACAACTATATATTTATTAGTTTTTTATGATATATACTTTTATGTTAATTATTATTATTTTTTTTTTACAAAATACAGAGTAACAGCCAAAGCGATGGTCGTTGCGGCTTAGTTCAGCTCAGAAGCTCAGATGTCCGGGCCTGCGAAGAGTCCCTGAAGGCAGCGCCGGAGCTCGCAGTGATCGTTGATCCAGGGAGACTCCATGGAGAGGGACTGACATGAAATTGGACTTCAGACCGAATCATGGCGGCGCCGCTCGGGCAGGACAGCTTACCGGAGCCCTGGTCTTACGGCGTGTGTCGGGATGGCAGGGTCTTCTTCATTGAGTGAGTGTGGTACCGGGGGCTTGATGCCAGCGTCTCTCTCGGTGTGAACGGGAGTTGGCCGGTGTGCTCCTCCGCTGTTCTCTTCCGCGGCGGTGTAACAGGTGTTTTTGTGTGCGCGGCAGGGATAGGACCCGGACCACCACCTGGCTCCATCCGCGTTCCGGCGAACCCGTGAACTCGGGACACATGATCCGCTCAGGTAGCTAGCTTAAACTGCTGCTTTCCAAGCACTTTCGCGTTTCTTTGCTCCCCCCCCTCCGACATCATCCGTCCTCATCCGACCCTCAGTGATCGCAGTTCACGTCAAACTTTTAGGCGCCATAAACTAACCTGTAGTTGTTTCTTCATGTCGTAGACCTGCCTGGGGGATGGGAGGAAGGTTTTACCGCCGAGGGAGTCAGTTACTTCATAAAGTAAGTGGCTTAAAGGTCTCTGCTGTGGTCAGTGTTTGAAGTTCACCTGCAGTTTAATATGGCTGCTGCCTCGTCCCCTCATCAACACAGCTTTCAGTGCCTTCACAGACCAACTGTTGACCCCTGGGTGACCTTTTATCTGTTCTTATAGTTGGCTATTGGCAGGTCTCGGAGATATCTTTTAGGTTTTATTCTTGGTAGCATGCATTTGTAACTTTTCAATCAAACTTGGATATTTCACAATGAAAGTAGTTTAAAACAAAAGCTGTGTTTTTAATTTAAAAACCCACTCCTTCGTCTTTCCATCTAATTTGAACGGGTTCCCAGTGGTTTTTAAAATATGATTATGCTGGGTTTTTTTAAAAAGCAAAAATAATTGACTGTATATAGAGAACTGGACAGATCGAGTGTGATGTCACCCATAGAAAATACCTTGGCTCCAACTTCAGCGAAATTAAGCCAATTCAGTTGCCATATATAGTGTGGGACTACCTAGTACCCTTGATTTAAAAAGCCATTCCGACACCATGCTCAGTACTTCTTTTTATTTTTAAACGGCAAGTATTAACTCATTGATTTCCAGAAGTAAAAACCTAATATTAAAGAAATATTTTACTTAGACTATTTATGAATCTACTGTGGTCTGATGATGAAAACTTTGATGGTTTTTAAAACATAAATTAATAGCTTTTTTTTTTTTTTTTTTTTACAAGAAAATGTGTTCAGATGCAATGCATTGTGGTCTATATTCGCCAATTAGGTGAGCATTGATGCTCACTGTCTTTGACCTCAGACCTCTGGAAAAATTCTAGGGCACTGGACTTTGGAATTTTCGGACACAATAGTTTCTGCAGAGCAGCAGGAGTTCATTGGAAATTTGCAGCTGAGTTGTGCGTAGGGCTGTTGGCACAGGGCATCCCTGCGCTCCTCTCCTGTCACCCATAACTGAGAGCTTTCTGTTTACATGCTAGATATAGCCCTTCATTCCCCCAACCTAAGAATAGCTGTGCAACAAAAATGGCAAGATGTACTGGAGCTATCAAGCTGTACAGCTTTGAGCCAGATGCCAGCTCGCATGAGGAAAATAAAGACATATATGGCTTTACTCAACTAAAAGTGGATGCATAGGAATGGAGTGGAGCACAGAGCTTGTGGCCCGCCCAGCATGATTTCTACTTCACAAATATGATCTTTTTCAAATGATACTTGTTCTTGTTTCACAACAATTTGAATAATGAAATGCTCAGAAATGCAATTTCAATGTGAATTTTTTAAAATTTATGTCCTCCATCATCAGAAAAAAGGCCAGAAGAACAAGTTAAAAACACCAAAAACATTTTTTTTTATTGGAGTGGGTCTTTATAGTAGCAATAGTCAGCTGTCATTGGGCTTTAGTGTTGACACTGACAAACAGGCTTTTTGCACATTTGTTTCATGACAAGTTGCTTTTGTCTGCAGGATGTATTAAGTGCTGTGTTATTTTACCACTTAAGAAATAAAAAGTTTTGTTTGTATTTCCAGGCAGCACTCTACATTAAATGCTCGGTCTTTAATTTTCTCAGTACTAAATGTACCGTACTAAGAGTCTTGTGACTGAAATTCCTTTAGTTTTTATAAGGTTGCTGTTCTGTTTTGTTTTGGGGTTGGTCAATGATCTGCAAAAACCATGGCAGTTAACCATTGAACACTAATCAAACAGGTGGGCTGGAGTATAAAAATACAACATAATTTCAATACAAAAGATTTTAAAAATCTTAGGTAATTTTAAAGAATAATTCTTTAGCATTGACTGCAAGACTGTAAAACGTACATGGTTTTCTCTGTTCAAGTATCTGCAAAATTTACAGAGAGATTAATTATTAATCCTGCCTGTTCAGAGCTCCTTTTCAAAAAACATGAATAAAAACTTGGCTCAATAGCAGACCGACAGTGTAGTCTGTTCTGTCTGTGAAACCCATTTATCACAGCACTGAAGCAAGATCTACAAATATGCAAAGCTGAATTCATTATTGACTTCAGACCTCATTAAGATGTGGGTGTTAGGGCATGCCATGCATCCATACCACCCTAAAAATGTGATTATTACAAGGATCATTACTTTAAGAATGTGTAAGTTTGCCGTGTTAAAAATAAGTTTTTCCATCCAAAACTGATGTTTATATCTGTGGTCTTTGGTGTAGAGTAGGAGGTAGATCTATGAATTCAGCTCACGGAAAATGTGATTAAAAACAAAAGGTTTTTCTCTTTTTGTTGAGGATGCATTCAACACTTCTGGAGGGTGAGAGTTCGAAGCTGCAAGTTCAGGAGAACAGCGTTTAAAACAGTTGGATATTTTAAGGTTTTGTTCTGCATTTATTTGTTTACCTTTCTACCTGTCCGGCCTTTTGTTTGGCTCAAGGATGACATTCCATGATGAGCCAAAGTAAAGTGAAGTTAGAGCAACCTCAGCCTCCAATATCCTCTCCATGTCAAAGTCAGACTATTTTTCTAGAGGCCATGTTTATGCAGCAGCCCTGCAGGGCTCCTGGCTGGAGAGTCTTCTCTCTGAAAAATGTTTTTCCTATGCTTATAACTTTGGAAAAAGAACAACACGATCTGCTCTTTGTGTTTTTCAGTGGTTATGGGAAGTTTAGAAGTATTCCAAACAACGCAAAAAAAAAAAAGTCACTTATATGAACTATTAAAGGGATCATGTTTTTTAAAAACTCACTTCCATGAGAATTGTGTTCTTTAACATGTTCTTGTGGCATTTTTCTGATTATGGAGGACGTACATCACGAAACTTAAGATTAAAATAGCATTTTCTGAGTATTTATTTCAATTGTGAATCAGGAGCAGACAAAACAAATACTGTTTAAAAAAGGGCATATTTGATACATTGAAAACACGCAGGGTGGATCACAAGTACTGTTAGGTTGGGGGTGTGAGCAGCTGTAAACAGAGAGCTCCCAGCAGCTGAAAGGGGAATGGGGTGGAGTTGCTCCGAACCAACAACTATAATAAACTCCTGCTGTTCTGCAGAAACTATGTCCTAGAAATGACGCACGTTTTTGTAAATTTTGATTAAAAATGACATAAAAGACCACTGGATTAAAAATAGATCAAAAGAAGATGGGGCTGGGTTTTCATTCTTGTCACAAGTCGTGTAAAATTTGTGTGATCGAGCTGTGAAATGTTTTCCTGTGAAATGGAGGGAGAGTGTGTTTTTTATCTGCAATGTTGTGAGGAGGTGAAGATGGCAGATGTTCTTCAGCACTGCCTTTGGGTTGTAAAGATCTGATGATCAGCACCTTCAGCTGTCAGACTGAGCTTGTTTCTGGTACCTTGGCTGGATTGTTTTTGTTGCCAAGCTCATGTTTAGTTGTTCTTTGCCCAGGCCTGCTTTAATAACCTCTTTCAGTGTTTCCTTTAAGTTCAGGGGGGGGGGGGGGGGGGGGGGGGGGGTATTGTTTGAGGTGGGGCTGTTTGACAATTTGGTCTTCAGGAGGCTAACCCTCTTCTGCAAACCTTTCTTCAGATGTTTTATAGTGTGTGGTTTTGTTCAAGGATATTTGAACTATTTGTACATTTGTGTCATGTTTGCTCACACTTAAGTCTGTGTGCGGACATACACAAGTGGCTCACCGATCTCTTCTCACATCTGGTGTTAGCTCTTTTCTTCCCTCGCCAGCAGGAACTCCCAGCAGGGGGCTCCTGGTACAGGGAGTTTGGGAAGTAGGTTCGGTCAGCTCCGAAAAAGGATAAACATTCTGCAGAAATCTCTGCTTCACCTCAGCTCAGCAGAGGGGGGGATTGACGAAAGGAACACAGTAGAGATGAAAAGCACGCACACATATGCTCATAGTGGAACAAAAGAGCTCATTGGAGAGATATCAGAGATCCCTGCTGGCTGATCCAACCCCACAGAGCCCAATATCCCGTAATGCCCCTGATCTGGGTTCAGACGAGACCTTGAAATCCTAGAAAATGCTAAAAATGTAATGATGTGTTTTCTTCTTCTAAAAAAGTGTTTACATCTTTGATGAAGATTCATGAAACTGCAAGATTTCTTGCCTAAAACTAAGAAGGAAAGCTTTACAAAAATCTAAGCCAGCTGGTTTGACCAACTTCCTTAACTGTGTGTTCCTTTCAGGGCTTTAGACTGGTGTTTTTGAAGTGGTCTAGAGTTTTAGTATTTTTATGTATTTTTAAAAGTTAGTTTTTAAATCATATCTGCAATTAATCCAAAGGCTCAGTCAAGCATGCTCCACTTCTCTTGCTGAAAGCTAGCATGAATTGCACCGAAAACTGAAAAATAACTAGCAATATTTGCACATCTAGGACATACTGTACTGTTTTTTTGAATGTGCCCTATGTACTACATAATCCAAACAAAAAAGCAGCCAGACTTCCTTTGAGATCTCTCATAACTTAAGCATCTAAAGAGATCTTTAGAGTATGTCCTCTCATAACTGCAGTCAGAATGTTTTAGCTTAAGAGATTTAAGCTTTCTCACTTAATGTCACTATATTAAAAAATACCACTTCTTTTCAGGACTTTTGCAAAAGAAGAGCAGAAGGGAGGAAATTGACTCCATAGTATTGTTTAAATTTATTCATGGCGTTGCAGAAACAGCTTGTTTGGGTGATGGTAATTCGTCCTAACATTTTTGTTTGTATTCACCTCCACTTTGTTAATTAAAAGGACTCGTTGCTGAGATGATCTGATATTAAAGGCAATTACACAGAATGACTGTAAACAGACCGGTGACGAGTGTATCTTGCCTTCGCCCATCTGTGGCAGAGAAAGGCTCCGGCATCCCTGTGACCCTGCACAGACATAAGCGGGTTTGGGAGATAGATGGATGACTGTAGAGGAATGGGGTGTTTTGCACAGGTTATGTCTTCATCAGAAAGCTGAAATTGGCTCTGTAGGAATTTGAGCACTGCTTGACTGGCAGTGTAAGCACAACGATAGTATCACAAAGCCATGACAAAGAGGCTTACCTTAAAGCCACTTACAATAATGTCAGGAGTATGGCCTTGTAAGTCTAAACCCTTCAAGTCTGTGTTAGGGCGGTCGGGAAAACTATCAAGTGTGCTGTGATAGTTCCTTCTTCATGGAGAGAAAATAGACTCACTGGATTTGTGTGTAATTCCTTGATTTGTAACTCATACAATACATTTTGTGCGTAGCCGTGTTACTTGCAATTGTGTTTTCACTTTTACAGTCGAATATCAAAAGCTTACAAAATAAAAAAAAAAATAGAATTTAGGGACAACTTGAAATTACACTCACTTAAAACTAACAACAAATTCAAAACGGCTCCAATGCATACAAATCTGTAAATAGTACGCACCAATCACCTGAAACATGCAGACAAACCCACATTTACACACTGACCAGAGTTACAAATGCACCAGGGGTTCTGAGACTCTTTTAACTTCTCCAGATTTAGATGATGCGTTTAAATGCTGCTAGAATGCTGGGTCATTAGAGTGTTCTTATCAGATGCTCTGAACTTAGATTGTGAATAAAAAACATTTTTTCCTTCTTTCCTAAACGGATATGCCCTGATAATTAAGATTTAAAAATAAAAAGTCTAAAAATGTGTTTTGAAAAACACTCATCACTTTTTTCATCTAGATCTAATTGCTCCCTCGCGGTAGCGCCGCCCCTCACAGGGCATCCGGCATGAAGCTCTTACCCGAGCGCTGGTACCTAGTCATGGCAATAACAGGCAGTGTGAAGTCCTGCTCGACACCCAGAGAGTGGAGTGTGGCGTATGGCTCATCGACCCTCTCTGCTCTGGGTGTGGAGAAGGAACCGGCACTGCCTGCTATCCCCATAATTTGGACCAGAGCTCACGGAAGAACTCCATGCACTGACTGTGTAAGAGACGCTGTTGGAGAAGAGTGAGTGGAGAGTTCTGGAAGACTTAAAAAAAATGTTGAGTGTTTTAAAGACGTGTTAGACTTTTTTCATCTTAATTATAGGGGCATGTGTGTTTAAGAAAGTGGAAAAAATGCCAAGTTTTTACTGGTTATTGTTCACAATCTAAGTTCAAAGCAGCTGATCAGAAAACTCTGATGACCCAGTATTCTAGCAGCATTTAAACACATCAACTACACAAATCTGCAGACACGAAGAGTCCCAAATCTGATCTGCGTGTAAATCTTGTGTGATATGTGTGGTTTTGTCTGTGTGTATCAGGCAAATGGTGCGTACTATTTACAGATTTGTATGCATAGGAGCCTTTTTGAATGTAAGAGTTAGTTTTAAGTGGGTGTAATTTTAATTTGTGCCTGGGTAAATTGTATTTTGTATTTTTTTTTTGTATTTTGTAAGTTTTGGATTTTCCAGTGGTAAATGTGAATACACAAGTGCAAGTACACACAGTTATGCACCAAGTGTATTGTATGAGATGCAAATCAAAAATTACATGCACACAAATCCTATGAGACTATTTTCTCTCCATACTTCTTCTTCCAAAAATATTGACTTTTTTTAATTTGAGAAGGTTTTCAGAGTTGGTACAGTTTTCAATAAACATGCTGTCCCATAAAATGTCAATTTGAACAACAACAATGTGAATGGTGGGAAAAAAAACCTTTGAATCCTTTGTTTATTTGTAGTGCATTGCATTATTCTCCTACAAACTGTTCAAACCAGTGACTCATTTCAAAAAAGATTCTTCTAAAATAAATACTGCTTTGACCATTGAAAATTTTTTTTAAGCATAATTTGCCTCAGGTGGCTATTGGCTTACACTTACTTACTTACTTAACCCCTTGACGCCTGCAGTTATTTCCAACAGAAAAAAAAGAAAATTATACATATGGTTTTGTTTTCAACTCGATGCTAAATAAGGTAAGTTTGGAGCAGAAGTGGTTTGATATATATTTGCATCAATAGATATAAAAGGATTAAGTTAATTCAATTGAATGTATTTATAAAGTCACAATTGATTAATTCCACCCAGGCTAAAATAACTGTTGGTTTTATAATCCGATTCATTCCAAAGAGGCTGGTTTTCTTAAAAATGCTTTTATAATTGACTATTAGATTGAGTCAAAGGGTTTTCTGTGTGATACCTTTACTGAACAAGTATTTTTTTAAATTTACATTGCACCAGTATGTCTGTGACTTGGTCCTGTTTGTCTTTCTAAACTGCTGGTTGTGTAAATAAAGCTTATGTTACAGACAAAGAAGTCTCTGACAGTTCACTATGATGTTATCTTGGAAAATTAGAGAGAACTACAATTTTTGGTGCACCAGTAATGCTAGGTTGCGGTTGTGGAGGACTGTAAGCTACCAGGAGAGAGCGTATTCAAAGGGATGATGAGAAATTACCGGAGTCTTTTTTCCACGCCAACGGTCCTGCCCACGACTCAGAGGCGAATTTCTGATTAACTTCTGCTCTGCAGAAATTATGGTCTAAAAAAACGACACAAACTTATTGATTTCTGCTTAAAAATGACATAATCATAATTAAAAGACCACTGGAAAGCTTTTACAATAGATCAAAAGATGATTGTGTGGTACTAAAATTTAGTTTCACTGAAAGTGATCCTAAATTTATCAGAAAACCCAAATGCAAGAGATGAGAAATAAGCAGGTGGCTTTATCTCTCCTGGTTTTTGTTCACCATTGAAGGCACGAGATAAGGGAGAGGCATCTAGTCTTAGGTTTGAGCTCAGGTTTGTTCACAGTCCGGTTATGCCAGAAAAGGCATCTGCCTAATAACTAAGGTAATTACTCTGTTGTGGCAACCCTTGTAACTGGGAGCAGCTGAAAGAAATAAGAGAAAATGCTTTGCTGTTGCACTCCACAGACTGTATTCAGTGGTTCCGTTTAAGTGGTAATTATAGTTATGCACAGATGTGGGTGCTCCTTTTTTGTGCTCGATGTAAAGACGAGCAGCATTTGTCTTATTCAGAATGTCACAAAGAGTTACTTAAAAAGCTTTTTATGTGAATTTTTTCATGTTTTGTTTTCCAAACTGTCTGTTTAGCAAATCGTCAACCTAGGCGGTTTATGTTTGAGTTTTTTTCTGCATAAAACCGACATAGCTAGTTCAACATATAGGTCACACCATTCACTGTAAAAGAGAACTGGACTGAGCGAGTGTGATGTCACCCATAGAAAATGGTTTATTTCTGGTTCCAACCAAATGAAATCAATTCAGTCTGCATTTTTTTTCACTATACGGACATCACCATATTTGAGACAGATGAAGAAGCAGTGATTGGTCAGTCATTGAGTCATTGATTGTATGGCAGCCTCTTTCGCCAATCAGGAGTGAGCTTGTTGGAAGTTCCTGCACTGAAAGCGAGATTGACAGAATCTGTCAGTCAATTGTTTTGAATGTTCAAATGTGGGGCCCAGTGAACGCCACCTATTTTTATTGAGGCATCTGATTGGTCAGTTTATAACTTGAATAACTTGAACTACAGAATAAGATGAACATAATTGAAAAATACATGAAAAAAATGAGGATTATTAAGTACATGTAAAAAATCTATCAGAGCAAGAATAGCTGGTCCAGTTTCAATGTTAAGGTCAAAGTATGGATGTGATTTGAGCATCGCAGCATCAGAGTGACGTTGAGTGTCTCAATCAGCGGAAAAAGTACAAATCCAATGTGGAGGATCAATCCAGTCGTTCTCGTCCAGAACTTTATGATATATTTTTATTTGCTTTGAGACAATAATCAAAAGAGGCTCTAATTTTATACTTATTTTTATTTCATTTTTATATTCATACTTAATAAGCTTAGCTTACTTAAAAGAGCTTTTGTTTGGTTGTGAAGCCACGGCTAAATCAAGGATCCAGCCGTTCTCTGGCAGATGAATAGAGCTTGGGATAGACAGCTTTGTCAACAACAGCTTTTCTGTTGTTTTCAGTGAAGGTGCAAACTTGCTTTTGTGTTTGCTTTCTGAACAGCAGGAAAGTTAAAGATTATTGCTTGGAAATGTCAACTCAAGGACACCTTTTCTATCATTAGCTGTATTCTTGTTTCCTCACTGGCTTTATGCCAGACTCCACTTCTTTAAAAACTTCTTTTTAACAAAATCCGCTTTGACAAAATATTACAAATAATACCATTTATAAAAACTTAAACTTTAAAATAATAAAGACACATGATTAACCTTTGATTGTGTCAGAGCTTAATCATTTTCTCACCTTTTCCTGGATTCAAACCTCTAAAGTTTCCTCCCAGAAGCGGTGCATGAATGTCACGTCACAAGGTGACCAAATGAAGCGAATGCAAAATCTGTTGCTGTCGAGAGCAGGGTAAAAATATTTCACGGTTCTTTCATCTTCATAAAAATCATTGATTCTGTCTTATGGGGATATTCTAGTGGAGCAACTGTTTGATGGTTGCTTGCTTCAGAAGTTGAGGGAAAGTTTTTGAAAAGAAGGGTCTTTTTAGTGTGAATGTGTTTGGAAGTGTGATAAGTGCATTCTCCCTTTTTAAATGAAATGAAAGAATGCTCTCAGGAAATGGGATCTGCTGAGTATGCTACTTTTACTAATGCGGTTTCACTTTTTCTCTCCGTAGTTGCCTCTTGATGTTTTCCTCTGATTTGGGTTGGCTCCTTTACTCACACTCTACAGTTTGATTTGGGTTTCTTCACCTTTCCAACATTTTGTTCCTTTCTAAACTCCTTTCTGAAAGTTTGGCAGACAGTAAGGCAGGTGGACAAAGCTTTGTTTTGTGCTTTCATTTGCATTCGTGTTCCATTACTACAATTTGTTAAGGTAATCGAAGAATATGTTAGTGGATTTGTCAGAATTAAAACTAAAAAATGTTCTTATCCGTCCCAAGCTGTCGTGCTCATGAGTGTGTGTTTTCAGCACAGCCTGCAGACTGCAGTGTGGCACCATTATGGTCTCTCAGAAGCTTGTCCTCTGGGAGATGGAGGTAATTGACACAACACAAATTCTCTTGTTATGCACATAATCTCTAGATGGTGTGGGTAAATATGCTACAACTAGTGCTGCCACAATTTGCAGTTTAAAACTGAACCGTATGTTACACTGTTGAACCGTATCTTGGTAAAAGTGAATGGTTGCAGCCCTTCTGCTTACCAGTCTAATTACATTGACAGTGTCAAACACACATGTGAGAGGACTTTATTATTTATGGTTTTATTACATTACACTAGTCTTAAACCGGTTGAAAGGTTATTGCTCATTGTTATTCCCTTATTAGCAAATAAAAAAAATGATTTTTCTGAATTTTTCATTGTTTGTTTTGTAAAACACATCATAAATTGAACCGAAACAAAACCGTAACCCCTAAATCAAGGCTTGAACTGAATCATTCACCCATTCACACACTGATTTCTGAGCTTCACTGCTTTATGCTGGCGGCTACTTCTAAACCCCCACCCCCCACACACGCACTCCCCAAGGGACTAAAGATGGAAATTAGCCTAGAGACCTTTGACCTTTTGTATTGAAGCCTTACCCTAATGTTCATCAAATGTTACGGTATCTAAACGGGTTTATGTTAACACTGACCTAGCAAGTTTGGACCAGGATTTTGGTAGTAAACTATCACAAGTTAGATCTATAAACTGTAATGCAATGAAGCAGTGAGGTGAAGCTGTAGGAAGAAGGGTGAGTGTAGGTAAAACTGGATGAGACCAGTGAGTCAGTGTTTATCCCTGACTCACTATACAGAAGCTCCACAGGGAGGTGGGAGTTGGAACAATAACATTACATCTTCAGCCAAATTAAAAACCAGACGACTTTGAGTAAAAAGAGGGGAAGACACGGAAATCATGTTTTTGTATTTACAGGAGTAATTCTCATGACTGAAAAACAGAATCTGTTATGTTAACCATAGCAGAACAGGAAGTATTTATTACGTTCATTACTCAGGTTTGCAGAAACTGAGAAGTGTTTATGTTGTCTCTTTGCTGTTTTCACAAAATAGTAGCAGCCAACCAATCAGCAGGACACATTTTCTCTTAGCAATTCTTGTACTGGTTTCCTACTAACATGTGGTTCCATTAGTTCAGTTGTAACAGAGACAGCAAATCCTTATCATTCAAGACAAAAATAGATCCAAGTTATAAGGCTATGTTTTTTTTTGCCATTTGGAAAGGAGTAAGCTAGGTTTTGTTTTGTTCGTCTATCAGAATTAGTAATATTATAACTGGCTTTTCTGCTCTGTAGCTTGTTAAACTCAGACCTTAGCCCACATGTGTTGCTGCTGATGTTGACTTCTATCAAGGGAGTTCACTTGCTCAGTGAAGTCTCATCCATGCTTTTTGATGCTGTCTCACAGCATCAGAAAGCCTTTTGCAAACCCCAGTGATCCTAGCAGGATACCTGTCCAGATGTCTAGGGGTGAGTTCTGAGCCTCATCCTTTTGGAGTAAAACCATCAGTTTGCTGGAGGGAAGAAGCAGTTGATGCTTTTCAGAGTAGGTTCAGTAAGACCTGTTCAAATGGTAGGTTTTACAAGTGTACCAGTGAAGTTTTGGGCACAGTAGAATGAATACATGTCATGTAGTTTTACCCTTGTTGAGAGTGACAATCAGCACTTCTGATCTGTAAATGACTCTAGCCTCTGTGTTAATTTAAAATAAAATTTAAAAAAAGATGCATTTAACCATTTTGACAAATAAAATAATATATATAAAAAATATTAATAAATTAAATACTTTTAGAGCTTTTGGAAAGTTTAAAGATTTAAAAAAACTGTAATTTTGGAAGAAACTATTATTTGCTGGAGTCCGTCTGGTAACTCCTTGTGTTTTCTTGCCAACCAACCACTGGTGGGGTAACGAGGCCTGTTGTTGATGTCGTGGTTTTAGATATACTGTGTGGGTGATGGCTCTTTTAGTTAATTAGCAGGAAAGATTACAAACTTTTTTATTTGCATTTTACAGACTCTGTGTGTTCATATATTATTGACAAACACATGGAAAATCACGAAACAAACTCAGTGTGTAGACAAGCACATCTAAAAAACTTTGAATTTCAAAAAAGTTCAATTTTTTGGTTTGTCAGTTGTCCCCACCCACCCACTCAACACATTTGCTCAATTATTCAAATTAGGGTCACCAATTAAGCTGTGAAGCATTTCTTTGGACTGTGGAAGGAAACCGTAGAGCTCAAAGAAAACCCACTCATGCACAGGGGGTCATGCAAACTCCACACAGAAGGACCCAACGGAGATTTAAACCAGGATCTTTTTCTTTGAGGAGCTTGTTTATAGCACAAATGTAAGAAATCTATATTCATTTCTTTGTGCTAAATGCTTGGTTGGGCTTTGATTCATGTGAAGTACTGTCCCAATGAGCCATAGCATAGAGAAAATTACATAGGTGTAATTGAACCCCAGGTTGCATTATTAGTTGTCTGCAGGTCACGTTTATTGATGGGTCGGGTTTTTCTCATCATCCTCTTGACAGCAGTCCATAGATTTTCCATCAGTTTCAGGTAAGGTTAGGTTTACAATCAAGCACAGGAACATTATCATCCATTGAATCAGCTTTTGATATATTTGGCAATGTGGGCAGGTGTCAGGTCCTGCTGGACAAAAAAAAAATCAGCATTTCTATTTAGCTTGTCAGCAGATGGCAGCATGAAATGCACTAGCACTTGATGACTCAATTGATTGTAGACTTAAAGAAACACAGTGGACCAACACCAACAGATGACATCTGAATCATCACTGACTGTGGAAACTTCACACTGGACTTCAAGCAATGTGGATTCTGTTCTTCTCAACTCATCTAAACTTTAAAAATGTTAATTTCTAAATGAAATGCAAAATGTACTTTCATATGAAGTACCTCTTGATGCACTGAACCAAGCTTTGGTCCTTGAATGAATGATGCAGGACAACCCTTTAAAATTGCAGTTAGCTTTGTTGCTTTTGCACCTTTTTTTCCACGTTTTCCTTCCACTTAGTTTTCTGTTAATATGCTTGCACTCTATGCACTCCGTGAACAACCAGCTTGTTTAGAAAGGACCTTTTGTGTCCTGCCCTTCTTTTAAAGATTGTCAGTGAAGATCTTTAATGTCACATTATATTGTCATGCACGAGTCTTTACGAAAAGAAAGTTAGCATTCAATTTTTTTTACTTGTGATTTGGCGATTAAGGGAAGAGTTAAGGAAAAATAATTTTTTAGAACAAATTGTTCCTACATAAAAAATAAACTAGTATGAAAAGACAATTTGAAACTCTAGACATTTTACAGATGACGATTCAATAAAATAAAGCTGCTAGATTTTGAGAGGCATTTCTCATTTGTAAAAACTCAAAGTGACATTTAAGAATTTTCTAACAGTAAAGCTAAAATAGACAGTCCCATGTAAGAAACTTTATCATGGAAAATACCCTTAAAGATAAATACATAATGGGTCAAGATTTATTGGTTATGACATTTCGTCAAAGCAGAAATAGATTGGCAAGACTTTGGCAGATTTTTTTTTTTTTTTTTGCTGACACTGATAAATGCCTTTGTATGCCATTATTAGCCTATAGGAATATAGTGTTAAAATTATTGTGTATCCCTATGTACAACAATCTGGGTTGAAAGACCCACATTTGCTGTGTAACTTTAGAGCGTCAACTGGAAAGCCAGTCTCTCACAAATTAGTGAATTAAGCTATCAGAGGCATTGCATTCTTTGACCCAGTTTTGTGTTTTCCAACAAAAATGTGCATCCATAAACACAAAGTGTTGTGAAGATAAGTTTTAACAGTTAGTGAAGGAAACAGTTTTTCATCACCGTTTTCTGAAGCTGAGTCTGTAGATAATGAAACTTCTCTATAACAAAGAGATATGTTTAAGTTCAATCAAATTATCATTGCAATACTTTCATAGTTGATTAAGTTATCATTCCATTTAATAGGGCTTGGAAATTTTCCAAGGAGGTCAAGGAAACATACATAGGGGAAAAAGGATGGAGATTACATTTTCAGTTCTTTAGCCTGACAATCTGAATGAGTATATTTTTGAAATAATCAAAGGGCATCTGCTTTGGAGATTGAACAAAAGGTATTTAAACCGATTGAACTTCATTCTTTTTTCATTAACCTTCCTCTCTTCTGTCTCCAACAGGAACAAAAAGTAATTTGAAAGTTTGAACCATATTTTATCATTCTTTGATGCTTTCTTTAAATTGAACCTTTTTAAGGACTCATTCACTCTATTCTGCTGCTTTTCTCCTTCTCAATACTGTGGAATATTTGGGTCTATGCCAGAACACTGCATGTCTTGGGTGTTTGTGTGTTCAGTATGTTTGAAGATGGTCTGAATATAGATGTCTTGAATATTTAACCTCAGCCTCAGGCTATTGTAATAATCTAGAAAGTCTCAGAGAACATCTGAGAACAACACAGATGTTTCCAGTTGATATGTAGTTTACCATGATACTTTTTGGTAATGGAAGAGGTTTAAAGAAACAATAAAGCTTGATTGCAGGCTGCATCTTCTGCATTTAGCTTTCTCATTTAGATTTTGTCTTCATCATCAAAGCTTTTCCATCCACAGTGCTGTCATATGTCTGCATGCCTCCAGGACAGCAGAGCTGTCGTCTCGCTGTGTGATAATCTCACGAGATTAAGAAACTGCACATTGTGATTTCAAAGACATATTTATACATTTATTTATAAATCATATTTAATCTTTTAAAATAAAGATTGGTTTACATAAAACAGAATATATTTTTAAACCAAGACAAAAAAACTCATGGCTATACTAGTTTTTTTATTTTTATTATTTTTGTCTATAGATACTTGCTGCTTTGAAACAAAAGTGAAAATGTTTACTAATTTGAGAACTTTAGGATGTTTTAAATGTCATACCTGTAAATGTCAATTTTTTTTATGACTGAGTTTACATCGGCATCTTCGTCTTTGTCTTTTGGCTTCTGCCTTCCCTGGACTGATCACCAAAACATCTAAGC